>JZKD02S1929161.1:25097-45822 GCA_000966675.3 Picea glauca
AAGATGGAAATTATCCACAACTGTGTTTGCACCCAACATTTGGTAGGTGGTGGTGAAGTCTAGGTCTATCACATAGAGTTGGGGCCATCCAGAGGTCTCATGGCCGCATGAGTCTAGCACTGTGGTGAGTGCCACGAATGGTGATCTACTGAGGCAATCAACAACGCAGTTGTTGCTTCCTATTTTATACTTGATGTTGGGGTGGAATTGCTGCAAGTATGTCGACCACTTATGATGGCATTCATTCTACAATTTTCCTTGTGTCTACATGAAATGTAGTGGCTTATGATCAATGTGGATGAATTTCTCCCTCCCAAGAATGTAATGTCTCCATTGGTGACAGGATTTCACAATTGAGTACATTTATTTTTCATAAGTAGGGAACTTACAGACAACATATGATAGTGTCTCACTATGATAGGCCACAGTGTGGTTGTGCTGAGTGAGAACGACTCCAACAGCATAGTTTGAAGCATCTGTATCGATCTCAAAGGGTTGTTGCAGGTTTAATAGTGAAATTACTGGGGTTGAGCACAAGAGTTGCTTTAAATCATCGAACGCTTGTTGTTGGGACCGGTCCCACACAAATTTCACCTTACCACCATCCCCGGTTACTTGGCTGAGGGCCCATGCAATATGTGAGAATCCGAACATGAACCTGCGGTATAAATTGGCAAGAACCAAGAAGATCTGAAGCTCAGTGAGTGTGGTTGGGGCTATCCAGTCACAGATGACTTGGATCTTGGTTGGATACACATGTACACCATGTTGATCAATGATGTAGCCTAGGTAATGGACCTTGTCCATGCTGAAGCAACATTTTTCCAAGGTGGTGTATAGTTTGTGTTGTCGCAAGGTGTGTAGAACCTATTGAATATGTTGCAAGTGTTCTTTTGAAGTATTTTTGTAAATGAGAATGGCATCCAGATACACCACTACAAAATTATTGGTGAATGGTCGCAGGATATCGTCCATCCTCCTCATGAAAGTGGTTGGAGAATTTGTCAATCCAAAGGGCATGAACAACCATTTGAAAATACTTTCCTTGGAATTGAAGGTGGTCTTCTATACATCGGCTTGTTCTATTGGGACCTAGTGGTAGCCAGACTTCAGATCAATATTATTGAAGTATTTGGCCCCCGTGAGTTGATCAAGGAGGTCATTGATTCAGGGAATTGGGTATCAATTTCTGACTGTGATTTTATTCAAGGCCTGGTAATCAATGTAGAGTCACTAGGTTCCATCTTTCTTCTGTACCATCACGATTGGTCACCCGCAAGGTGATGTTCTAGGATGGATGTTCCCCTTGTGGAGAAATTCTTGGATTTGTCGCTTGATATCCTCATTCTCTACCATAGAGCGATGGTAGACTGGTCCATTAGGAAGCAATGCATTGGGGGTCAGATCGATGGGGTGTTTGACCTGACAGTGTAGAAGAACCTCGGTAGGTGAAGAGAAAATATCTGAGTATGCTTCCATGACCTTATCCACTTTCTTCTGCTATGTGGAGAGGTCGGCCACGAAGACCCTAGATGTGGCTGTGATCTTCTGCTCATTCTGAGAGTGAATCATGAAGAAGAAAAACTTCCCCATCTGAGAGATGAATTTCTGCATTGCTTGGCAGAGATCAAGGAAATAGTACTAGGTGGGACTACCTATGATATCCTGTACAATTTCTTGTTCAATGTAATAATAACACTATGAGGCCTAGACTCATATACAACATGGTGTTTCCATAAATATGGTTGGTCCAAAAGAACATTACAAACTTCAAGAGGGGAAACATCACACAATACCTCATCTTTGAAGGGTTTGATTCTGTATGACATGCGACATTATTGGTTGACGCGGATGTTGATTCCTTGGTTGAGCCATCTGATGGTGTAGGGTTGCGGGTATGACGTTTTCAGTAGGGAGAGTCACTTGACAAACTATGTTGAGATGAGGTTCTTCTGGCTACTACTATCAATGAAGAAGTGTAGTGGGGTACCCTTCACCGACATCTATGAATGAAAAAGACACTCTCCTTCCTCTGCCTCGTCTGGTTCACCATGATGGAACTCGGTGGTAGAAATGGTAGCACTCGGTTCTGCATCAATGATCCATCTCCGCCTTTCTGGTTCTGAATCAGAGTTGGAACACACATCTGATTCAAAGGATTTCACCTCAGCCATCAACGACTGCTTTGAGTGACAATCAACTGTGTTATTCCAGGGACTCTTATGGAAGTCACACCACTTCCCGATATATTTATTTTTCTTTCTGGTGTCCTTATTTTCTTATAGCCTAGACTGGTGTTCCTGAGGTGGTCCATCATTTCTGTGTCCTTTGTTCTGCAATTTGGGGCTTCCCTTTCCTCGATTTTGCTATGAGGGGTTCCCAGGCCCAAATTTTCACGTCTTTTGTTTGAGCTTCTACTCAATTTTGACGACATATCGGTAGGTTGCACCCAAGGATGAGATTTCCGAAAACTCCATTTTGTCCTGGATGTATCTATGCAGATCGTCCTGATACTTGAGAACCATATTTCGCTCAGAATATTTGATACCCATCTTGGTTTGCAAGGTATGGAAGATATTTGTGAACTTGGTCATTGCTTGGTCTCTTTCCTACCGCAGTGTGGTCCATTTTGTATACAGGTCATCAGAACTTCCAACACGATAGTATTGTTCCTTAATATCATCTCTGAAGGACTCCCAGGTGACCATGACTGTAAATAATTATGATTCCTTTGTTTACTTATGCTCATAGAAATTTTCCCACCAATCTTTGACATGACGAACGAATTTGAGGAGCGCAAAAATAATATTTTCTCTATTCGAGAAGTTATGGACAGAGAAATACCCTTCTAGCAGATTCAACCATTTTTCTACAACATCTACGTCTATCCGACCTTCAAATATAGGAATATATAAGTTGATTTGTACCTTGAAGGGGGCAGTGCCTCTGTTTGAGGAAGATGCGTCATTTGTTGGTAGCCGTTGAAGGATTTGCACAAAACTATCCATCATCTCGTTCCTCTATTGCATGAGGGATTCCCTGAGCAACATTTTGAAGGGATCTCTTGTCCCATGGTATTTATTTTCTCCCTCCATGAGAGGTTTCTTGGGCATGCGATATCTTTTGTCCTCGAGAGAAACAGGCTCGAGACCCAATTCTTTGTACCCTATCCTCATTGGGGACATGCATTACGAATGACAAGGAGAAAAACGCTTTGATACCATTTATCCATATTTTATGAGAAAAAAAAAATGAATACAGATTATTATCAGAATATTATTAACACAAAATAACAGATATATAGTAAAATTGTTTTCTATTCAATAAGGAAATAAGCTAAAACTGTAAAATGCAGCAAAAAACAATCTTGCTAGAATGGTGGTGGCTTATATCTGAGAAGAGATGTGACATATGAACTCATTTTCCATAAGATGATTACAATGAGGTTCTCAAGGCCTTTTTAAAATAAACAAGAATGTCAAAAACCCTATACATACAAAAACCTAACCCTAGGAGATGAAGTGCCAAAAGTCATGTGGGCCCCGTTTGGGTAAGTTAGTACATCAACTTCTCGTGGTTGTAACGTTTTCATACGATCTTCATTTTAGGCACATGATATCTTGTTGGAAATGTCTATTCGAGGACTACACATGGTTCTTGTGGTGAGCCCCACAAATATTGATTATGGCTAGCCCTGAAAATGTTGTTTAGGGCCTCAAAATGCCCTCGGAAGTAAGGGACCCAAAAACTAGGAAACAATTGTAAAACTGGAAAACTACCAAAATGAGCTAATTGGAATAGGTGGGAGGCCACCAAGATCCATATGGATCAATAGGGGAGAAAGAAAATAATCACATATTTCATATATGTATTCATTATAATTTACATCCAATAATTATAAATAATAGACATGCATAGACGGTTTACTAAGGTCCTTATTCCATCCAAAAGAAAGAAAGTCGATAACAGAGAAGATAACATCAATGAGGTATGTAGACACAAAGAAGATAGGATTTTTCATACCTGGATCATCCTTGATTTTGGGAAATGTTTTGAAGGCCAACATGTTTTCCTAGTTGAATATTTGTCCCACATTTATCACTGTGTATTCCATTAAGAAACATTCCATATGGAAGTGTGTGCTCTTTTCTTCTCCATACAGTCGACATATCATGGTAATTAACATCCTGTAGGGATTATTCAAGTACTGTGAAGGGAACAATCATTCCCCTTTCTTGACCAATATATGCTTGTAAACCCATCATTCCTCCATCACTTATTCAAAGTCCTTATTATCTTCCAAAAACTTATTTAAGAACGACTCGTTCAAAGAAACCGGAGGTTTTGGGAGGTGACATCAAAATATTATGTCCTTGGGTTTTAACGATGCTCTCAAAATCTTTGATTTACTCATTATTGAATTTGTATCTTTGTCAAAGTGTGTGAGGCACCATCTTACTGTGTCATTATAAGGGAACATCATCAGATGGGAAATGACTAGGTGAATGCAATTTTTTCTGATATTCTAATATACCTCCAGGTCTTTGTTATCAAGAAGGAAGTATCGAATGTTTAAAATACCATATATTTCATTGTACCTAGGATAGTGCTACATCCCATTAAATAAGTTAGTTTCCATAGTCAAAATTTCATCTAAAATCACGATAGGTGTAGGTGCATTCACCATGTAGTTTTTCCCTCTTTTAGTCTGCAGACGCGACATAGTGTTGTTATGATTTCCTGCAATAGACGAATCCCACACACATTTACTAGATTAATACAACATTATAACTAATTTAAATTAATTCATTCACAAACTTGTCATTGTGGGATTTTGAAGAAGTCTAAGATTATCTTGAAATCATTGTATGCACAACACAATTTTTATTGACTTGCATAATATGAATCAGGCATCAGCTAGGGTTAAAAAGGCTTTATGTATTCATAATTTACCCCCACTATATTGTAATTAATTTCCAATGGAAAACAAATTATATTTAGGGGGGATACTACACTATCATTAATGGTCTCGACAGTAAAGATATTCTCATATTTGTGTATTGGGAGATTGAGTATAAAAAAAATCCTCGATAGTACTATCGAACATAGTCATTGGGGTGATCCATCATAATATTTTAAATACCTCATGTTATGTATGCATTCCAATGGATTTTCCTAAGAAATGATTATTTTTGTATTGGGAATCGTGTAAGGGAATAGGTTATACATATGTGCATTTTATTCTTTCATTACTTATCATGTACAAAATTCTAGTCCAAATTTGAAACCACAACGCTTCACATTAGCCTTATTGGAGTAGATCATCGGGGATTAAATATGATGAAAATCCCACTCCGAGGGAAGGGATTCCAATAGTTCTATTAGAGAGGATCCATTTGTGAGGATTCATTGGAGACAAGAATGCATCATGGTTAGTCGTCATTCTCATGGGAAGGTATTGAGAGAATATTCATACCTTAAAAAAGCATACCTATATGAAACAAAATTTACTTTCAGAGAGGTAAAATGTTTGGACTTGAAGAATTAATTACTACCATGTAATGTTGGTGGTTATGTGAGGGACCCACTCCACATGTATGACTTTTACCACGTAAACCAAATCTTTCGGCCAATAAAAACTTGACACAAAGGTACAGGAAAGTGATTTATAGTGTAGTGGAGTTATATGCATTGGGACATTTCATCGAAGAGGCTCCATTGGAGTTGATATTTTTCATAAAGTGTAAACATTTCCAATGTCAAATACTATGATAAAAGTATCTCGATAGTGTTATCGGAACTAGCTCATTAGGGATGTGTTACACACCAAAATTCCACAATTAAGTACCTCACGCTAAGTGTTGCAAGTGTCATGGAAGTGTCACTTGCACTGACACCGTGAAAGAACATTTGTCATAATCCCTAGTCAATGTGGAGGATAAATATATTATATGAAGGTCAAAATATTATGTTCACATGAATTAATTATTATTAATATTCATAAAAATCAAATTAATTTTGTGTGAGAATCCGCCTCACATTTGGTTTCCTATTTTCAAGGACAGGTTGAGAAGCTCATGGATGGTTGAGATATTTTCTCAAACCAAAATCCTAATTTGGTTGATCTTGAGAGATATTTCCTCCTTAAAATCCTTGAGAGATATTTTCTCCCTAAAATCCTTGAAGATATATTTTCTCCCTAAAATCCTTGGAGATCCGTTTTTAGTGGATCTTATGAGTGATCTTATCCATGGTGGTGTTGAGGGGTCCTAAATCCCTTTGTCTCAATAGTAGGAACCAAACTCGTCATCGAGGCGCAATTAGACTCTGCAGCGTTTAATAGTGGAATGGTTCTCCATATCTTGTGAGCCAGCTAGTTAATCAATGGGCTTTACGTAGTGATTTACAAGATATCTTCTCATGAAACCTCCCCCTTCAGTTTGAACGTTCTTTTCTTTGTATTTTCTCTTATAAATGGGTTTGATAAAAGATAAGTGTTGGTATAAATCAGTTGGGTAAAGGAAAAGGGGGAAAACTTAACTACTGAAGAAGACTGAGCTCGGGATAACCCTCGTGCTCAAGCATGCAGACAAATATTTTCACACCTATGACAAGCCTAGTACTAATGCATCAACTTGTTGGTATTTCAATTATTGACTGAGATGCAATTATAGAAAGAAAAAAGCATACATGCAATAAAATGATGGCAAGAAAATTAGTTTCCTTAGTGATACTCACCAATCACACATTAATACAACGATTTTCTTTCCATCATTAGATATAATAACTATAAAAATATTGAATCAACTAACTTATCAATAGATTCAGAAACTCTTACTCATTACAACATCCATTCATGAGATAAAGCCAGAAGTAATTCCTCCTTATGATCCAATCACACACGCCTTTGACTTAAAACAATAACTTGTCTTTGGTCCTAAACATGACTTCTCAATTAAGATAGTTTTGAAATAGTTCTTTACAATTCCAAAAATGTGGGTCTTTACAAAAACCATCGACCTCTTCTAAAAGTTCGATACTCTTATTTATAACAAATTATTAACTAAAAATAACTATTAAAATTGAAAACTAAGTAAAATAGAACATCACCACATGGTGCTTCCATCTCTCTGTCTTCTAAGAGTCATCAAATGGTTTTACTTAAGTGGGTGGATATTCTCATACTCTTACCATTTGACGAATAGTTCCTCGCATGTGTTGGCATACAGGAATCTATGTTGGTCCATCGGGGCTGAAAGGATCTCCTTTATCTCCATTGTCCATGCTCGATACTTGACTACTTTAACACTTAACTGCTATAATATTGTCTAAGCCTTGATCCGGTGCTCCATGAACTGTTGTACTTCACATGGTGCCATGTTTTCCACCTTTTCCATCTCTGCAATCCATGATAAGTCTTGTTTTGCATGTGGTTTGATTATGTCATGCAAGTCGACAAATTCCTTGGGTGAGCCAAATTTTGGGAGATCGATGTCTCTCATTACCTGATTGATCTTGGTCCAGCATATTTTGCAATAGACCCATTTATATTGAATCTCCCACTGAGGTTCTTGGGCCATCTTCACCCAGTATTCGACCGAATTCCTTATACGATCAATGTTGATGTCCCTAAGCACCCGAATGTTGCGCTCTTTGTTGTCTCGGCACTTTTGAACCGCATTGATGTAATCAATTATTTCCACCGCTTGGTGGGATTTCTCATACCATATTTCCATGTCTTTTCATGTTTCTAGTGCCATAAGGGTGTCTTCTTGGAAGTCAGTTGTCCCTACAGTGAAAAGGTTATGCTCACTCATGAATTTGTTGTAGGCATATTGTAATTCGCTTCTCAAAAATATCGTGGCCTATGTGGAGTCCCGATAGTATTTCACCAAATGGCGTAGGTGCTCCAACTCCTTTAGCGCAGTGGCCAAATCCTCTTCATATTTCCTTTCTCTATACAGGGTGGCATTTGTGATTTCCATTCCTACGTCGATAAGCTCAAACGTCTTGGCATGCTCTGTACTGATAAATTTCTCCTCTGTGGTGATGAGGATGGAACTATCCAAAGTAAGCCTCCTTTTCTTGGTGGTTTTCTTCATGATGGCTTTCCTCTTTCAGTCATAGACGATTGCTTGTATATCGGCGACCTCATCCATAGGTTCTGGGATTTGTTTCTCTCCCCAAGTAAGAGTGTTTATTAGGCTCTCGACGGTGTATATATGTTCAAGATTGGGTTCCTGAACCTCTTATGTATGTCCCAAAGTCTCGGCCTCTAGTTTTTCCTCATTGGGGGGTAATGTACTGGCCAAAATTGAGGAATCAAGGGCAGCTTCAATCTTTACTTGGTAATCGGATGTTGAGATGTCGATTTCCTGTTGTGGAATTTCTTCCCCTTGTTCGCTTGATCCTATCTCATCCCTCGAGTTATCCATTGGGGTTCCTGGTATGTCGAGTGGCTCGGTGTCCAAGAAAATTTCTACCTCATTCTTGTTATGTGGATGGTTGTGACTTGGAGCATCGGGACCCAAGGTGGATTCTTCCTCAAGTTCTTTCTCCTTTGTGATTTGCAAGAGAGTCACCATGGAAACCTCTGAACTCTCCTCATCATCATAGATAGTTATTAAATTGTACAAGGGGTTTGGTACACTAGTCCTCCCTGGTGTCCCTGATATCTCAGGCTGGGTTGAAATTTCCCTAGTGATACAGTATATGGTGGTGGAATTTCAAGGTTTTTTGGCCCAATGATTCCTTCAAGTTGTATCGGCTCTGAGACACTTGTCTCTCCTCTGCTTATGATTGGGTTGTCTATGGGAGCCCTTGTCATCTCTACGATATTCATTTCATTCTATAACTGATCAATGACTCTCTATTCTTCTGCCATGAAAATCAATCCCCTTGTATGTGCCTCTGGTGTCAAGAAAAATCGCCTTCTTTGTGCCTCTGTTGTCTCTACCGCTCTGATTTCTTCCCTGGCTTTGAGGTCCTCTTGAGGTGACTTCTTTATCATTTTCACCTATTCATCTACGCTCACAACCTTGAACTTGGTCATATTTGGGTTGGCCATCCTCTACACCAGCTCATCCTAGTCTTGGGCGCTCTCTGTGAATAGTTCATCCTCAAACTTATCATGAGAATACAACCAAGAGGATGATACTTGCAAAGCATGTTGGAGGACCAGGCCTTTAGGGTCATGCTTGCAGAATCAGCCTATTGAGAACCTAAATTCAAGTTGGCTCAGCCCTTTTTGTTTGTCTTGAGCAGTATCCTTTACTAGATGGAACCCTGCATGGAAACCATAGGTTATGAAATCACGTTTCTTGTCTTTTACCAATGTGGCGTTATAGCCCTGCAAGATGGTTTGATAATAGATTTCTCCCATGACGAGCCAGTCTGGGACATGAGCGAGTGGGATATTTGGTTCTCCGGTGGCCCTAAAAACCATGATGTAGTTCGAGTGTTCATCCATGTACCAATGGCCTACCTTGGCTATCATTTCTTGGTTTTCACTGATAGCATTGGGAATTCTTTCTTAAAAATAATAAAATAAATGTGGGCGATGAATTCATCGCAGATGAGAGCGTAAGATTTTTTGTACATGTTCTCCCATAATACGATGAAGTAGACATTGACCTGGAGCTCTGCAACATGCCATCTTAGATTCATGTCGGCGAAGACGTTCCTTGCGCACATGACATCGAGCAGGTATGAGGCCATGTAGAAAGTTGGTGCCTCTCCTTCCTTCGACATCTGAGCCTGCTGTAAATAGATTCTTAATTGCTTTGAGATTATTGTTCCCCAGTTGAAGCTGCTCCCGACGATTGCAACTTTGTGTGCCAAAGGAATCCATGCTTATGAAAACTTAGAGTAGTCCATTTCTCCATATAACCGACAGATGAGAGCCATTAAATAGATGTATGACTCCCTTAGATTAATCGTTCCATACCAACCATTTCTATAATTAGTGAACTTATTTTCCTCCTTCCACCATGAGGCCATCAACTGACTAGTGTCATGGAACTCATAAAACTTTACCACAAATTATGTGTTGAGCCGCTCCTCTAGGTCCCTGATCTTATAGTACTTCTAGACTTATGTCGAGAGGAAAACTCCAACGCATCCACCATTATCATTGTTGATCAAGCATTTTTTCCCATCCCTGTGATCGATGAGCCATTTCATAACCTCTATGTAGGGGAAAACTAGGTTTCTACTTTCCACAATGTGTAAATACAACCGTCGAATTGTCGGAAACACCTAGTCATCAATCATCCTTACATTTGGATCACTGTGTGGGATATATTTTGGGTATTCTTCTCGGATTATCTTGTTAAAGATATTCCCCCACTGTGGGAGCATTACTTTGGACCTAGTGCTTGCTTCAGTATCACCAAATGTTGGAGGTTGGCCAAAATATTTCTTTTTCGAGGTTTTGATGACAAGCTCCGCTAGGGGAGCATACTCCAATTTCCTTGAAGTCCCCGAAGAAGAGACTTCTCCTATCTCGACTTATTTCAGCTTTGGTGCTCTAGGTGAGACTCTGTTGGTTGGATTTCTTGGCGACATATTACCTACAACTATACCATAGTTTAGAGACTGTGCAAGAAAATCAGGTGCTCATATATAAATTATAACCAACGAATTGATAGACTTGGATACATACCTATGAAGCTTGTTAAACCTGGTTTTGATAATCAAAAGGGTCAGTACAGTCTCGAGTCCCTCGCTCTGCTCCTTTGGACGCTCTGGAATTCACTTATGTGTAGAATGAAATTGTTCAGAATGGTTCTAGAGATTTAAACAGGGATGATCTTACCATGTCGCGTCAGCCATTCAATTCGGGTTATGAGTGAAATTTCAACAAATATGCCATCAGATATTTAGAGGTGTTTAAACTTAAATTCATCATGGGTTGATGGTGGAGGAGTGGGTGGTAATGTGTTATATAGACTATTTCAAAATGTTGTTTTCTAATCGGCGCATGGGGTACAAAAAAATTCGGGATCAGGCATTAACTAGTTCCTTAAATGTCAAAATCTGATCGTATCTAATGCGGCAAATGTCCCATAATTTTGCTTTTTTAGTTGGTGGATAGGGGTTCGGGATTGTGCTGTGAACATTTTTGTTGATATCCTCTCGCAAAAGCTCTGACGTTGATCGATCTTTCCGTACAACGTTGACGTGGCAAAGATGACTTGAAGGTGTGACTAGGACATAGGGAACCAAAAATGACTCAGGATAAACTAGACCGTACTACCCTCTTACCTGGTAAAGACACATGGTGTTCGAGACCAATGGCCTAATTCGCTCATGTTAACCAGAATAAAGACTTTATTTAAGACATCTATTATAAAACCAGATCCTAACTTTTCGACATCGAAAGGTGTCAAGGATCGAATGTCCATGATAAACCTACCCAAGTGTTCTCGGATCGGCTCCCTCGAAAAAGTCCTAATGTTAAAAATGCATTAGGGATCGATGATCGGAGATAACTTTATTGTGATTGAAATGTTTGTTGTGATCCTTCTGGATTTCCCTGATCTTAATAAAATGCGTTGGGCATCGACTATCTCTCGAACCTTTATGTGAATAACTTATGCAAACCAAAACCACCTTCTATTGATCTCGATGAGAATCAACGATCGACAACTATTGTTTTTGTGTGGTTCCTTTACTTAATTGAATTCTTTCTGACATCGAACCTGAGTGCATTAGGTGCAGTTTTTAGCTGTCGATTCTTAATTCAAGTTTTAAGTTCTTTTAGACATGAGGTTTCATAAGTTCAAACAAACCCAAAAAGGTTATATGAGTCATGAAAACAAACAAATACAAAACATTTCCCAAAATGAAGTCAATTTAGGCAATGCAGAAAACAAATGGTACCCAAAAAGTGACAAAATTTGATAAGGATTTTAGGGTGTGTTGAGTTCTCAACAAATGGTGACTTACTAGGTGAAAGAAGAATCTCTATTTCTTCCCCAGGCTCAGCTGATGCAAAAGTTGGTTAAGAAATTAACTGTTTTTTTATGAGAGCCTCTTCTATCGTTGGATTTGAAACTCCCTGGTTGGTGAATCCAGGCATGCTTGTGGATTTTTAATCTTTATTCCACCTTCTTTTCCTTTAACCATGACCCATGATTTGCTGCCAGGGATCTTCCATAGCCCTAGTGGATTCACCTCGACATTACAGACCTTGCTCCGCTGCCAATGAGCATCCATAGCCCTAGATAAGTTATATGCATACCCTCTCCTACTTTTCACTCATTTGATATAATTGATTTTATTTCGGCAGAATTCCCTGAGTAAGTGGGAGAGGAGGGCATTTGTTATTTTCAAAATGAGATGGTTAAGGTGAATTTTTTGCTAGATCTGTCTTGAGGTACATGTGGTCCTTTCCATATTACCATATCTCCCTTTAGGTTTTATCAAACCACCAGGTGGACACTTGGTCACTTTTCCAAGGTTGTTTATCTGCACAGGTTAGATAGAGAACTCCTTCAAAACAACCACAATTTTCCCAGTGCTTCTTGTGTTGTATGTAAGCATGAGTCAGGAACAAAGTTTGTTATACCACATGAACTAAGGTCAACCAATGCCTTTCTGAACACAAACTTCAAAGAACAAAGAATACTATAACAAGAAAAGAAAAAATGAAGAACTCCGTAATTAGCCTACCTAAAACAAAATATCATGAAAACACACATTTTATTTTTATTTTTTTTGCTAACAAAAATATTTTTTTAGGGCTTGGCCATTCACCAGGAGGGTGTCAAGTTCCCCCCTCATATTTTCCAACCGATACGTACCTACCCCAATTTTCTCGGCTACTTGAAATGGTCTGAGCCATAAATTCTGAAACTTCAATTTTTTTCCCTTCGTCTCATTTGCTATGTCCCATTTCAGGACTAAGTATCCTACTTCAAAAATCTTCTCTTTGGCCTTATGCTTGTCAAACCACCTTTTAACTATCTCTTGATGAGAAATGAACTTTGATTTTTTTTTATCCCTTTCTTCTTCTAGCATGAGGAGGGTATCAATTGTTTGTTGAATAACTAATGAGGGTTGTCCTATAGAATCTAGAGCAAGGTAAAGAGACTAAAGATATAGCCTATTTGGGAGAATGGATTCCTTTCTGTATACCATAAAGTATGGGGAATTCCCTATAGCTTCCTTGGGTGTTACTCTATCAACCCATAAGGCATTATGAAGTGAAATGTGCCAATTCCTCTCATTGTCTGCAACTGTTTTCTTTAATATCCTCACTAGGTTATTATTGGTTGATTTTTCCACTTTGTTCCCCTTTGGATATTAGTTTTCAAAGTATATTCTTATGATTCCTTTGTCTACAGAAAAATCTGTTAATAGGGTGGAATAAACATAAGAGGAATTATCGAAAACAAGGATAGAAGGCATACCGAACCTTGTGATCAAATTTTGTTCTATGAATTGGATCAGTCAGGGGGATGACCTTTGCCCATTTCATGAAATAGTATGTGGTAGTCAGTATGTATCTATGTTGTTGTGAAGAAATCTGTCTAACTTCTCCTATGATATCTAACCCCCATTGCTCGAATGGCCTAGAGACAGCCATAGGTTGGAGTGGGACAACTGCTTTCTTTTCCCTCACCGTACTTATTTGACAAGTTTTATTGTTCCTAGCATAAGTGTGAGCATCCATGAACAAAGTAGGCCAATAATAGCCAAATCTCAGTATTTTGTGAGCGATGGTGTTCCCTACAAAGTGTCCACCTGCAGGACCATCATGGAGCTCCTTCAGAACCTTTTCTGTGTATTCTCGTTCGATACATCTTAAAAGTACCCCATCATAATTAATGCGCAAGAGCACCGAATTTATGAGGTGATATTGTTTTGATTTTAGCCTGAGAGCTCTCATTTCCCTAGCGTTTAGGTTTTTTGGGCAAGTCCCATGATGTTGGAGATAAGTTAATTTCTCATACCAAGACTACTACCCTGGGGAGACGTATGAAGCTTCACTACACCATAATTCCAATTCACTCTCCCACCCAGGGTCTTCATTTACCTGGTCCTGGGCTTCAACTACTAATTTAGATAATCCTTGTCCCTTAACTAATTTGGCAGGTTTTATATCGAGATCAAATTCTTGGAACATTGCCTTCCAGTTCCCTCTTCCTTCCCCCATCTCCCGTTGAGTGAATAGGGATCGGACTGCGAGACGAGGCACAATGCCTTTGGTGCGGTTCTTTAGGATGTAATATCTAAACTGTTTCACTTCCTTGTACACCACATAGTCCTTATTGTCTATAGAAGGGTAATTTAGTTTGGCCCCTTGGAGATTAGTGCTCATAAATGAGGTCGAGGCCTCATTGTTGCCATCATCCTTCCAATTCAATATTGCAACTAACGATTGGTTGGAGGCAAAGCTGTAGAGGAAACAATCTTTGCTAAAGTCAGGAATTCACAACACTAGAGCTTGAGATATTGCAGTCTTAATATTGTTGAATGCACTTTTTCGTTCATCATCCCACTTAAATTCAACATGTTTGTGGATCATCTTTTGTAAGGGTTTGATAGTTTCAACAAAATCGGGAGTGAATTTTCTCACAAAATTGATTTCCCAAATAAGGATTGCATAGCCTTTTTGTTGTGGGGTAATGAAAGCTATGTTATATCCCTAATCTGATCTGGGTCTATCTGAATTCCTGCTTGAGAGATAATATAATCTAGTAGTTTCCCTTCCTCAACACCAAAGATAGTTTTCTTAGGGTTTAAGGATATATTATATTTCCTACACCTTTAGAAGATATGGGTTAGGTGTTGGATGAGATCTTCTCTATTCTTTGAATATACAATCGCGTTGTCCAAATAAACTAATACACATTTGTTGATTAGTCCCCAAAACGCTGCGTCCATGGCCCTTTGGAACGTTGTCCCTACATTGATTAACCCAAAGGGAATGCATTTATAAGAAAAGGTTCCCCACTTGGTTCAGAAGGTATTTTTCATTTGGTATTCCTCTGAAACTAGAACTTGGTTATAATATGAAAAACCATCCAGCAGGGAGAAAATCTCATATCCAAACACGGTCTGCAAGAGTTTATCCATCGGTGGGACTGGGTAGTTTTCCTTTTTTGATGATCTGTTGAGGTTCCTGAAATCCACACACAAACAGATCTCCCTGGACTTTTTTTTTACAGGAACCAAATTTTCTACCCATGCATAGTGTCTAACCTGCAAGATAATTTTAGCATCTAGTAATTTTTTCAACTCCTGACACATGAGAGGCTCCAGAGATGGGTGGTACTTCCGTATATTTTGTTGGAAGGGTTTTACTCCGGTTTTTAACAATATTGTGTGTTGAATGATACAAGTATAATAAGTCTCCAGATCTCTGTAGGACCATGCAAAAACATCTTGATATTCTCTGAAAATATTGAGATAGGTATTCCTTTCTTCTTTAGATATTGTCTTGCCAAGATTTATATTCTTAGGGTTCTCCAGGGTTCCTAGATTAATAGTCTCATACATGGGACAAGAACTCCTTGTATTTGTGTTCGTTGACCCTTCAAATCTTTCCCTTAAGTCAAAGAGGTTCTCTAAATTGGATACCCCTTTTGGTATCGTGTGAAACCTTGGTTTGTTAGTCGATTGATCTATTTCATCTCCTTGTACATGGGGATTGGTTTCCACTAGATGTTCCTGAAATATTTCATCGTCAATAGCCAGATCTTTAAAATTTTCCTAATTGGTTAGGAAGTTTATGATTTTTTCATCTCACTCAAAGACCTTCGAATTAGAAATATTTTTGGTTACCGATGGTTTATAGAGTAGCTCCACAATCAACCGGGAGGCTTCATAGTCTTCTAAAGGAGATAGCTTTGAGGCAGCGATGGCCAGAGAATCAACAAGAGTGTTCTTTGTTCTGGGATCACTGTAACGTTGAAGGCTTCAAAATTTTCTATTAGTCTATGCAATTCTTGTTGATAATTCCTTGTGTGGGGAGAGTTGCAATGTATAGTGTTCCTTACTTGTCTAACGATGATTTCAGAGTCTCTGAAAACCTTTAGTTATTTAACATTTAATTCTATGGATTTCTTTAGCCCTTTTACTAGAGATTCATACTTGGCNATATGTGTAACTTCTCCTATGATATCTAACCCCCATTGCTCAAATGGCCTGGAGACAGCCATAGGTTGGAGTGGGACAACTGCTTTCTTTTCCCTCGCCGTACTTATTTGACAAGTTTTATTGTTCCTAGCATAAGTGTGAGCATCCATGAACAAAGTAGGCCAATAATAGCCAACTCTCAGTATTTTGTGAGCGATGGTGTTCCCTACAAAGTGTCCACCTGCAGGACCATCATGGAGCTCCTTCAAAACCTTTTCTGTGTATTCTCGTTCGATACATCTTAAAAGTACCCCATCATAATTACTGCGCAAGAGCACCGAATTTATGAGGTGATATTGTTTTGATTTTAGCCTGAGAGCTCTCATTTCCCTAGCGTTTAGGTTTTTTGGGCAAGTCCCATGATGTCGGAGATAAGTTAGTTTCTCATACCAAGACTACTACCCTGGGGAGATGTATGAAGCTTCACTACACCATAATTCCAATTCACTCTCCCACCCAGGGTCTTCATTTACCTGGTCCTGGGCTTCAACTGCTAATTTAGATAATCCGTGTCCCTTAACTAATTTGGCAGGTTTTATATCGAGATCAAATTCTTGGAACATTGCCATCCAGTTCCCTCTTCCTTCCCCCATCTCTTGTTGAGTGAATAGGGATCAGACTGCGAGACGAGGCACAATGCCTTTGGTGCGGTTCTTTAGGATGTAATATCTAAACTGTTTCACTTCCTTGTACACCACATAGTCCTGATTGTCTATAGCAGGGTAATTTAGTTTGGCCCCTTGGAGATTAGTGCTCATAAATGAGGTCGAGGCCTCATTGTTGCCATCATCCTTCTAATTCAATACTGCAACTAACGATTGGTTGGAGGCAAAGCTGTAGAGGAAACAATCTTTGCTAAATTCAGGACTTCACAACACTAGAGCTTGAGATATTGCAGTCTTAATATTGTTGAATGCACTTTTTCGTTCATCATCCCACTTAAATTCAACATATTTGTGGATCATCTTTTGTAAGGGTTTGATAGTTTCAACAAAATCGGGAGTGAATTTTCTCACAAAATTGATTTCCCAAATAAGGATTGCATATCCTTTTTGTTGTGGGGTAATGGAAGCTATGTTATATCCCTAATCTGATCCGGGTCTATCTGAATTCCTGCTTGAGAGATAATATAATCTAGTAGTTTCCCTTCCTCAACACCAAAGATAGTTTTCTTAGGGTTTAAGGATATATTGTATTTCCTACACCTTTAGAAGATATAGGTTATGTGTTGGATGAGATCTTCTCTATTCTTTGAATATACAATCGCGTTGTCCAAATAAACTAATACACATTTGCTGATTAGTCCCCGAAACGTTGTGTCCATGGCCCTTTGGAACGTTGTCCCTACATTGATTAACCCAAAGGGAATGCGTTTATAAGAAAAGGTTCCCCACTTGGTTCAGAAGGTATTTTTCATTTGGTCTTCCTCTGAAACTAGAACTTGGTTATAATATGAAAAACCGTCCAGCAGGGAGAAAATATCATAACCAAACACGGTCTGCAAGAGTTTATCCATCGGTGGGACTGGGTAGTTTTCCTTTTTTGATGATCTGTTGAGGTTCCTGAAATCCACACACAAACATATCTCCTTGGACTTTTTTTTTACAGGAACCAAATTTTCTACCCATGCATAGTGTCTAACCTGCAAGATAATTTTAGCATCTAGTAATTTTTTCAACTCCTGACACATGAGAGGCTCCAGAGATGGGTGGTACTTCCGTATATTTTGTTGGAAGGGTTTTACTCCGGTTTTTAACAATATTGTGTGTTGAATGATACAAGTATAATAAGTCTCCAGATCTCTGTAGGACCATGCAAAAACATCTTGATATTCTCTGAAAATATTGAGATAGGTATTCCTTTCTTCTTTAGATATTGTCTTGCCAAGATTTATATTCTTAGGGTTCTCCAGGGTTCCTAGATTAATAGTCTCATACATGGGACAAGAACTCCTTGTATTTGTGTTCGTTGACCCTTCAAATCTTTCCCTTAAGTCAAAGAGGTTCTCTAAATTGGATACCCCTTTTGGTATCGTGTGAAACCTTGGTTTGTTAGTCGATTGATCTATTTCATCTCCTTGTACATGGGGATTGGTTTCCACTAGATGTTCCTGAAATATTTCATCGTCAATAGCCAGATCTTTAAAATTTTCCTAATTGGTTAGGAAGTTTATGATTTTTTCATCTCACTCAAAGACCTTCGAATTAGAAATATTTTTGGTTACCGATGGTTTATAGAGTAGCTCCACAATCAACCGGGAGGCTTCATAGTCTTCTAAAGGAGATAGCTTTGAGGCAGCGATGGCCAGAGAATCAACAAGAGTGTTCTTTGTTCTGGGATCACTGTAACGTTGAAGGCTTCAAAATTTTCTATTAGTCTATGCAATTCTTGTTGATAATTCCTTGTGTGGGGAGAGTTGCAATGTATAGTGTTCCTTACTTGTCTAACGATGATTTCAGAGTCTCTGAAAACCTTTAGTTATTTAACATTTAATTCTATGGATTTCTTTAGCCCTTTTACTAGAGATTCATACTTGGCAGTGTTGTTTGTGCATTCATATTGTAGTCTGAAGGATAGGAAATTTCATTTACCTATGGGATCAATGAGGATACACCCTGTGATCAAAATCTGGACCAGGAGTCAAAAATTTTCTCAAATTCAAAGTGCTCGGAATGCGACGAAAACGGTGCCAATACGTCTGTCTCGTCTTCCTGATTCCGGCAGTATATTTACTTTCTCAAACGGAGTCCTTATGGAGAAGATATCGTGATCTGTTCACCAAGCCAAATAGGCAAAAATTTGATGCTGACTATACCAGTCTGTACGGTCCGTACAGGACACGTGGCAGGTCCGTACA
Source organism: Picea glauca (assembly GCA_000966675.3). Classification (NCBI taxonomy): domain Eukaryota; kingdom Viridiplantae; phylum Streptophyta; class Pinopsida; order Pinales; family Pinaceae; genus Picea; species Picea glauca. Next base: position 44,101 of record JZKD02S1929161.1, read on the forward strand.
GTACACGTGGTGACTCCAAGTAATGACATGTGTCAGGCAGATTTGGCTTTTTGGGCATATGGTTGGACCAATTCAGAGGTGACACGTGTCACCACTGGGAGGGTGACACGTGGCACGATTGACATCAACAGATGACGTGGCAGGATGACCAAGATAGTACGATGATGACGTGGCAAGGTTGACTAGGCAGTACAGTGAAGTGACATGTCTGGCACGTGGACCAATCGGTGTTTGACACGTGGCATCATTTTCGGTGAATGGTAAGGTGCCACGTGACCCAGTCATGGGATGCCACATGGCACCCCGGAATTGGCAATTTGGTTGTATGTAAAATGTTTTGGAGGTCGTGGGGTTCGACCCCCAGACCTCTCCACCGCAATCGCCTTCACAAATCCACCTGACCATTGGGCCATGTGTTGTTGCTTATTAAACACATGAATTTCAATATATTTAAAGTTGATTGTTGGGTGCTTGGGCCACGACCGGGCTGGGCCTAGCTCATCCCTTGGTCACGTGCTCGCATATATATATGACCACAGTTATGTGTTGACGCGCACGGTTTATAGTGTGGTTCTGTTATAACACATATAACCGTGTGTGTTAAAGTAAATGGTGCGGTTTATATGCTATAACATATATGCATGGGACTTGTGGTTATATTAACGATTTGAATTCGGTTTGAAATGGTTACAACCGTACCCCAACACATGGCGTTTAATTATTCGACCTTGGAAAAGGAGCCCCCTTTTAGCCCTAACACGTGGTCACATGGACCGCATATGCTAAAGAGCTTGGCAGTTAGGGGTTGGAGGCGCCCTAACCGTTCTACAGTTTGGACCATTTTTCGGTTATGCACGGGGCTAGGTTTTAGCGTGCATTTTGGAGCGTGTTCTTGGTTCATGCACACAGAGGTGCGTTTTGGCGAACCAGTTTCAGAAAGCTTGAAGGAGGAAAATGGAGGAGGCGTAACTTCTTCATCTTTTGGCCGATTGAGGTGCCGTAAAAGCCCAGCTAGGGGTTTTTGGACGTACTGGATCCATTGGTGTTTTTATCAAGGCCATTTGAAGACTTCTTCTGCAAGTTTTTCACCATTGAAGTTTCAGCAAGCTCCAGGGAGCTTGAAGCCCTCATTAATCGAGGACATGGTTTGGCGAGCCTGTATTTGTTGTGATTGAATAATCATTTTTGGCTAATTGATATGCTTTGAACACATTGGGATAGGTTTCAGAGGATTTTGAGGACTTTTACAGGTTTTTTTTCCAAAGAGAAGCTCAGGGAAGCTTATAGCCACATGTAGAAGAGATCATGCCCGGATGAGCCATGATCCGTTTTCAGAGTTCTATTAGTCATTTTTGGGGTTTTTATGTGTTCTGATCTCAATGGTACAGTCTGTTTTTCCATTGGAGTTGAGAAGCAGCTTGTAAAAGAACTTTTGACAAATTAATCCCAGAGAGCCAAGTCCATTGATGCAGGCTCAAGGAGATGTAGCCTGGGAGGGGGTGAACTCCTTTATCAGCTTGTTCTTGTTGTGAGTTTGATGGTTTATTTTCTACAAGTTGTGTTGTTGTGTATTTGTTTAAAGTACATATTTAACCATCTAAAAGAACAATTCCTCACACATAAGCATTTACAAGAAGAAGCATAAACTGGGCACATAATTTTATCTTGCATATTTTAAACACATGAAGCAAGGTCTTGTAAAGTTTATTTTAATGAAGTAGA
>JZKD02S1929161.1:59499-70790 GCA_000966675.3 Picea glauca
AACTAGATGGAAGCTACAACTCCTAATATTCAAGCACCAAATCAGATATCAGAGGACCATAGTCATCCCTAGCACCACCCTACCTCCCTGATTATAAATGAATGATTGAATAACCAACAACAGAGATAAATTGATTCTTACCACTTCTTCTTTGTTCTGTAAATCTGATCTACTTCTAACTGTTCTGCAATTCTTCTCTTCCTCTGTCTGTTCTGCATTTCTGCTCTGCTTCAAGTTGTTCTGCAATTCTTCTCTTGCTTCTGTCTATTCCTCATATGTTACTCATCTCTTAGTTTTATCTCATACTACGCATACTTTCAGTCTCACACTGTGCATACTGTAATTTTCCCTTTCTTACAGTTCAACTCATTTTTCATTCAGAATGACCAACCATGCATATTCACTGTGTGTTTCTTTTATACACTCCAACCACTTCAGTTACCCCTTGAATCTCCAAGAAAATGCATCATCAACTAAATTGCCAACCGTCCAAGAATCATGATTCAGTTCTGCTAACTAAATCATAATTGATCGATTACCTATGAGTTGAAACAGTAACCCTTCCATCATGTTTCCAATTAACCAGTACCGTTGGATTAAATCCGCAAGATTTCGCATTTATCTGATATGCCCACTAGCTGTGACCGAGCACTTAACATAATTTGAATTTCATGATCTCGCATCTTGGCATTCCTTTGATGAAGGGTCTTGACACCCCAATTCATGATCGTCGACACTATGATATGGAGCTTAGCACCGCTAGCTTCTTCCCCTCATGTGACCATCGGCGGTGACCACGTGCTACACCAAAAAGGTGCTTCGTATTTCGTGAACTTATAAACTTCATCGAGCATGATCAACGGTCGAGATATCCAATGATCTGATGGTCCATATCTCATCGTGATCTCACATATCGTGATTCCTATGATGAAGGATCTCGATACTCCAGGTCACAATATCTAAGATGGAGCTTAAAACCGCTATCTTCTTCCTCCATATTCCGCATATGTAACCACTAGCTGTGACCACAAACTTATTCGAAAACAAATTTTTCACTTTCGCGTCTCAAGTATTTTGTGATGAATCCTCTCGACTCTCCATGTCACGAACTCCGATATAGAGCTTGGCTTCTCTAGCTCTGCTCTCCAGCTCTTGACAATGTGACCACGAGATATGACCACTCGCCAATCAAATGATCACTTCGCTCCTTTGACGTTCCAGTTAGCGAAACAATGATCTTTCGCCATGTGTCATATGGAACCAATGGTCTAGATATTATCGTGATTTCACCACGTGTCCTTCTTGAATCAACGATCCAGATCTTATCGCGATTTCACAACTTTACAGGCCTTCGTCATGCCTGATCAACGGTCCACGATCTCGATGATTCGATAGACCAGATATTTTCTTGATCTCGCATATCACGAGTTCCCACACCATGCTCAGTTGACTCCTCTAATGTGCAAGTCAACAAAATTCCAATCACTTGCCACATGTCCTATGACTCCAACAGTCAGGATTGTTATTGTGATTTCGCATATCATGATTTCGAACCTCTTTCCTTTAGATTTCCCAATCTGTGAAACTCTAAAATGAAACCTTTGTCATGCTTTGACTATTTTCCTCCTTCTGATCTTACACTGTTGATCTTGCCATTATCGCTACACTACTGATCATGTTGATATTCGCCATCTAATCGTGCTGATCTTCACCATCAATCAAAAACACGTGCACATATTGGTATATGTACTTGGTGTATGGTTGAGGTATATGGTTGAGACAAGTAGTTGATGAGTTGGCACATACATGAGTTGTATACACTATGATGTTGGTACATCTTGATGAGTCATAGTTGATGTATATTTGATGCATGATTGGTATATATTGGGTGCACGGTTGATCCATTCATTGATGGTACATTTTTAGGTATAGGTCGGTGCATGGTTGATGCACTTGTCTATGGTACAAGTTGATTACAGGTTCCTTGAGCAAGTTATTGTGATAGGTTATTTGTACATGTTTGGTGCATGGTTGATACATTTCCTTATGGAACAAGTTGAGGTATGGGTTGATGTATGGTACATGTTGGCACAGGTTGTTATGGGTTGATTACAGGTTGATTGGTACAGGTGTGCAACAGTATATCTCATAGTGATAGTTTGAAAGTGGTTTCATCATTCTACTTCTAAATCAGGGCAGTTGGACGAGGAAAGGACAAGTTGTTGTAGCCACCTTTTGGTTGTATCTGGAGAACATAGGGGGTTGTAGCCTCCTTCTAGTTGTAGCCAAAGAATTGGGGAGTTGGAGCTTCCCTCAGGTTGTAGCTTGAGAAACTAGGGGTTTGGAGCCTACTTCCAGTTGTAGATGGAAAAAAAGGAATTTGGTGCTTCCAATGAATGTAATTCTTCAAGACATATAAGAGAAATTATTCTATGACTTTCTCTCACTTTGGGTTTCCACATAAAAACACTGGTGTACTGTGTATGTGTATGATTGCTCATTTTTTCATTATTTATTTACTCTGCAATTATTGGATGATAATGCTACATTGATATAATACTTGCATTATATGGTTGAAAATGATTAAATTTCTCTACTACTGATTCACCCCCCCTCTCAGTAATCCAACAGTTGGTATCAGAGAAGGTTCCTTCAGAAATTAGTTTAACCACTGAAAGGTAGATCATGGAGAGCAACAACAAGTATAAAAATGGAATACCACAAGTTGATGGAAAAAAGTATGCATTTTGGAGAAGAAGGATGAAAACATATATACAGGCACAGGGATTTGAAATTTGGCAATAACTTGTAGATGGATACAAAGAACCAACAGTTTCGCCGACAAATGAAAGAGTAATGAAACTTGGGAAAAATAATTCCAAAGCCACAAATGCACTTTTGAATGGTATTTGTGAATCAGTATACACCAAAGTTATACATTATAAATCCACTAAAGAGATTTGGGCCAAGCTCCAAAATATTTATGAAGGAGATTCAAAACTCAAAGCAACAAAGCTTCAACCTTATAGAGGTCAGTTCGAACAACTAAAGATGAAGGAATATGAGAATATTGTAGCTTACTTCTTATGAGTTGATGAAACAATAAATGAAATCATAGGATTGGGAGAAGAAATTAAAGAATCTGTAATTTTTCAAAAGGTACTAAGATATCTTCCTATGAGATTTGATCCTAAGATATCAGCACTGGAAGAAAGAGTAGATATAGACTCAATAATCATGGATGAACTACATGGAATTTTCATAGCATATGAAATGAGAACTAAACAGGAAAATTGAGATATAAAAGAAGCATCTTTCAAAGCATCCAAAAAACCAAAGAAAAAGGAAAAGAAAAAATAAAAAGAACATAGCAGCAGCAGTGACATCTCGAAAGATGATGAAGAAATGGCCAACTTTGTCAGAAGATTGAATAAGGGAACACACGATAGATATAAAGGTGTGTTTCCATTGATTTGTTTTAATTGTAATGGTATTGGTCATTTTGCTAACAAATGTCCTCATAAGAAAAATAAGAGGAATGATGAAGAATACTCAAATAGAAAACAAACATAGAAAAGAAAAAGAACCACAAAGAAAGATTTAAAGAAAATCTTATGCACCAAAAAAGACATCTCATCATGAGATTAAGATGAAGCCAGTGATAGTGAGACAGAAAGAGTTCTATTCATGGAAGTAGAAGAATCTGACAAAGAAGACACTGTTGACAGGCGAAATTGAACGCTCGTCAACTGGAAGAGTGGATCCGATCCGGGGTTGTCTAAATAACCCAAGCCGTTTGGAATGATCCACCCCGACGGGTTTAGCGGCTCCGTTGGACGATCTAAGTCCTAAGAAAACGAAAGAAAAACTAAACTAAAGAAACTAACCTGAGTGGAAAAAGAAACTACAACAAACTATATACAAATCTGAAATATATATATAAAGCTTACTTACTAATATTATACAATAATAATTCTATGAAATTAAAAGTTCAGTTATTAATAGAATTAGATCTCAATTATATATTTACAGTACTTACAGAATACAAATTTTAATCTAAATTTGCAAAAATCAATGGTAAAATGTCTTATGACAGTGAAACTAATATTTTTGACTTTTTATAATTTTTATGAGAAAGGAACAAAATGAAAACTATCTAAGCTGAACAATAATAATCCTAACTATAAAACTGAACTATGTATCTATTTAAACTACTGAGAATTCTCTAATTTATTAACTATTAAATTGCAAATAACGAACTAACCTGAAGTAACGCTTCCTATTTGTCCTGTGCACAGTACCCATTTTTGTTGTTTGATGGGAGAAAACTCGCACCAGATTCACCACAAGATTCTCATAAACAGGAAGCTGCAGTTCTCTTTGAATACAGATGACAGAACAATCAAGACATACAACGAAAACAATCTTAAAATTTACAAATCATCACAAATAGATTAATCCCTGTGCGAAGATTTGTACATAACAGTTCATTTAATGAAGAAGATAAACCTTTACTCATTAAATTGAAACAGAGTAATTGTTGTACTAAAAATGAGATACATAAGATATGGACAGAATTTAAATCACAACGCATTAACCTGTAACAAGTCTTGATATCTAAAGTAGTCAATAACTTGATCACAAATTAAAATGCACAAAACCTGAACAAAAGTATGATAAATTGAAAGCTAAATCTGTTACAAAAGATCCACTTCCATTCGAGTCTGTATCATCATAAATCCATAGTATTTTTCTCCCAACAGTGATGGGTTCATTACAAAAATTAATGAGTATAGAAAGGCCATAGGGTAAAACATCCCTGTGGGAATTATAAAAAATTGTTTACAAAAATCTAGGAACAATCTCCCAAGTCTATAGTTCTACCTATGACTAACAACTTAAAACAAAACTATATCACAAAAAGCATGTTCTAAACTGCCACAACATGTCCAATTTTCCATTGAAATTCGTATGTACCTGTGGATAGGCAAAAGAAGACAATTTTTAGATAATGTTTTAATTGTAAAATCAACAAAATCCAAATTTTATGACTAGCTACAGAATCTCACGATTCTGTAGCTAGTCATATTTACAAAAAAAATCGTTTTAAATCAATCCAAATGATAAACAAAAATTCATTCAACCTATTAAAAAAATCCTTAACTACTAACTTAAAGCAAAGAAAATCATTCACGCTAGAAGTAACCAAATCTTTTATGCCAATTTGAAACAGACAAAATCGTTTTGACAATTCAAAACCAACAAAATCATTTTTTTGAATCAATTTCAATAGAAACAAACTATAATCGATCAAACAAATCTTTCGTACTCACTTAACAAAAATGAAATAGCTTATGTCAATCCAGAACTTAACAAAATCGTTGTTGAATCAAAACAAAACTAACAGAATCGTTTTTTAACTCAAAACTAACAGAACTATATCAAACCAATCTTTGATACTAATCCAATGCATGAACAAACGACTATGCTAATTCAACGCATGCAGCGTTGTTTCTGAATCAAACCAAACATAAATGAATAAAACTAACTCAGGGCCGACACAATCGTTATACTAATTCAAGAGCAATAAAATTGTATTAATCAAAACATAACTATATTCGATTTTAGAAAACAAATCTTTTGTACATGGTTTAAAATGAAATCATTCTTGGTAGTTCGAAAATAACAGAATTGTTTTGAATCTATTCAAACAAACAGAACTAATTTGGAGCAAACACAATCGGCTAACGAAATCATTCAAAATTTGATGTTGAAATACATACCTGGGCTGTAGAAAAATGATTCAGTCAGGATAACTTTGAGTTGACAAAGGCAGTTTCAGCCTCAACATTTCTGAAGACAATTGAACCCATAGTCTTTTGCTTCTTCTCGTTGGCTTGTAGCCTGTCTATTTCCTTTGACAACATAGTAACTCGTTCCTCCAATGATTTAATTTTAGATTGCAACAGGGGAACATCCGTGTAGTAATATTCAAGCCAGGAATTGCATTGACTACATGGTGGTTGATCGGGCCGAGTTACTACAGGTGAGGGTTCTCTCCAATTACCAGGGGTTCCACTGTCAAACTTAATTCTTGGGAAGTTAGGTTCATCCTTGAGGCACAGAGGTACGTTGGAAACATAGTCATAGGATTCCACAGAATAGAGGCCATGAGAGTAAGGGTATTCCTCAGCCAAAAATCATTCAATCTCAGAGTCTAAATCCTCGCTCAAAACAATAGGCTTTTGGTCAATGCTCTGTTTGGGCTTGTTCTGAGCACATCTAGATATCCATCATGCATTCTTCTTTCCCTTACTGTTGACACCAATATCACATTTGCCTTTCTTCCTTACAGGCCTCTTGACAGTCTTAGTATTGTCTTTAGCACACGGGTTGGCCATGGTATCGGGTAGGTCAATGTTGGGCCAATTCGAGGGTTTGACAGGGGGTAGAAGGGTAGGAGGTGGCACGGCAGGCACAACCAGGGTTTCAGTGACCACTACCTTGTTCACTTGAACAGAATCAGGAGTGGAAAAGCCATTCCTTAATAGGAAGGCTTGCCAACAGTCACCACTACTCTTCAAATGATGGACAATAATGATTTTGATCAAGCGGTGATGGAAGAGGTTGATATTAGCCTTCTCCCATTTAAACTGTTTGGACATTTTATAAAGACATTGTAGGAGATAGTGCGGCATATTCAGAGGGTAGTCTATAAAATTTATAAGCAAACGAAGATGATAAAGAAACACTAAACCATAACAACCTTTGCAAGTCACGAATTGCTTAACAATGGCTAATAAATCATGCCATCTAGACTTGAGGGAAGTTAGAGGCATACCTCTATCACAACTAACAATTTTACTTGATGTGAATAGGAGCAGCCATGGGACTTCATCCACTTTCTAATTCTTAAACCACCTCTGCCCTTTAGCTGGCAAGCTTGTAGATGAACTGAGGAATTTTTCGTCCAGTTCAAGATGGATGTCTCCAACCTTAGCCCTGCATCCGTCGAACATGAGGGAAAACTGTTGGGCGACCATAAGGTTGAAACCCTCAAACTTTTGGATGAAAACTAACCAGCCACCATTCTCCAAATCCTCACGAGCATTGTTGAATAGCAGTAGAATTTGGATGCCATTAGGTTCTATGTGCACTACAGGTGCCATAGGACAGAACACACTATGAGCAGGGTAAACGGACAGGGGTTTGGACATGGTATACATAAGACCATAAGCTCACAGATTTCTCCAAAACCAACAGAGGTAACTTGAGATACAAGGAAAGCAGTAATGCCTAAGTGTGTGAGGGTGGTGGAATGCAACAATCCCATGCAAAACATTCATATCAAAATGTACAATCGACGGTGCTATGGTGTTTCAAATCACTATTGGTGTATGATAAAAACAATGCCAACAAAACAACCATTGAAAACTATGATAAGTAGACCCAAATATTTGCACAAGCAATAGTGTTTGTATGATTTAAAACAAAGCAATATTTNATCATTCTTGGTAGTTCGAAAATAACATAATTGTTTTGAATCTATTCAAACAAACAGAACTAATTTGGAGCAAACACAATCAGATAATGAAATCATTCAAAAATTGATGTTGAAATACATACCTGGGCTGTAGAAAAATGATTCAGTCAGGATAACTTTGAGTTGACAAAGGCAGTTTCTGCCTCAACATTTCTGAAGACAATTGAACCTATAGTCTTTTGCTTCTTCTCGTTGTCTTGTAGCTTGTCTCTTTCCTTTGACAACATAGTAACTCGTTCCTCCAATGATTTAATTTTAGATTGCAACAGGGGAACATCCATGTAGTAATATTCAAGCCAGGAATTGCATTGAGTACATGGTGGTTGATCGGGCCGAGTTACTACAGGTGAGGGTTCTCTTCAATTACCAGGGGTTCCACTGTCAAACTTAATTCTCGGGAAGTTAGGTTCATCCTTGAGGCACGGAGGTACATTGGAAACATAGTCATAGGATTCCACAGAATAGAGGCCATGAGAGTAAGGGTATTCCTCAGCCAAAAAACATTCAATCTCAGAGTCTGAATCCTTTCTCAAAACAATAGGCTTTTGGTCAATGCTCTGTTTGGGCTTGTTTTGAGCACATCTAGATATCCATCATGCATTCTTCTTTCCCTTACTGTTGACACCAATATCACCTTTGCCTTTCTTCCTTACAGGCCTCTTGACGGTCTTAGTATTGTCTTTAGCACACGAGTTGGCCATGCTATCGGGTAGGTCAATGTTGGGCCAGTTCGAGGGTTTGACAGGGGGTAGAAGGGTAGGAGGTGGCATGGCAGGCGCAACCAGGGTTTCAGTGACCACTGCCTTGTTCACTTGAACAGAATCAGGAGTGGAAAAGCCATTCCTTAATAGGAAGGCTTGCCAACAGTCACCACTACTCTTCAAATGATGGACAATAATGATTTTGATCAAGCGGTGATGGAAGAGGCTGATATCAGCCTTCTCCCATTTAAACTGTTTGGACATTTTATAAAGACAGTGTAGGAGATAGTGTGGCATATTCAGAGGGTAGTCTATAAAATTCATAAGAAAATGAAGATGATAAAGAAACACTAAACCATAACAACCTTTGCAAGTCACGAATTTCTTAACAATGGCTAATAAATCATGACATCTAGACTTGAGGGAAGTTAGAGGCATACCTCTATCACAACTAACAATTTTCCTTGATGTGAATAGGAGCAGCCATGGGACTTCATCCACTTTCTAATTATTAAACCACCTCTGCCCTTTATCTGGCAAGCCTGTAGCTGAACTAAGGAACTCTTCGTCCAGTTCAAGTTGGATGTCTCCAACCTTAGCCNGTAGAAGCAGTTATCTCTGCCAAAAGAACAAATTCAAATTATGATAATGAGAATAATTCTAACTCAAAAAAAACCAGAAAATTGTTTAAACATCATCATTAATCAAATATTCCAGCAGTGCTTAAAGGATGAAAACTGATAACAATCTTAAAACAAGAGAGCCACAATATTAAAGATAGAATCTCCAATACTGTTGATAGAGCCACTGCTTCCAGCAGGCGTCTATAGCCTCGACAAGGTTGTCATTTAACCCACTCTAATATTCGTATCCTGCAAAGAAGTTCTAGATCAGAATAAAGGACATTTTAAGGTCAAGAGATTTCATACTTACAAATTTTCATATACCCGACATTGCTTCACTGCTAGCAGGCCTGTTCAGTACACCGGCGAAGTTGTCTTGGTTTCATGCATGCATTTACCTACTTCCAGTAGACTTGTTCAGCATCCCGGTGGGTTTACAAGCACTTCCCACAACTCTTTTATGATTTAGTTTTTAAAAGATATATAATTGAGCGGGATGACGCTGAAAATTATTATATTTTAGACATATTTTTACAGACCTTGAAAGAATTTTTTAAAACTGTCCCTCATTAAGATTCAGAGATGGTTTATTTACAAAATCGACCTTCTAAAGCAGAGAGACATCTTCTGAGTTATTCCCTTAAGGAACAGGGACAGCGTAAGAAGATAATGGATGATTGTGACAAGCTTCACTCACAGATCGAAATCAGTTAACTTCTTTCAAACAACAGTCCTTTCTCACACGGATGTAAATTTCAGAAGCATATTATAATTGATGTTTAGACAATTTTTTAGTAGTCATTTTAGTGAAAGAATTTTCTGTTTTCTTTGTCTGAACAGTTCAAAATTCAGGTATGTGTATTTTCAAAAACAAAAACTAATAAGTGCAAGGGGAAAATTCCAAACCAAAATAGTAAAAGAAAAGCAAACAAAAGAAAAATATTTACACAGTATACAAAGGGTTGTCATCAAGTGAAATATCTTTTCAGAGCTTGGCCATTCACCGGATAGGTTTCTGGCTGTCCCTCTAGACTCTGTAATCGGAAAGCGTTGGGACCCAATTTCTCAGCAATTAAAAACGGTCCAAGCCATAAGTTCTGAAACTTCGTGTTCTCTCCCTTTCCCTCGTGTTGTTTGTCCCATTTCAAGACAAGGTCACCTACTTCGAAGTTCCTATCAGAGGCAGAGTTGGAATCAAACCAGATTTTGACCACTAGTTGATGTTGATCTAACTTATGTTTAGCTTGAGCTCTTACCTCTTCTAGTTTCATTAAAGCGTTAATTCAGTTCTCCAAAGGGGGACAGTCTTCTTCTTGTATTTTCTGTGATAACTGTAGTGAGGGGAGAAGAATATGTGGTGGCAGAATTGCTTCTCTGCCATAGACAAGAAAGAAGGGAGAGTTACCCACAGCAATCTTTGGTGTTACCCTATTATCCCAGATTGTGTTTAACAGTGCATTATGCCAGTTTTTGTGATTTTCAGATACCGTTCTCTTGATGATTTTAATCAGATTCTTATTTGTTGATTCTGCCAATCCATTGCCCTGGGGGTAATAGCTAGCAGAATACTTCAATTTAATTCCTTTTTATAGAGAGAAGTTTCTCATCTCAAGAGACAAAAAATAAGAAGCGTTATCGAATACTAAACAGTCAGGGATACCAAAATGAGTAATAATATTCGAATTTAAAAAGGCAATTACCTGACTGGTATTCACAGTTCTTAATGCGGTAGCTTCAGACAACCTGGTGAAGTAATCTATGGTTTTTATGATAAAATTATGTTGTTGTGAGGATGGCGGATTGATTGGACCTATAATATCAAGGCCCCATTGCTGAAAACAGGCTGCAAAGGAAAGGTTGGTTTCTGTAACCGCCCTAATGCTTTTTGACAAATAATACACTTGCAGCACAAGGCATGGGCGTCTCTAAAAAGTGTGGGCCAGTAATAACCGGCTCTTAAGACTTTATGGGTAGTGGTGTCACCACCAAAATGCCCACCAGCTTCTCCTGCGTGCAATTCTAGTAAGACTTTTTCTGTTTCATCTTTATCAAGACAGTGCATTAGTACTCCATCAAAATTTTGACGAAACAGAATACCATTAATCAAATGAAAGGAGGTAGATTTTAATCTTAACGCTCTTCTTTTAGTGGGATCCAAGTGACAGGGGGCTGACCCATGTTCAAGATTGAATTTTATATCATCATACCAGCGACTGACAGAGTTTTGTGCACAGCAAATTGCATTTTGATTGTGTTGTCCTAGGTTTGACATATCGTTTTCTTCTTGATGTCCTGTTGTTGAGTCAGCAACTAACTTGCATAACCCTTGGCCTCTCACTATTTGAGCTGGGGTGATTTCTATGTCATACTCCTGCAAGGAGGTAACCTAGTTCGCCCTCTTTTCGCCTAGTTCTTTCTGCACTA
>JZKD02S1929172.1:24302-42351 GCA_000966675.3 Picea glauca
AGGGCTTTCACCATAAGGGGACCACTTTGGAGTTCATCCATATTTACTTCTTATCAACCATGAAAAAACAATAATGAGTCATATTTACATCAAACAATATTGGGTTCATTACCCACACTTTTTTTCTACGGGGATTTCTTCAAGGGTTGACATCAATGACAACCAACCTTAATCAACAGGTCCAAGCTTTCACAAAAATTCCACCACCTAGGAATTTACCCAAACTGCAGAGATTGCAAAGAAAAGCTAACTTTTTACGTCGCTTTGTCCAAGACTACGCCAATCGTGCACATGGTTTTCTCCACTTACCGCGTCCTGATATCCCATTTCTATGGGACAAACATGCTCAAAGATATTTTGACGATTTAAAATCTTCCCTATCCAATGCCCCTTTGATTCATCCCCTGTACTATGACTATGATTACATCCTCTACTTATTAGCCTCTATTGTTTCAGTCACAGGAGTCCTCATCCAATTAGGGGATGATGGGCATGAACATGATATTTACTACATTAGTAAAAACCTTTTAGGACCACACTTGAAGTATAATCGTGATGAGAAACTTGTGTTAACAGTTGTCCTTATAGTCCAAAAAATGTGGAATTACATCCTTCTTCGAACAAACAAGGTCGTAGAAGATTCCAACCCCATGCAGTACGTGTTTAGTCGACATCAGATCCATGGTAAATTTTCCTGATGGATCGTTATCCTCCAAGAATACGATCTAGAGTTCTCTACTCCCAAAAGAAAGAAAGACTTGGTCCTAGCCGAACTCATTACAACATTTCCCTCATACACCGAATATTCCTCCATTAACGAGTATTTCCTCGACAAACACCTCTTCTTCATTCCCTCTGATTACCCCTGGTACTTTGACCTCCTCGTCTACCTTCGTACATAGAATTTTGGGTCTCACCTCTCTCTCTATGATCGTCAATGCATTCGCCATCAGGCTCCCCGCTACCTCCTCATCAGAGACATTCTCTAACAACAAGGGGCTGATACCATCCTTCAGCGATGTCTTACCATCGACAAAGTCAACTGAGTCTTGAATGATTTCCACAATGGTGCTTTTTGTGGTCACCTCTCAGGTATGTCCACCGCCCAAAAAATCATTCGAGCTGACTACTTTTGGCCCACTTTGTTTAATGATTTCATCCATGTGGTCAAGCGATGCAATAAATTCCAACTTTATGAAAACAAAGCATGAGCTCCACCAACTCTTCTACACCTAGTCATCATAGTCGATCCCTTCTGTAAGTGGGGCATAGACTTCATGACTTTCCATCCTCCATCTAGTAATGGACACAAGTACATTATCGTGGAAGTGGATTATTTTACCAAATGGGTCAAAGCCATGCTCACATTCAACAATACTGTTGATACAACAACATGTTTTTTCTTCAACCATGTCATTACCCGGTTCAGAGTCCCACGACAAATAGTTTCCGATCATGGTAAACACTTTGAGAAAGCGATCTTTGCGGAAATATCCTCAAATTTAGGACTCACCCATGAGTTTTCCTCCCCATACTACCCTCAGTCCAATGGACAGATTGAGGTTTTCAATAAAGTCCTCAAAACCATGCTACAATGCATCGTCAACAAACATAAGACCAACTAGCATCATATGTTGTTTTCTGCTTTATGGGCCTATCGCACATCAGTTAAAACTGCCACCGGTTTTACACAATTTCACCTCGTCCATGGGATCAAAGCCACCCTCCCTATCAAGTGTTAAATAACCACATTACAACACCTCCATAGAGCTCTTACCTAATACTTCTCCAATGGAGCAGCGCCTGTTGACCTTATAATTACTTGAGAAAGACCGTAGATCTTCATTACAACACAATGAGGCAGCCAAAAAATGGTCCAAAGCCACCTTTGACCACCATGTCAACCTTTGCTCATTCAACGAAGGTGATCTCGTGTTAGCCTATGATATCGCCCACGATACTCTTGGCCATGGGAAATTCGAGTCATTATGGCATGGACCCTTTATCATCCAACATTGCCTCACTAAAGGCGCCTAAATATTGGCCTCTCCAAAAGGATTCCCTCTCAAGGAACCTGTCAACGGGTTATACTTGAAGAAATTTTACGCCTAAGAATAGCCCCCCTACCTTAGGTTTCTCTCTATACACATTTGTAGATATTTTAGTCTTCTTTATTGCCACCACTCCTCATGTCTGATCTGTCACCCATGTTATTGACAGATGCATCATCCATCAGCCTACCACATTGGTTACGCTGATGGTGCTAGCTACTGGACCCATAGTCTCGCTTCAGCCGCTTGGGCCCTCTATACCCACTCACATATCCTACTCCATTCTAGTGGCATATGCTTATACCTAGCCACCAATAACCAATCTGAATATGACGACGTCATTGGTCTCCTCATTGAGGCCAGTCACCATCACATTTGTTACCTTAGCGTTCTATTAGATTCCCAGCTTGTTGTCCTGCAACTCAACAACGTGTATCATGTTTACGATCCTTTCCTCCTTCAAAAATACCTGCAAGTTAGACTCCTATCTCACAACTTTGATTCCATCACATTTACACATATTCCAAGAAACCTCAATCAAGTAGAAGATCACATGGCTAACCTAGTATTAGATTGGCATTTATCACATTAAAAACATCATCTACACAACATCATGCATTTTTCAAACACATAGAAATAGACACCATACATCATAAAACATAAAACATACACACACACATGATCAATGTATCCATCATATTTATCATCAAGGTCATAAAATGTTCTACAAAAAACAAATATACAATTTCTCATAGGCTCATGAGTCTCATCACCCCTATGAGTAAAAAAAATGGGTATGAACTACCCTCTACCAAAATCATTCTCCCAAAACCCGTACATACAAAACTCAACACTCAAGGTGCCCCTATATCTCCCCCCCCTAGGTCCTCTGTCATTCATAGGTGCCCCACCAGCTGGGGGGCCTCTAGCTTCAGGAGGTAGTCGACCAGTCATCGATGCCCCTGCCATTGTGCTCTACGGATCAATGCCTGCCACTCCACCGGTACCCCCACACACTGGTCCAGGACCTACTCATCCTGGATGTGGGCCCATAAGCCCTCTCACACACCCTACAAGACCTGCTTGAACCATCAACATAGATCCTCTACCATGGCTGTTGCGTATCCCTGCAGCTCTCTGGCTTGTCCTACACCGACATCATCTCGTAGGTGCCTCTTCCCAACCCTCGGCTCTGCGAGATCCTATCGAGATGAATCCCGTCAAGTCGACTCCTGGACGACCTCTGCCTCTCGTCCCTGGGGTCCAACATCTGAAAAAAAAACACCGATAAAATGTCAGCATCCATATACATGTATGATAAATGCTATGTACCAAAATCAAAATAAACAGATAAAACACATACCTCTCTGGTCCTAGTCCTCCCCAGGAGGTGTTGGTTGTGAAGCCTGATTATCTTCCTTATTTAGAGGTCTTTTACTTTCATCCATGTAGAGAGGGGATACCCACTCTGTGGGGGCTGGGGGGGCTATCCCCCCGGCTGGGGGGTCTGGGGGCAAGTGGGCCCCTAGCGGGGGTTCATGGGTGAAGCCCCCAAAGGAAAAAATGCCTTGTAAATGTATATTGTAATTCCATTGTAAATATGGATCATTCATTATAATTTCGCAGATTTAAGGATAGAGATTATGTTAGGGTTTTCTGCCCTAGAAGGCAACCCTTTTTTATGAGGGAAATGTATTGTGGCTATGGTTGATGGAGAGTATTATATTCTGAGAGAGGAGACTGTGAGACAAAGAAGAGAAAGTTACAACGGGTTTTGTTGTAGGTTGTATCCCTTCATTTGTTGGATAATAATAAAGGAAGGACTTGGAAATTTCTCTGGTGGACGTAGCCCACACTGGGTGAACCATGTAAATCTATGTCTCTCTTGTATTGTGTATCTTTTGTGTTTTGTTTCTGCATTTGTTTTATTTTATTGCTCCACAGTCCTGCTTTTCTAACAGGAGGTAGCACCATGTCTAGATCCTGCCTAGAGTCTAAACCCACATATGGACATCACATAATCACCTGTGGCATTTGTCGGGCCAACACATGTGCCCATCGCATCAATCATGGCTCTCACTACGATGCTAACTCTAGTCGAATTTGTAGTCACAATAGAGGCACCCTCTCCAAAAACTAGGCCACCAAAACGGACATAAATGCAAATTCATGGGAGTCGGCACGTTGACACCGGTTCAGCTGCATCATCATTTGGGTGTGCATCAACACACACCATGCAAATAGGTCCTTGTTTAGAACCTCCTCCACCACCCTCAGTTGACCACCAATGATTTTCTAAGTACCCAAGGATCTGTATATCCTCACCACCATGGCCACGATGCACTCGGTCAACAAGTCATCCATGGCCTCAATCCGGATGACCAAAAAGGACATAGGGTTCGGCCTAGAACAATGCCAAGCCACCATAGTCTCCATCTTGTCCTCCCCTAGCAGATGGAGATCAAAAACTAGTGCCCTCCCATGGAATGGGAGTCTCATCAGAAAGTACATGTCCTCTGTCGCAGAGAACGTCAGCTTCTCCCCCCTCACCATGAAGCATTGCATATCAGTGGTCCACATCCTGATAAAAAACTGGAGCATGAACTACTGCGACTGTATTAGGGGGCAGTCAAAAAGGTTGAGCAACTTGTATCTTGCCAAGTGTCTGCATACACCCAGATGCACCCTTGCAGCCTCTCGCAGTCGGTCCCAGTCTTTCTCTTGCCAGTGGATCGACATCATGCTCTAGGCTCTGTTGATCACCTACATCCACCCAAAAATATCTGATCAGTCACATCATCCATCAAAAAGTCATAAATATAAAAAAATTCACCCACCCCTGAGCCTGCACATAGTGCATGGATTTCCCCCACCCAGTTGTGTATCTATGCATGACTGTTCTTCAAATAGTTGTGCACTAATGTGCAGTTGTCTCACCCATAGTTGTGAATGATTGTGCAACTTTCACTTGAACAGGCATGCACCCTATGCACGCCTGTCTATCCTACTAACATGCCCACATGCGCGGATGTCTCAAGCACAACCGCACATTATGCGCGGAATTTTCCAACACAGTCGCGCATTCATCATGCATGATTGTTTTGGAGAAACCTGCACATAGTGTGTAGGAAACCGAGATTTACCCTTGCACACGTGCATGAGTATTACCGCTTTTCCGAGGCACTTGTGGGCCCCTACCCTTAAAAACTCATGTATGGGCCTTCGTACAACCCCTACCTACAATCTATCAAATTAAAAAATTGCAAGATGATAGGGCCACTAACCTGTCTCTCACCGCTCTCGGATCGGTAGCCTCACACTCCCATAATATTGAAATCTCCTCACAGCTCTCTCGTCAGATCAACAATAGTGATAGGTACAAATGAGATGGCAGGTCCACCATCCATTTATAGCCCCTTTTTCCCAACTTCCACACTCTGTCACAGGATCCCAGAGCCTTTGTTTTTCAATCTGTTCTTAGCCATGAGATCTTTATCCAACCATCTACACATTCACATTATCCAAGTTATCATCTGCACTTTTCCCCGTAGGAGCATTTTTCTCACACCACGTTCAGGTACGCATGCTCACTGTCAATTTTTTCAAATAGTTGTTATATGTTCTTTATCATCAGATATTGTTCATGTCGGGTATTTGGTTTTTATATGTGTAGGTACTTATTCAACAATCTTACAACCCATTCAGGTATATGTACGACACTAGCATGTAGTTACTCCCTCTGTTAATAATTGCATATCCAAGTCACACTCTCTGATATTTACCTTTAGGGTACCTACATTCGGCTCTGCAGTATCTTTACCTCTGCCGTATTTTGGTATTGTCATCTGATAACACTCTCCACCACGTGAGATGTCCCATTCATAGTTTCCCGGTGGCTACTTGACACTCATGTTGATTTCACCCCCTAGGATTGGGAGTCTAGATAGTTTGTTTCGCACTTCCAAGAATGAACCCCATACTTCTTCTCATCATATTTCTAACCATCCCAATGGACTCCCGGGTCATATCATATTACACTTGGCTGCAACCCCACAGTTTCAATAGCCCTCCATCTCATCCACCATCAATTTTCCCATCTGCAGATTGTCCTCCATCCACTTACCCAATACATTTAACCACCCATGCCCCCCCCCACCATCCACCAGTTCTCTTTCACAAACTTGTGCTCTAAACAGGCCAAGTCATATTTCACTGGGGCACTCGTTTCTGTATCTGTATACTCAAACCAAATTATTCTTTATTTCTTTGGTAATTGTATAAAGCCCTTGTTTCCAGCATATACATATCTTTTTAGTCATCATCCTCGATGACCTTATTTTACCTGGAAAAGAAACCCATGTCTCCCTTGGTTGGGGCATCCAGCCATTTTTCATATCAACATCGTTAACAAACCTCGAGTATCCCAAATCCATATACCCACTCTCTCTAAGTTTTCCAACTTTGTTAGCCTCCAAAATATTTTAATCCCATTTCTAGCTGTCCCCCTGACGCTAGATACAGTTTTACGGTTGTTTCCAATCATCCCTCAACACCCAAACCAAGGGTAGTCTTGAGTCCCACAACATCTTGACTTCATTCATTTTACTCGTTAGTATCTGACATCATCTATTACTTAGTGGATTTCAAGAATCCCTTATCTTCTTGGTGTCACATCTCCCTTCATGTTGACATCATCACAGTTTCCAGAAGGGCGACAATATCTTCACTCTCATTACCTTTTCAATGAGGAGTCTCAGACGACACAGATAGAATCATCATTGCTTTCTGATTCCGTTGACCCCCATAAAATTTGACTTCAGAAAACTCTCATGTTAAGGTGGTCTTACTATGTGACCATTGCAGTTGTTTCATATCATCTGAAGACCTCTGAAGTTGATAGGCCATCAATTCCTATGAGTCATTGACACTTCTTATAGTCATCCATTACTCGCTTAAGATCCATTTCACTAGTCAAGACCATCATCTGTTGTTATCAACCACCCATGAGGGCACTGCATCTACCTACACCATCATACATCTTCAGTTACAATCCCACATTTTGGTTTCAAGACATGAGCATGGGGCATGCCCTCCTCGTTTGTATATAGATTTTATTTTTTCTCCCTAGAGAAAGGTTTGGTTCCTACAATTTTTCCTCTGCCTCTGACGGATCGCTCATGCAATTCCTCTCTTCACTCTTCCTTACAATGGAACTCTAAGCAAAAGAAACATTGATGTATTTCAGCTATACATATTCTCCTAACCTCACACATCAGGGGGCATTTGTTATCACTAAAAAATCATCTGCAACATTGCACATAATGGTTGAAGAAAAACATCAATGCCAACAACAATTAGTCCACCTACAACACCAAAATCCATCAAAAAGGCAAAAAACTATATACTTGGTTAAAAAATCAAAGTGCTCAAATTCACCAAAGGAAGCCCGCACACAGTGCGTAGAATGCACAGGCTAACACAACCCTCAATGCGCACTGTGCACAAGATTCAAGACTATATACGAGAAAATCCACACACTTCTCATGAACGATTCATTTATGAATCTTTTCAGCCTCTCAACCACTTCTAGTTCAACCGCCAACACGATTTGACACTCAAATCTTAGCGAAATCTATCTTCGAGGCTGGTTCACACTATGAACCAATTGTATCTTCCCATGAATTGACACTATAAATATGTGCCATGGGTGTGCTATAAAAATAAGAACTTCAAGGTATTGTTATGCTGCAAGAATTCTTCTTGGAGAATCCTATTTTCTCTTTGAATCATTCAAGCACTATAGCAAGGGCCATTCCACTCACCTCTTGAGAGGATTTACATTGTATTTACTCACCGTTGTCACTTGTCATTGAATGAAGAGAATAGCTCTCTATTAGGGAACTCAAAATCCCTCCCAAGGAGGAAGAGGGGATTCATAAGTCCCTTCCTTTGTCTACAGTGTTAGCCTATGAATATATTGATCCATTGGTATTTATATGATGGTCATTTTTTGCTTTTTATGGTTCTAGTTCTTGCAAGCTTCTCTAACATTTATTTCTCTTTGTTTTTAGTTTTATTTCCTTGTTTCATGTGTATTTGGTTATCTAATCAACTCCCAAACCTCTTTCTTGTTTAGATGACTTAACTAAGTAGGTAAGTGTTGTGTTTTTGCTCACCCATGTGAAAAAACCAACACAACATTAATGTTTAGGCCATCCATACCTAAAATTGTCACAAGCTGGCGAGTATTCAATTATGATTATTAGAATTTCAAATTCCTTACTAGTTCATACACATTCCAAAAATCAATGATTGATGATGAAATTCATCAACAAGAGTTGCAATATTATCGAGAAGAAACTGATAAGGTCAATACAAATTGTGTTCCAAAGAATGTTTTGACTCTTGAAAATTTATTTGATTTACAATCTAATTTCAGGAGGCCAACTAATCCAAATACCAATAGCTTCATGATGATGAATTTCTTTGTTAATTTGGAAACATCTGAACATCCTAAGTATGTCAACCTGGGCACTTTCTGTTCAGATTCAGAAAAGCATACGTTTGCAGAATTATTCAAGAAGTATCAAGATGTTTTTTCCTGGACATATGATGATTTGAAGACTTATGATACACCAATAATACAACATGTGATTCCCATCAAATAAGGAATGAATCCATTTCAACAAAATCTCAGGAAGATTCATTCTACTCTCGAACCTCTTATACAAAAGGAATTCAAGAAGTTGTTATATGCTCGAATAATTTTTAAAGTAAGACATTCGACTTGGGTATCTAATATGGTGCCTGTGAGGAAAACGTGGGGAGAAATAAGAATTTGTATAGATTTCATAAATCTAAATCGCATTTCTAACAAATATAACTATCCAGTTCCCCCAATGGAGCAAATCCTACAACTCGTCTCTAGATCTCAAGTATTCTTCTTACTAGACGGATTTTCGGGATACAACTAGGTTCTTATGGCAGAACCAAACCGATTAAAGACCACTTTTTGAACTAAATGGGGAACTTATGCTTAAAGACAAATTCCTTTTGGTATTATGAATGCAGGAGCCAACTCTGAAAGGGAAATGGACATTTCTTTTAAAGGATTAATCGGTCAAAGCGTGATGGTTTACCTTGGTGATGTTACATTTTATTCAAAAGAAAGAGAAGACCACCCAACACATCTCAAGCAGATTTTCAAGCATTGCAGAAAATACAGAATTTCACTTAATCCCAATAAAATTGTATTCGTCATTTCAAAAGGAATTTCATTGGGACACATTATCTCAAAAGAAGGAATTTTCGTGGATCTGGAGAGAACCAAATCCATTTTACAAATTCCTCCACTGCACAACAAGAGGTCCATGCAATTGT
Organism: Picea glauca; assembly: GCA_000966675.3. NCBI lineage: Eukaryota > Viridiplantae > Streptophyta > Pinopsida > Pinales > Pinaceae > Picea > Picea glauca. The sequence goes on from JZKD02S1929172.1 coordinate 33,734, forward strand.
TTTTCGGGGGAATCAATTTCGTCAGAAGATTCGTTCTAGACATTGTTGAGATTGTAAAACCTTTACAAAACATGATTAAAAAGGATGTACAATTCAAACGGACACCTCTGGAAAAGGAAGCATGTGTTATCTCTTTAGAGTCATGATTTTTCAAAATATTTTCTGCTATATACATTTTCCAATGTGTCGTCTCTTTAGAGTCCTGATTTTTCAAAAGATTTCCTGCTATATACATTTGCATCTGAACATTCACTAGAAACAATACTCACTAAAAAGGATGAACAAGGAGATGGATACCTTGTTTCTTTTATGAGCACTAGGTTACAAGGGACTAAACTAAATTATCCTCTGGTGGACAAGCAAGCATTTTTCATCCATAAAGCAATCAAGCAGTTCAGATCGTATATCCCAAAAAATCGTACTAAATTTGTCATCCCACACCCTGAAGTGAGATCCATGTTAATTCAAAAGGAATTGGGTGAAAGACGAGGAAATTGGATGATAGATATACAAGAGTATGACCTCTAATTTAAACCATCCAACATCATAAAGGGTCAAGGATTGTGTAAATCAGTAACCCAAGGAATTGAGGTTGAATAAAAAGATGAGGATAGTTGGAAAGATGAATATATCATGTATACGCAACAAGTTCCATATGTTCCAACCATTTAAGGACCATGTTACAATGATCTTAAGTATTATTTACAACATGGAACCACTCCAGATAATATCAATGCTAAGAAAAAAAGAGCGTTGGAGATGAAATATTTACAATATCAATTATTACATGGCATCTTGTTCATAAATAATTACGCTGGAGTGTTGCTCAAATGTCTTGAAGAAAAAGAAGTTGATAAGGTTTCAAAAGATATGCATGAAGGACCAGCTAGTGGTAATTTCTCAAGAGACACAACAATTCATAAAGTGCTAAGAACAAGATACTATTGGCCCACCCTCTTCAAGGATGCCCACATGTACTCGAGAAGCTATGAAGCATGTCAAAAATCATCAGGGAGAGAACAAAATTCCTCTTTTCCTCTCCAACCTGTAGTAGTGGAAGAACTATTCGAGCAATGGGGTTTAGATGTTGTTGGTGAGATAAATCCTCATTCATATAAACAACACAGGTATATTCTAATCACAACTGATTATTTCACATGTTGGATTGAAGCAATTCCTTTAGTCAAAGTAGATGAAGAAGTAGTGATTAATTTTTTTGAACAACACATTATCACGAGGTTTGGTATTCCTAACTCTTTAGTATTTGATAATGATTCTTACTTTTCATCTTTGAAATTATCTGAGTATACATTGGAAAAGGGAATTATTTTAAAGTATTCATCTAACTATTACCCCAAGGAAATGTCCTAGCGGAATCCACAAACAAGAACATCATTCGTATCCTAAAAAGAACCATAGTCAATCACCAAAGAAATTGGAACAATGCATTACAAAATGCTCTTTGGGAAAATCATGTCACACCAAAAGACTACATCGGAAAATGACCTTATTTTCTTGTGTATGGGAAAGAAGTTGTGTTACCCTCGAACATTTACCTTCCCTCTCTCCAACTTACACAACAGTCCCGAGGCAGAGAATCCTCAGTTATCCAAAGTTGTATAAATACCTTGTTGAACCTTGAAGAAATACATGACAAGACTAAAACCAAGTTTGAAGCTCACAAGCAAACAGTAAAACATTGGTTTGATAAGAAATTTGCGGGTGAGAAAGAATTCCAGGTTTAGGATCTAGTCCTGAAATGGGATAAACCACATGAAGATAAAGGGAAACATATGAAATTTCAAAAACTTTGGCTTGGTCCCTACCTTATCAAAGAAAATATTGGCCAAAGCACTTTTCAATTACAAAACCTTCAGGGAGAGATCAAATATGTCCCTGTAAATGGCCAAGTCCTAAAACATTATATTAGTTACCCCTTGAGGCTACTGGTCACTTGTGCATAAATAAAACCTGTTTCTAGTTTTTCTTTTGACTTTTTTTTGCTTAGTTAGTTTGCGTTTTCTTGATCTATTTGATTACTGGTTTTACCTTGTCCTTCTTGCATGGATTCCCTTGTGATTTTGGAGTTCTTACAACCTGAAGCAAGTCACATGCTTAAAAGTAGCATATTTGGTGCAAAGAGCCTAAACATCTATGTAATAGGATGTCCACTCTACTCCTCTCTTGTACATGCGAACCCTTTGTGCACTATCACGAGTTATAAGATCTAGTAGAGAAAAGTAGCTTGTCAATATGAAAGGACACTGGGAAAACAAAGAGCTAAGAGACTACAGTAAACATCATATTGCTATGTTACAAGAGCTAAAGGAAATGGTCTATATGATATGTTGTAGTAGGATTAGGAATAATGACTCAGGAAGTTTTCTTATCTATAATCAAGTTAGTAGATCTCACCATCATAGGTGTCATCCCTAGTGCCTTTAAAGGTTAACTGGAACCCCCCCCATCCACCTACATCTCTAAACAAATAAGAATTAAATATTATAAAAGGTAAGGGCTTGGGGAAATGCTTTCTAGATCACATGGGACATGAAAGTATCTCCATCGGGGCTAAGGACACTCGCTGGAAGCAGAGCAAGGCTTGTTACACCGGGGTGACTCCGTCAGGGATATGGATGCTCTCTAGCAGTGGAGAAACACCAGAGAAATGCATCATACTTGAATCACCAATAACTTTTCAATATACAAGTTATGGGACCTATTTTTTCTTCCTTGTGATTTTGTGTGATGGAGTTTCTTTCCTAATAAAATTATGAATGGACTCATTTTGCAGAGATCCAAGGCTTCGCCCAGTGTGTCCCCATTTGTTGTGACTAGCACTACAACACCTCCATTTTACCTCATATTTGGATACTTTCCTAAAATGGAGCCTCCTTATTTTTTAAACCTAAAGAAAATTCTCATAATTCCCTTTGATCAAACAAAAGCTTCTCCTAGTAACTCATGATTTGCTTGAAAAAATTGAGAAACTAGTCGAAGTGGAAGTTCTAATGAATTTTCGGAAAAGTTCCTTTCAACTCTTCCAAGCTGATCGGAAGAGTTCCATTCAAATATTTTGAGATGATATGAGGAGTTCCCTTTAACTCCTCTGATATGCTCGGAGTTGTTCCCTTCAACTCTTCCAAGATGCTCGGAGGAGTTCCCTTCAACTCTTCCAAGCTGCTCAGAGGAGTTGTTTCAAATCACTCTGATAAAGGAAGGCAAGTTTGACAAAGTTGTTAAGAAATCCTTCGAGCACACCTACTGCATTTAATGCTACTTAATTAAATTTAAGATATATAAAGTGAAATGTGGTTGGGGATTTTATCACTATACCAATTTCTCTTGACTTGACACTGGAGAGCTAGGTAAACACTGTTTGAGAATTTTTTTCACTTCGTCCCTCTACACATGGCAACGATCAACCGGTAAGTCCATTCCCCCCTTATTTTCGTGTTGCTTAAAAGTTAGGATTAGGGTATTTTTCCCCTCTTTTCTCTTGCACAATTTCCACCCTAATTCACCTCTATTCCCTTGTATTTTTCCCTCCGTCGCTTCACCATTTTTCAAACTCCATGCCCTCATCAATGAACTGACCCCTTCGATGGCTATGGATTAAAAGAAGTGAATTCCCTTTGTAATTGACCATTTCCAAAAACCTAGCTTCAAGTTCGACTATTGAAAAAAACCCCTACCATTTTTCGTCTAAATCATGGAATCTCGACCTAAATAGACCCTAATCCCACAATATGTACCTATAAGCTAATTGAATGGTTCCCCACCATGCTACATATTCGCATATTATTTCCCATAAAAAAATTTAGTAACTCTCTGAGACATATTAGAGAAGTTACTATTAACTTCTTTGATATGCTCGAGAGAGTTATTATTAACTCCTTTGATCTACTCAGAGGAGTTACGATTAACTCCTATGAGCAGATTGGAGGAGTTCTTTGTAAAACATTCGAACACCCTCCAAGATTAATAAAGATTCTTTTGAGTGCTTCTCGGAGGATTTAATATTAACTCCTCCGAAATGCTCGTAGGAGTTAATATTAACTCCTCTGAACTGCTTGGAGGAGTTAACATTAACTCCTATGAACTACTTGGAGGAGTTACTATTAACTACTCCGAACTTCTCGAAAGAGTTACTATTAACTCCTCCAACTTGCATTTAGAATTGTTCATTTTTCTCAAATAATTTCCCAAGTCTTTTAGAATCTCAGTAGAAAATTGATTGCTATATACAAAGAACAACATGTTGGGAATGGTTCTTTATGAATTATTTCTAATAACGTGCTACAAATTTATCATTGTATGCAGGTTCAGAGATGTCACCATGAAAGAAAGCAACAACGAAGCCAGTGGGAGTTGAACCATCTGGCATCTCTCAAAAGAAAACAAATATGGAATGTGTTAGAGATATATACAATGATACATCAAGAATTTTAGACAAAGAAGAAGATATTTTGAAATGGGGGGAAGTCTATCACATGTTCAAGAAATCAAAATTTTCTACAGAAGCAGAGGACCTAGGAGGACTCCAAACATTTAAGAACATCAGAAAATCAAGAATCTTTAGGGTGGTAGCACATCCAACGGCATTCCCTTGTACAGATGTTATATCATGTATTTTGAAGAACACAAACGTAGACAATAGGTATATCTTTAATGCAAGAAAGGCATTGATAGATTCATTCAGTCCTGATGATTTAGCTAAGTGCTTCACCTAGAGGTCGAAAACAAAAATTTAGATGGTCAAATCCTTAGTGAGTTGGAGCTCACCCCAAGGATTTGTTCCCCACATGGTATAAAGCAGATAAGAAATTCAAATATCGGGACAAAGATCGATATCCCACTAACAATCTAAGAATACCATACCAGTATATAGTTGCCATGTTGTGCAGGTTGTATGGCGAACCAGACGCAACACAATTTCCTTTTTCTTATCTGCCATTAATTTATTTCTTTGCAGATGTAGGTGTCTCATTCAATTGGTCAAACGCATTGTTTGAGAATCTTAAAAGTGCAATTTCATCTTTTACAAGAGCACAACTGGGTAGCTTTCCCAGTTTCCATATGGCTTCATATATTTTAGACATAATGTGCATAGCTCAAAAATACCCGAATATGGGATGGAGTTGGTTTCTTGTTGATGTTGCAATCCATATTTACTACAAAGTGCTCTTGGAGCACAAATACTGAATATATTATCAAAGGACCTGTCAACACTTTCTTGCACCACTGTATGAGTTCATTTTTTTAACCTCCCACCCTGTATGACCGACAAGGCCATAACAGTTATGAGGAATATTGGGGATTGGTATCTAATGAAGCATGGTACATATATAAGGATATATGGTGCAATGAAATCGCCTCCCCTACTTCCTAGGTTTGTCGCAGATAAACTTGTGCTCCAGGAAGTATCATATTAGACAATCATACATGGGATCACATGAATTTTGTATAGATCTAAGAAATCCATATGGCCTCCATTGCCTCTTTACATTGGAAACTACTTCTTTGAAAACACCAAACAGGACCAGACAGAAGTGGACATATTTCTTTCCTACCTTTTTGAAGAGGAAATATTCAGGAGACACAATACAAAGAACATTGTCAAATATCATCTTCATAGCATGAGACTCCCTTACAAATACACCAGTGGGTTCTAGGAAGAAGAAGGAGTACATCAAAATGCCAGGACCTATGATGAGGTTATTTTTAATAGGTAGGGTCAACCAAGAGGTAGGATTGCAAATGAGGAAGCTGCAAGGGAGGCAGCTAGAAAAGATGCACATAGAGATGAAGTTGAGAGATCTTCCCCCATATCCCTCTCAACCCATTTAGGTTCAGCAGAAGAAGAAGAAAAAGCACCAAACGGAAAAAATAGGAGGGACAAAGAGAAAGTGTTGAAGAATAAAAATGATGCCAAAAGGAAGCAAAATCTGGAAGCTGACAAGGAAAAAGCTATTGTAGAAAGTGAAGAAAGAGAAAAAGAGGAAGCTGAAGAGACATATGTTGCCTAAAAGGAAAAGGAGTTTGAGGAAGCTTCAAGAATAGCGACAAAATTATCAGAAAAGGGAGAAGTAGATAAAAATGTCGAAGAAGATAGGCAGAAGAAGGATGCAGGAGATAGAGAATAATAAATGCACCCAATGGAATTCGATGTCACTAGAACATCCACCACACATGTAGAAATAGAAACAAGAAGTAATGTGTTAGGTCTCGGGCCTTGAGAACCTTTTCGGTTGACTGAAATAGTGGACATCCGTAGTTTCACGTACAATAGAAAAATTGTTCAGATCTTAAAAGAAAGGTTTAAAACAATTCCAACAATAGAGGGAGTTCCTCTATCAGTAGTAACCCAAGTGCCCGTTATAGAAAATGTCAGGGAAAAATCTGAGGCAACAACTAGGGAAGGATTTGCATTCATGGATGCAACTGTAGATAATATACAAAGGCTATGCAAACAAAATGAGGATAAGGAAATGAAGGTCAAAGAGTTAGGAGAGAATCTCCAACAAGTAAGGATAGATGAGAGAAATCTTCTCAGTTTTAAAGCCAGCGCGGGAAAAGTGAGAAATGATATGGAAGGTGCAATCATCGATATTTATTCCAACTTGCATCTTTTCCAAAACATAGTTGCAACAATTATTGAACAAAACAACATGATACATAAGTAGCTGACATAATACAATACTATCTGGGAAGGTATAACAAACATCGATAGTTGGATAGCATAAAATCCTTATGCACCTCCAAAATTATACAGACCCTCGAAATAAACAAGGAAGACAGATCTGTATGCGCTAGATCATTTCTGGAAAGTAGGGAAACAAGAAGAAACAAAAGTGACCAAAGCAATGGGGATTTGCTCTATAACTCACAAATATGCTCAAGAGTTGATAAGGCAAGGTCCACTCCCAACGTTAGAAGAACTTGGGAAGAATTTAGTCATGGAGGAATTAGTGAATGTAGTTAAGGAAAGTACAAGTAGAAGGAGACAAATAGTTGAAACATTAACTTTCATCTCAAATGATCTTATTGATCAACATTTGATACAACCAACGAAGCTCCATACTATCATACAAGATTACATGAAAAATATGGAGAAAGATATGAGTTCCTTGGATGATAGTGTGGCCATGATCGAAGCAATGTTGGAGAATCTATCTTACATGAGGATTGAGTGATTGTATAACCAATTGGAAGTTTGGACAACTTTTCTCCAGAGAAAAAGACCATAGGAAAAGGAAAAACCATTGTTTTCCCTTTCATCTTTTTCCTAACCACCTCAATTTTCATCCTTTTGAGCCACTTGTCATGAGCGAAGGGAATATGAATAGTTTGTAACTTCCTTTTCAAGAATAAGGCGAAAAGGAAAATAGGAGTTACTATTATTTGTATAAAAGAGACTAGAGACTCTCAAAATAAGGACTTTTTAGAATTTTGGCTTTTCAAGCATTGTATAGACCCAATAAATATTTCAAGAACTTATACAATGTTAATGAATATTGAGAATCCCTTAGGGCTAGTATTTTTAGAAGAAATCATGTATAGAAATTGATCGAAGCTTTGAACTACTTCAAGTGAAGATTTTTTTTGTTTCTATGGACTGTAAGAATTATTTGTTTGTTGTAGACTAATTCTTATGCAATATTAATTAGATTTTTTGTAGTATTGGTATTTCTTTGAATATTTTCATGCCTTGAGTTCCGTGATTTTTTACAGTATATATTATTGTAATATGGACTAATCTAATTATATATGTATTTATGCTATTGCTTCCAATCATTCTCTTTTTATACAACTAACTGTGTTAAAGTTGTTTTAAGGTTTGGTTGCATTATAACTCACCAGTTAATTTATCCTTTCTCCTAGCTAGGATAGGTTATCATAGATTAGTGATAAGTTAGTTGTATTTGCATAGATGGTCTTCATCTACATCTATGCATTGCATCCATCCTTGCATTGGTACACTGGACTTTAACCGGTAAAAAAATCAAAGTTAGCAGTAATGGCAGTCGGACCAAATTCATGATGGGACTCCTAAACCAAATGATTTATAGTCAAATTGGGACCTTATACCAGGGAGTACCCCTTGCTGTTGTTGAGTGAATTTGGACCCCTTAACACATCCCTCTCTCATAAGTCAACAAAGAGCGATAATGTCATGATCATCGCCCCTCAATAGTTGTCTAGGGAGTGATAGTCCCCTTTTTATCACCCTGTCGACATAGTAATAGGGGCGATAATCCATTTTTTTAGTGAATTTGGAGCCTTTTTTGCCTCTGTTTTATTAGTGTTTTTCCTAAGATATTTTCATTAGAGTCCTATGAACTTGATTTTGGATTTGCTTGATTGAAGTTGAGTAATTATCACTTGTTCTTACCTTTTTTTATTTTGAAAATCCTTCAAATTATGAAATGTGCATGACTTCCTTGGGCTAACCTGATCGTTTGGTCAAATTTTGTCTTACCCGTAGTTTGATCCTCATCATGAAGGTTTTCAAACTTCTCTTATTTTGATTTCCATACTTTCTAAGTGTTTCACTTGATTGATTTTGAATTTTTCTTCATTGATTTGGGATTGCAAGTGTTTCTTTGAACATTGTT
>JZKD02S1929172.1:48663-63303 GCA_000966675.3 Picea glauca
CCCCCGGCTTGGGGGTCTGGGGGCAAGCGGACCCCCGGCAGGGGTTCGGGGGCGAAGCCGTTGAAGGAAAAATTGCCTTGTAAATGTATATTGTAATTTCATTGTAAATATGGACCGTTCATTATAAGGTCACATATCTAATGGTAGATATTATGTTAGGGGTTTTTTCCCTAGAAGGAAGCCCTCTTTTATGAGGTGTTATCATCCTATAAGTTACAGTATCAACTGGTGACTGGAATATTATCTCTCTCTAGTGTTCTTCTGAAAAATGATTTTTCATTTTGCAAATAATTTGAAAAAGAAAAAGAAAAGAAAAAGAAATAGAAAAGAAAGAAAAGAAAGAAAAGAAAAAAAGAAAAAAAAGAGGGCATAAAAGAATTTCAATAAAAGCCCCATGCAATAATAGTAACTTGGTCCATACCTTTCAAGCATGGCCAAGTTCTTTTTAAATTGATGTTGATAGGATTAGTGAATAAGATTGGCTAAACTGTTCAATCTTAGCCAAGCGATCTAGGTTAGATTAGTGAATAAATCTGGCCAGACTGTCTAATCTTGGTCAGATAGCCCTAGGGTAGAGTAAATTCTTAACCCAATAGTCTAATCTGGGTTAATTGTCATAGGAAAACTAGGTTAGAATATAGGCTAGTGTCTTTACTTCAATAAAACCAGCTTGATGATCAATGTTACACCATGATTTGGATACTTAAAAGGTTGTTTGTCTAAACCCTTGGTGGTGTACACATGAAAAGCCTTTGGAAAAAAAGAAAAAACCCCTGAAATGCACTTATCCTAAGTTCCTCGGTGCATGTATTTTTCTCGCCCTCACTTATGCTCCGTTCATGTATCAATGGTCCGGATGATTGCACCCAGATCTATGATGGATAGATATTTCCAGATCCCCCCGAACGTTCTATCTTTAATGGAAGAGGGGGGGTCCAGAATTGCTGATAAGACCCGTGCACATCTGGACGACTCAGGTTTAAGCATGCAGATCTACGATCAATATTGGATTCTGGACCCCCCCCGTTCGATCTTCCTTTAATTGAGGGGGGGGGGTCTGGAATGTGTGATAAAGAACGCGCACATATCTGCGGCCAAGAAACAAGCGCACAGATCAACGACTGAAGTTGTTTTTCAGACCCACCCGACTGATCTACTTTTAACTGAGGGGGGGGTCCAGAATGGAATTTTTCCTTTGGCGGGCCCCTATCTATAAGTGGAATTACTCTATCGGTCCCAAATCACATTGCCTCCTACCATATGACATACCTTCATCACCTCCTGATGTCATCATCCACCTTTCCAAAGGAGTCATGTCCCATAATTTCTGTCATTCCTTCCCCCTCATTCGCTCATGGCAAGCCCCCCTCACCATGATTTTTACCCTGATCGGTAACCGTCACTTCACCCATCCGTATTCCTCAGTCACTGTCACCCGCCATCTCACAGTCTAAATGATCCATTGGCCATTTATTACTGGATAACCTATCTTTTAACAAACTGAACTGTCCCCTACGCCCAACGGACACCCGTTTACTCAAAACTACCCTCACTCTCCTTTCCCTCATCATTTACCCACTCATCGCACCAGAGAATTTTAAACTGTTTTCTCCTCCATTACAGTCAGTTGCCCCCATCTACATTCGTCCCCGCTAACATTTTTTTTTGCAGGTACTGTTACAGTAATGGTGCCAAAGTCAAAATGAGAAGAAGGAGAGGAGAATCTATTTCTCCCACCTCCTGTCGACCTCGATAGAATTCCACTGGCCGACAAAGATTATTTAATCACATATACAATGTGCGATTTCGACATTGCAGACCTCCAGTCATGGCTCAAAGAAGTCTTCCTGGACCAGAGTGACGAAATTGGACTCTGGGAGTCCAATATACCCCTGTATCTCTTTCCTTATATTCACTCTTTTCCAAAGTTTTCCCTCAAGTGCCAAGGCCACTACATTCCCGAGAAAAGAGCCATCGTGTCCTCTTCTGGAGAAGTTATTTTCCTCATCATGCCTGAAACCATCGATCAAATGATGCAAATACCTTGAGCTTACTACGCATCACCTTTTAACCTTGAAATCCTCACTGAATTATACTAGAAGATGACCTTCCCTCAAAGAGATCAAATATTTGAGCTTTTCCTCCGGCAATCCGCTCAACTTCTCGCTACAACTCCCCCTTGTCCCTCTTCCATGTTTTCGACCAAAGGAAACAAGATCATCTCGTCCCCATGTGCCTTGTTGGGTTATTATTCAGATTAGTGGGTAGATGAACCCATTATGGGATTTTTTTTCTATCTTCTCCAACGATGAGAATCCCACTACCCAGTTCGACTTCAGCACGTTCCTGGTGAATAATATTCATGAACAGTTTGTCAATTTCATCACAGAAGGCATGTTCAGGTATTCTACAGTACTGGCATACTTGTTCATTTTCTTTCAAGTGGACAAATTTTCCTTTTTCATGCAGAAGATGGACGGAGATGGAAGACCCCAGGCAGTAACCGCATGTACCTCCCTGCTCAGGCATAACTCCATGGAGTTCAGTTTCAAGGAGTCGATCGATCAATTCTACCACCCAGTGGTAAGTATGCTTAGCAGCATGCCCGAGCCTAGGATAAATGAAGAAGTTCAGAGGATCCTGCATCTCTCGGATCACACAAATACTAGTGATTGGTATTTATACCAAAACCACACTGAGATCAGAGTATATGGGTGCAAGTTGGCACCGTATAAACTGCCCAAATATTTGCCTGTCAGAATTTTTTCTCTGGAGTACATAAGGCAGATGATAAACTTTGATGATATTCAGTTTGTGTCACTAAAGAAAAAGCAACAACTCAAAATCAAAGGGCAGATTGGCTCTTTCATTTGAAAAAATCGTGGTGTCGCAGAGGAAGAAGACAAGCTGCTGAAGGAAATGAAGTTCGCCATGAGTTTCATATGGCACTACGACCCATGCGGGACTATCTTCGAGATCAGGGTGAAGAAAAAGAATATCCCGTATGTCCATGAATTTAGGCCTGAAGTCAAGAAATTTGCAAATCAGACAGGATGGGAACCAAACACTTTGGTCAGAGAAAAACAACAGGACCCCTCAACCAGTGTGTCACTAAAAACCACACCACAGGCGCCTAAAGAGAAAAGGCCTAGGCAAGATTTGTCACCGCCTATCACTGAAGTATTCCAACTGCACACCAAAAGGCCGAAAACCAGTCCATCTCCTGACCCGACTGGGGAAAAATAAATTCCATCTACTACAGTGACAAAGGTTGACAGGCCACCCCTCAGTGCAAGCCTCCAGCATATTATAGCCTCAGTCTTGCCGAAGAAATCTACAGATTCTCGATCAACCACCCAGCCAGGCAAGATAGGACCAAAGCTGAGTATCTTTGAGAAGTACGATCTGATCAAGAAAAATAATCAGACTTTGACCAACAACACTTGCACCCAGTTCTGGAAGAAGACGTCAACTGCACAACATAGGATGCTATTGCCATTTGACACTGAGAAGGGTAGAATGCACATGGAATTCCTCCAAGCACAGGTTTTGGATCCAAAGGTAATCACTGATTACAAAAGGGCCACCTTTGAATTCCAAACTAAAGATGTGCATCATGTTGATCAGATGGACCTGCACAAGCAAACATGAGAAATGGTTTTCCATACATTGGCACATGCTTCCACTACTGCGTCCAATTTGCAAGTGTCCCTGAACAATGTCCAAACACATTTGAAGTTGGATAAGATATCATCCTTTGCCAAGGAAAACAAGATCAAGACTTTGGAGGAATTGGTCGTCAAGATCGGTTACGATCCTGCGAACATGAAAGCAGCCGAGGAAATGATTAAGAATAAGAATGATGACATAGCCTCCTTAAGAAAACAACTGAAAATGCTACCAATAGAGGATTCACAGGCGAAGGAAATAACAGAGATGGAAGGAGAAAAAGATGAAATGCTCAAACTATTCATGGAGAAGAATGCATAGCTAAAGGAAATGGAAGCTGAGATGGAGAAGCTAGTAAAAGAGAAAGAACAGTTGAAGCCAATGGAAGTCATTCCATTTAGTGTAGTTCCACTCTCAATAATGAGCATAGTGTCAGTAACAGAAGTCCCATCGACGAACCCACTGACATCTCTGGAAAAGACTGTTGAATTGGCTAAATCTATGGAAGAGATGAACCTGCAGGAAATAAAGATTAACAGGCTCAAGAAGGAGATTGATAATATTCAGGAACTTAAATCTTCCTATCAGATCAGCCTCTCCAAGGAGAAGCAGGTATCAAACCAGCTCAAACAAGAGTTACAACAGCTCCGGAAACAAACAGTGGCAAGTAAAACTTTGGCCGAAGTTAAAGAAAGTGCCTGGATAGACATCACCAAATCTATGAACGAGATATGGACAATGATACAGATCATGTTTGAGCAAAATGAATTGGTGCAGAGAAGAAAACAGGCCATTGAGAAGATCAGATCGGAATTGGGAGAAATGCCCACACAGGCTAATGAAATCATCAAGTTCCTAAATTTTAAGACCAGGGAGGAGTTGGAAGTGCTGAAAATTCAGGATAGAACAGAGACCATCCTTGAGTTCAAGAGAGTTTTGAACAAGAGAGGATTGATGCTTCAACTGGAAGAGAGGGTTTAGGTCATGGACCAAGGGGTACAAATTTTTTTCAGTAAGATCGAAGCTCTATAGAGGAAAGGTCTTCCTAGTCTGAAGGTAATTAATGACAAAATGATGACACTCCCAGACTACAAAAAGAGACTGACCGATGTCGCTAAGGAAAGTTCAAAGTGTTCAGGGATTCAAGGCAGCATCACTGGCAAGGCATTTCTGGACGTGCTTCAGTTGGACATCAGTATTCAACATGAGATTCGATACATCTTCATCACCAAACTACCTTCGCCAAGTACACAAAAATGGATGAAGTTTATCGAAGGCTACTCAAAGTCAACGTTCCCAGTCATCTTCGATGGGAAGAACTCTATGATCTGATTGAGTAATCAATGAGTGGTCCCAAACTAGTCAGTTTTCCAGTCAGTTGTCTACTCAGACGAGGTCGTGCAGAGGCCTCACCAATGGTTCACCCAAGAAACAACATGCAGTTATAACACATCATCAAGCAGTTCCTAGATTTCTGTAAGTTGTTAAGATAGTTAGGCTAAAAATAGATTTACCACGTCCTGATCTTTAATGACAGGGTCGTTTGTAATTTGGAGTTATAAATACTTCACTTTTCGAAGTATTTGGGGTTGTTGATCTTCACTCCCCGCAAGCTATCAGACTGCAATATTTTTTATCTTCCATTAATCTAAAGAGGCACTTTTACAGGATTCTTGCATGTATTCACTAGTGATGTTTTTCTCTCTAAGTTGAATGTTATTCTCACTTTGTTATCATACTGTTTTATAAATCTAATCTTTAGGAGTAACGAACATTGCAATATTTATCTCGTATACCCTGTTTCTGACTCAAAATATTTTAGTGTTTTATCTTCTGGTTTTTTCAATAAAGAAATTCTTAACTGCTTCTTTCTTGAAATTATCTTTCTTGTCTTTTCTGTTATTCCTCATTTATGCTATTGAAGAATCCAGTGACTATATTATCTCTCCCTGTGAAAGGTTTTCTTTGTTTTTCTGGCTTGGATTTTATTTTTAAGACGCAGACCCCATAGCCCAATGGATGTGTAAACTATCTCAACCAACCCAACAAACACTACATCAACAAAACCAACTTATTTGTTTACCTAGCCTAATATTTTAAAATTTGAAACATATCTAAATCATATAGAGAAATCCCTCTCTGAAGTTGGAAGGGATAGATCCTAGCTTCAAAAGCGGTTGGATAAAGTTACCTCTTGTAGATTTCTTCTTTCTGTCAACCTCTAGAAAATTTACAGAGTGCTAACATAGTGGCGACTCCACTGGGGAAAGAACTAAAAATTTATAATCTCACATTTTCTTTTCCCTAAAAGAAAAGTTTATTCCTCAAATATTGCAAATCTGAGAAGGAAGTAATGTTTAGAGGTTGATTAAAAACTTGTGCATATTGTTTTCTCTCGTAAAACTAAAAAGTATATATATAAAAATTAAAAAGAAATCTGGCTCCCAAGAAAATTTATACTCAATCTCATCCAGACCCAGAGCCTGCGATAGTAACGGATAACCCAAAGCAGTTTCTCAGGAAAAATATCATTGCTGAAGGTTTAGTAAGTCATACTCCCTTTCATAAGTCCCTTTCTTTTTTAGGAGATCTCATTTCTTCTCAAAACCCCCACTTTGACACCCTTTCCGAACAAAGCCTGTTTAGGACAAGATCCGATAGTTTTGTGACTGAAATCATTCTCGACCCAACCGTCTTGCAACCTTGGACTCCTGAAGTTCTATATCCCATTGCTAGACCACAAACCACTCACTCGGTGCTAACCAGTCCCTCTTCCTCCTCGCTT
The DNA here is from genome assembly GCA_000966675.3 of Picea glauca. Lineage (NCBI taxonomy): Eukaryota > Viridiplantae > Streptophyta > Pinopsida > Pinales > Pinaceae > Picea > Picea glauca. The sequence continues at coordinate 55,118 of JZKD02S1929172.1, forward strand.
TCAGTCACTACCTCACCTGTTATCTAGTTTGTTATCCCGCCTCCTCCACCTATCATGGCAGCTAGATACAGTCCCTTGGTGTTGGCCGCACCTCTTCATTCTATGCCCCAATTCTATCAAACTAGACTCCCACAGTTCGATGGAACATGACCTCTAACCGCCCTACAACATGTTGATAAAATGAATGATTATTTTGACCTGCAGGAAGTAGACGAGGCTGACGTTCAAATGAGATTGTTTGCCCAAAGTTTGAAAGGTGACGTTAAGAAATGGTATAAAGGTTTATGTACCACCTCAGTCCTTGACCTTATCGAATTTCAAAGGAGTTTTCTAGACAGATGGGAGGTAAAGAAAAACCCCCTCCAAATATTGTCAGAATAAAAAAATATCAGAAGAAATCAAGGTGATACAGTACAAGATTATTGCACCCGTTTCAATAACCTGTACAACGCGATTCCAACCAAAATAAAACCTCCACAGGGTCTGGCACTGATAAAATTCCCTGATGGTTTTGACGCCGATATGTCATACCAACTAAGGGAAAGAAATTCTACCACCTTGGAGGACATGCAGAAAAGCGCAATAAGTGTGGAGGCCAATTTGTTGGCAAAAAGGGCATGACAGAGGTTAGAGAGGAGAGTCACAATTAAAGAGGAACCTTCCACATCAACCTCCGATTCCAAATTGGATTCCTTGGACAGAGCAATGGAAAGAATGATGGAAAGAATTATTGTATCAGAAATAAATCTTCCGAGATAAAATCCATCAGCTCCTCAAGTTAGGAATCCTAACTTCAGAAGAAACCCTCCTCAAATCAGACAAAGAGACCCTAGGGATCAAAGAGAGAAGAGAGGTCTGGATCAACAGATTAGACCTCCCCTACAAGAAAATTATGCTGATGAAGGAGAGGAAATGATTGAGGAAATAGAGGATACTCATATAAATCTCATGGGCATTCACGATAATGAAGCTATTTTCCTTACCCAAGAAGAGCAATAACTTTTTCTTCTCAATAAAACAAAAGTAAGTGAAGAAGATGAAGACGTCGAACAACAAGCATTCAAAAACACCATTTTGGAGGTACACCGGCAGTACAATCTATGAAGTAAAAATACGGAAGGAAGTTCCCCCAAAAAGGTGATTGAAACGAAGAAGGTAGTCGAAACCAAAAAATCCTCTGAGCCCTCTACGGAAAGGATTCTTGAGAAAAGTAATGCCGAGGTTCCAGCAAAAAGAAACCTTACTATCCTGAAAATATCGTCGCAGCCTGAGGTCTCATCTATTAATCAACCAAGTACTTTTGGATAGAAGAATGTGGTAGACAAACCATAATTGACGAGACAAAACAGAGCCCCTACACCTTTCAGCCTCGAAGGGGAATTGGCCAAAGTAAAAATTCCCATTCCACTTTCCAAGTTGATGAACAAAGACACTTATCGTTCACAAGTGATCAAAGCACTGACCATCGAACCTGATATAAGCACGAAGGCCTTGACCGTTGGATCGACGAATCATTTAGACACTATGAACCTTATAGATGATCAACCTGAACTTCTGTTCAGACCTGAAGTGGATGGCTAAGCTGATAATGGTGTTGTCGCTCCTTTTTACATCAGTCTAAATATACATGACCTGATATTTCATAATGCTATGTTAGATTCAAGTGCTTCCCATAATCTGATGCGTAAAGTAGTGATGGAGAAACTGGGACTGGAGGTCACCAGACCTTGCAAGGAATTACACTCGTTTGACTCCAGTAAAGTTAGATGTATTGGTTTGATCAAGGATATGTGTATCACCCTGGTTCAGATTCTTGCAAAGAGCATGGTCATGGATGTGGTAGTTGCAGAAATCCCCCAGAAGTATGGAATGTTGCTATCCTAGTCTTGGGGGGCTAAGTGTAGAGGTACCATGCAGTTGGATATGTCGTATGCCATTGTCCCAGTTTTCGGGCAACAAAGAAGGCTATACAGAGAAACATTGATGAAATACATGGTTAGTAGCCAAGAAAAAATGCAAAACTATCCTCTTTACTCTGCACATTCTAACTTGGATTCTTTTATCCTGTATAATGATGGTGACATGGGAGAGAAAATTACTCAACTCAGAGAAGATAAATCTGGTCCAGACGAAGGCCAAGAAATCATCGAGGTAGAAAGAAAGAAAAACATGATAACTGAATAATTACCAACAGATTTCTGGAGCATGGATTTTGATGGAGAAGTAAGCAAAGAAGGAGATGGAGCAGGAGTTTGGTTGCACAATCACAGATCCAAGTATTCAGAAAACCATTCTTACAAATTAAATTTCCAATGCACTAACAATATCGCCAAGTATGAAGCCTTGATGCTTGGTCTGAAACTTTTGAAAATAGTTGGTGCCAAACAAATTATGGTAAGAGGTGATTCCGAGTTAATAATCAAAAAAATTAAAGGTGAGTATGTTGCGAAACATCCCCATCTTAGAGCTTATAGGAATGTTGTTCTTGATGCCCTTATATGTTTCACTGAAGTTGATTTGCAGGTAATTCCTAGGGGACAAAACATTTTGGCAGATGGATTGGCTACATCAACAGCCACATGTAAGATCCCTTTTCGTTCTACTCGCCCATACATGGTAGAGGTGAAATTCCGACCAACTGTTCTCGACAATATCAGGTACTGGCAGGTATTTGGTAATGATGATCAAATTGAAGACTTTCTGCAGTGTAAAAAAGATTTTGAATGTACAAATATAGATTTAGAGAACGAAGATGAAAATGTAAAAATATATGATTTCGAAAATGATAGTGTAAATAGCATAGATTTAGGAGAGTTAGGTGATGACGAGATGGAGTCCGATATTTTGCATTTGAAAAGTAATGTTTTACCTAGGGGTTGAGTTCCTTTAGAGGACTTGTTTGATTCTAATGATGTATCCAAAAAACCGAAAATTGAAGCCAGTGGTCAAGAAGTAGAAGATTGTAATATAGGGACTGAAGAGAAACCCATGATGGTCAAATTGTCCAAATCATTTCCCCCTGAGGAAAAACTCAAATACATTGAGCTATTCAAGGAATATTCAGATGTGTTTGCCTGGGGTTATGAGGACTTGAAAGCTTATGATACTAGCATCATACAACATAGGATTCCAATAAAAGAAGATAAAAAACCGTTCAAACAGAAACTTAGGAGAATCAATCCGAAGTTACTCCCCCTGATAGAAAAGGAAATCAAAAAAATGTACGATTCAAAAATCATAGTCTCGTTACGGTTTTCCAAATGGGTCTCAAATTTGGTCTCAACATGTAAGAAATCTGGAGAAATTAGGCTTTCCATTGATTTTCGAAATCTGAATAAGGTCTCCCTGAAGGACAATTACCCCTTGCCAAAAATGGACCACATACTACAAAGGGTAGTCAGATCCAGTCGACTATCTTTGCGGGATGGTTTCTCGGGTTATAATCAGGTCCTTGTTCACCCAGATGACTAGGACAAAACTGCTTTCACTACACCATGGGGTACTTTCGTGTATGTGAAAATGCCCTTCGGTTTGATGAATGTTGGAGCCACTTTCCAGAGAGCGATGGACATCGCCTTTGTGGAAGAATTAGGAAAATTTATTGTCATCTATCTGGATTATGTGACTGTGTTTACCCAATTTGATGATGAGCACCTGCGACATCTCAAGCGAGTCTTTGAGAAATGCAGGAGATTTGGGATTTCTTTAAATCCTAAGAAGAGCCTTTTCGGACTAGAGGAAGGAAAACTGCTAGGGCACATAATCTCTAAAGACGGAATCAATATAGACCCTAGGAGAATCGAAGCCATATAGAAATTAGAACACCCAAGAAACATCAAAGAATTACAGTCTTTTATCAGAAAAATAAACTTTTTACGAAGATTCATACCCAACCTAGCTGGCTCCTCCGAAACATTACAAATATGTTTAAAAAGGATGTAAAAATAAAGTGGGACCCCAAATCAAGGAAATCTTTCAAACAATTTAAACGAGCACTCACACAGGACCCCGTTTTGATTAGTCTTGACTTTACCAAGGATTTCTATCTTTTTTCTTTCGCCTCTGAACATACCATTGTAGTAGTATTACTACAGAAAAACAACGAAGGGTATGAACAACCCATAGCCGTTTTTAGTAAATCTTTAAGAGATGTTTCTTTGAATTATAAAATAATGGAGAAACAAGCTTTTTCCTTAGTAAAAGCCATAAAATATTTTAGAGTATACATTCTCCAATCCCACAACATTGCATATGTTCCGAATGGGGTAGTAAAAGACATTCTAACCCAGGACAATCCAGATGGAAGAAGAGGAAAATGGATTGTTGTCATTTTAGAATATGATATAGAGATTAAGCCTACAAAAACTAATTAAAGGTCAAGGTCTAGCAAAATTAATGGCTGAATCAAATTTCCATGCTCTTGACATTAATTTCTTAGCTGCAACAGATGAACAGGGTGAGCAGGCGACTCCAAATGTAAGAGAGTTATTTCTCAACTCTCCATGGTACGCAGACCTAATATTTGTTTTGCATAATTTCCAAGCTCCCCCTGGTCTGACTAAGACTAAAGCTAGGTTTTTGAAGTTGAAAGCATTAAAATTTTGCATTCTAGAAGGTAATATGTATTGGAAAGATCCTAGAGGTATTCTATTAAATTGTCTTTTGAAAGAAGAAGCTGACAAAGTATTACAGGAATTTCATGCAGGAGATTGTGGTGGTCATCTGAACTAGAAGACTACGGCCAACAAAATCCTCAGAGCTGGATTCTATTGGCCAAATCTATTCGTCGATGTACATCATAAAGTGACTTCCTGTCATCAATGCAAGTTGTTTGAAGGCAAAAGAAACTTCTTCCTCTACCCCTGAAACCGATCTTAGTTGAAGCCCCTTTCCAACAGTGGGGATTGGACTTCATTGGAGAAATACACCCCCCTTCCTTAGGCCAACACAGGTGGATTCTTACAGCCACAGATTATTTTACAAAATGGATCGAAGTGGTACCAAGCAGGCAAGCCACTGATTCTATCATTATTAAATTTCTTGAAAATAATTACTTGTCTCATTTTGGATGTCCTAGAAAGATTATAACTGATAATGCAACTGCTTTTCAATCGAATAAACTCATAGATTTCTGCAACCAGTACTGTTATCACTCCAAGAAACTCCTTAGGGTTGTAGGCTAAGGATGCTTGGTAACTTAGAAATAATGGTTTTTATGTGTTTGGGACAATGGGGTCTTCAATGATTTGTATAAGAAACAACTCATCACACATCTAAAGATACAGTGCTTTCAGTAAACAATAACCATATCAAATAATTGAAAGAGAGGATGGAGAATACTATTCTTGATTTGCCAATACAAGTGAAAGTAGGGCCTAATACAAGACAACAAGGAATCCTTTAATTTCAAGCCTATGAGTTCAATAAAGAGGTAACAGTCTTTATGAACTAAAATAAACTGAAAGTAAAGTACAGAAAATGAAATATGGACAATTCTAGTATTGCAAACGAAAGGAAACTCCACTTTATTTCTGCAAAAAGAGTCTATACAATGGCATAAAATATCTCCCAGTTTGAACCCTTATCTCATATCAAAATTAGGCATTTATAGCCTCTTACAATCAGTTTTACAGATCCTAAAAACATGGATCTGTATTTAATAAAAGTAATTCAAATCTAACTAAACTACTTTGAAAATGAAGACTAAGCAACTAAACTTAGCAACTCGGATTGTCTTTTATCTCAAAAATTCGCCTTCTGTACCCTTCAGCTCCTGGAATCTTTGATATGATGCAATGTGGCAAAACACCTGTCCTGACAGCTTGATTTTTCCAACGTTCATGGTCGATTTTTGAGGAAGTTGTTGTGCAATGTGGCCCCCAAAATTCTCTCGAACCTCTGATGCTGAGTCCTTTGCCTGCGATCTGATAGTCCCTTGATATGATGGAAATCCTTCATAACTTGCTAGAAATGACTTGTTCTATCCTTGGCTTCAAAAAATTCTTTGTCAACTTTCAACACCTAATTCGTTTAATATTTCGTTGGTTAGCTGTTGAAAGTCACCACTTTCAATAGCGAACGGGTCATAAAATATCGCTTTGTGCTGTTGAAATCCCTGACTGCACCCAAAACGAGCTTTCACCTTCAAAATTTTGATTTCATCAAAACTCAGTGCGTCTCTGATTTCTCACCTTGCATATTAACAATGACTTGAGCAAGTACCTTCAGATCTAGATGGGATTTTTTCCTTTGTGTTATAACCCTAAAATGCACCACACAGGTTTACCTGGCATCAGGCCAACTCATGCCTCTTCCTAGCCAAAGCCATGCTAAGCAAATCCTCAAAAAACCACTTAAATCAAGGAACCCGTGCCCTAACCTTTTACTGGGCGCGGGTGACCGCTTGCTGGCCTTCTACTGCACGCGGGTACCCGCAGGCTAACCCACTACAGCCCGCGTTTACCTAACAAAGAAAAAAATCAGGAAAGTTTCCGCCGGGACGAAGAGATTTTTGTCAGTTAACTGGAACTCCCAGCCATGCATGGTTGAGATTTCGCCAAAAACCCTAGCTCCTTCTAGCCTATAAAAGGAGGGGTAGGGGTACTATTCAAAAAAGGAAAAATCATAGCAAAGAAACTCTGCCAAATTGCCAAGTCCATTATTGTCCCAACCCTTTAGCCTTTCCTCAAGCTTTAGGAGAAGTTCAAGCACAGCAGTTGGAGGACAAAAGAAGAGGAGGAGCCCAGGATCAGGATCGAGGAACAGTGGCTGATCTCAGAAATCATTGTAAGTTGGTTCATATTGAGATTAATGAAAAAGATACTTTTCCCGTCCCGAATACATGAGTCTTATCTATGTTATTTGATTTGTGTTTTATCTCTAACCCCCTAGTAGATCAATAGCATGCATGTGTAGCTTGTCTTGTTTGCAGGAAAGCTTTGTGGAAGGAGCAGCAACAGCAAGGAGATAAAGGCTCAACGGAGGATCTACTTCAACCGTCGATAAAAAGGTTAGTTGATTCTTCCCATGTTTGCATGAGAAAAGGGGTTGAGATTTTGGGTAGAAGGTTAAAAGTTAAGTCTTGAGGGTCATGATCTGTGTACAAGTTTAGAGCCCTAGCTTGTTAGTCTGTAGGGTAGAATACCCCACAACAGAATTGGCGACTCCACTAGGGAATATTTTACTCTTAGGGTTTCCAGGTTTGGTTAAAGATCTTTTGGTAGTTCAAAGAATTAAGTTTCAGTTTCTTTGCTTATTTTGTTTTCTGTTAGTCAAAAGCTAGTAGGGAACCTGGTTATCAATACCAGTTTTCCTTGACTGATGCTCGACATTTATTTTCGGGACACACAGAGGTACCCGCGGCCTGCAGAATCCCTTCCCGCGGGTGACCCGCGCCCTAGCCTTTTACAGCGCGCGTGTGAACGCGTGTTGTAGTAGCTTCAGTAGCGTGTAGAATCCAGGAAGTTTAAGAGGCAATCCCCTCTTCCCCTGTCAAAAGTTTATTTTCTCAAGGGGCTTTCTGGATCCTGTCTGGGTCTGAATTGGTTGATTATCTTGTGTTTCAGTCTGTCTTGTTGTGTGTTTCTTCACATTAGCTTTTCTTTTTTGCAAATTTGTTTTTTCTGTTAGAGTGATAGCATCTCAGCCTGTCAGAGACTTTGGTTGTCAGTACCAGAAGCCTTTTTCAGGACTAGACTGTCTGTGTGTGATTTTATCTTAGTTTTAGACATACCCGCGGCCTGATTAGGTTTAGCCCGCGGGTACCCGCGAGCTGTAGTGGAACAACACGCGGTTACACGCGTGCTGTCTTGGTGACAGTCGTGGGTCTGTTAGGTAGCTTTTCAGCTTGGGTGGGGCAGTCATCCCCTCCTGTGGTGAGAAGAGCTCCTCTCAGAGGTTTACAGTCTGGGGCTGCACAGTCAGCAGGTTAGGGCATTACTCCCTTAGCTTGTGCTTGTTATTTGATTTGTTGATAGAAAAGACAAAAGGGACAAAATATTTATTTGATGGTTTTTAGGCAAGTGTTTGAATTAGTGTTTTCTTGATTACTTTTTGGCATTTCATGCTCCGATTCTGTTTGCGATCTGTGCTTTAAGACAGGAGTTTTCTTTTCATTCTCTTGGTTTTAATCTTGTCATTATTTTTCCTAGTTGCATTATTTTGCAATAAAAAAAAAAAAAAAAAAA
>JZKD02S1929172.1:69399-83543 GCA_000966675.3 Picea glauca
CCGATCTCAGAAATCATTGTAAGTTGGTTCATATTGAGATTAATGAAAAAGATACTTTTCCCGTCCCGAATACATGAGTCTTATCTATGTTATTTGATTTGTGTTTTATCTCTAAACCCCTAGTAGATCAATAGCATGCATGTGTAGCTTGTCTTGTTTATAGGAAAGCTTTGTGGAAGGAGCAGCAACAGCAAGGAGATAAAGGCTCAACGGAGGATCTACTTCAACCGTCGATAAAAAGGTTAGTTGATTCTTCCCATGTTTGCATGAGAAAAGGGGTTGAGATTTTGGGTAGAAGGTTAAAAGTTAAGTCTTAAGGGTCATGATCTGCGTACAAGTTTAGAGCCCTAGCTTGTTAGTCCGTAGGGTAGAATACCCCACAACACTTTATTTTTGTTTTAACCTTCTTATCTGCCTTTTAAGGCTTTTGGCAAGACACCAAAGACTATTGTAATCTTTGGTGAGCTTTTTCTTTCTTTTCTTCTCTTTAACACTTTCCCTAGCCAATCTGTCAAATGCAGTATTGGTTTTTTCGAAGTTCTCAGACAACTTCTTATACCTTTCTTTGATTACCCACTGCAAAACCTCTTGCTGAGCGATTATCTCTTTTAGATGCTTGATCTTCTGAGGTTTCTTTGACTTAGAACTTTTTGATGTTTCTCCTTCTTTTGTATGAGTGGAGATCTCATAGTTTTGTGCACACTCTGTTGACTGCTCAGGACTTTTGGTGATAGGGCATTGATCTTGATGTTCTGATTCTGAGTCTGAATAGGGCAAGTTTAATAGATTGGTTCTCTTCCCTGTACTCTTCTCTGTAGGATGCTCTGTGGTTTTTTCTGTGGTCTACTCAAAGTTTAACCTTTTCTTTGACCTGTGGGGCTTCACTCTAGAAAATCTATCTTCTAGAGGTCCTGGAAGGGTCCTTCTTTTTCTTGAACTGCTTTGAGGAGAAGACTGTTTCTTTGATCCTTTCCCTTGTTCATTTGTAGGCTGAGTCTGTGTTTCAAAACCCTCCCAGAATAGAAAATGATCCCAGCTCCTTCCCTACTATTTTAATTCCTCCAGGATGATCAATTTAATGAGACCAAAATGGCACATAGTACTTTTCATGCTCAAGGGTTGAGCCCTGATCTTCTTGCAAACCTTATTCAAACTCTTATGTAGGAAAAAAAGTAAATTGAGGGGAGTCTTGCCTATGAAATGATCCAGGAGTTTGAAGTGATACATCATGAGTTTGTGATACCTGCCCTCCGAGGTGATGTAAAGTTGGATACCTTTAAACAACTCCTGCCATTCTTCTTCTAGATAGGAAACCAACATACCCTTTTTCCATGCATTGTGCCTGAACTCCTCTTTCAAATAAGATCTGAAATTCAAATTTTTAGGGGTAGTGGTTTTGATCCAACTCTGACCCGTTCTTGGTAGGCCTGTTGCTGCAGCAATGGCAGCGTCATCTACTATAATTTCCAAGGACCCAACACGAGCTTGGTTCCCATCAAAAGTCTTGGCAAAAGCTTCTGTTGTAGACTGATGGCAACCATTCTGCAACCTCTCCACGAATTCAATACATCCTGCATTTGAAAAATGTCTCTGAACCTTGGGATGTGTCTGTAAAAAACACAAGCTATCCAACTCTCTCTTGAGCAGAGAACCACTGCGTCTCCTCGCCATTATGTAGCTAGAAAATCGCAACAATTCTATACATTTACCCCTGCAACTGTTGTTCGAGCCGAGGTTCTGCGCTGTTGAAAGCACTTCGGGAGTCCGCTTTGTTTTAAAACATTTGAAAATTTAACAGACCTCCATGAACAGGGTGTGATATGGAAGCAATGCCTTGATTTGATGTTGTCAGCATGGAAGTACATCTTCTGTACCTGCACCACTGAATTCGAACTTTCCATCCCTGATGCCATGATTGTGGAGCGTGAGTTTCTGAGCCGGATCCGAGATGTAATCCAACTGGGATGTGGAACTTGAGTTTAAATGATTACCCACTTTCACCAGTGCGTCCTTTTAATCGCATGGCGTGATTTGATCATATCATGATTTGATTTTGAAACGTGGATAAGCGCATGTGATTCCTTCTTTCTCCAACCAACGGCCCATGGAAAACGCCCCTCAGCTATAGAAACTTACCACTTTCACTAGCGCATGATCCCGCAAGAACTTCTCCTTAGCTGTGGAAAATCTTCACTTTCACCAGCGCGCCACCCTGTGAGAATTTATCCTTAGCTATTGAAAGTCTTCACTTTCACCAGCGCACGACCTTGGAAGAATTGCTCCGTAGCTGTGGAAAATCTGCACTTTCACCAGCGCACGACCCGCGACACTACTTCTTTGGATATTTTGGAATTCAACACTTTCAACAGCACACGAAATTATGAGAGACGCTCCTTCGCTACTGAAAGTCACAACTTTCCACAACTAACACTCATGTTTTGGACACACATTAGCTGTTGAAAGTGAATTATGGAAATTTTGAAAAGAAGACTTTTATGGGTCATATTATTTTCTAAGACAAAAACTAAGACCCAAGTTTTGAAACTATAAAAACTCAAAAATGAATTGAGGAAACTACCGATAGCCATGCTATCCACCACAAAACTCGACCAAAAGGACGGTTTCATTTTGGGAGCTAACATTTTTCTCCAACTGGGATGGGCATCTCCCTGTGAGGTGACCAAGAACCTAGCTAGACTCAGTAGCCTTATTACAACTTGAAACAGAAATTTGAAAAACAGTTTGCTAGTACCATTGGGCATGGAGTTATTTGAATGACAGAAATAAAGAAAACAGATCTGAAAAAGAAATATGTACAAGTAGAACCTGGCTTCAAAGGAAGCCTTATGAGAAATAAATCTTCAGGAAGCACCCATTGAAAGGGCCACCTGATATTGGATCGCCTGAAAGAGTTTGGAGAACAAAGGTATTGTTCTGCTGCACCGCTGTTATGACAAGAGGACCTGTCCAGAGAGCCTCAAAGTTTCTGTGTATCCCCTTCTCCTGCCTTGCTGCATCCCACTTTAAGACTAAATCTCCTGTTTTGAAGACATCTGATTTAAATTTCTTGTCGAAAGTTTCTTTGATTCTTTCTTGATGCAATTCTGTTTTTTCCAAGAGCTGCTCTCTATCTTGCTGTAGTTCTACCAAATTGTGAATTCTCCTGGTCAAGTCACTTGGTTCAGAATAAGTTTCTTGTAAGAACTTCGCAACCGACAATGCAAGTTGAACAGGAAATATGGCCTCAGTACCATATACCAACTTGAAAGGAGATGTACTGATTGATTTCTTACATGTTACCCTGTCAGCCCACAAGGAAAACTTCAGTTTGGAATCCGAACTTCTGATTCAAGCATCTTCTTTATGATTCTGACTAAACTCTTGTTGGATGACTCAGCTAAGCCACTTCCTTGCAGATAGTAGGCTGTGGAATGTACCAGCTAAATTCCCAATTCTTCACACAATTTCACCAAGTGTTTATCTTTGAATGCAGCAGCATTATCAATGACTAATCTCTTGGTACAGCCAAATTCGGCAAATATGTTTTCCTGCAGAAAGTTTATGATGAGAATATGATTGGCGTTCAGGGTGGGACTAGCCTCAATCCACTTTGTAAAGTAATCGGTGGCAACCAGGATCCACCGATGCTGACCACTAGAAGGCGGATGAATTTCACCTATGAAGTCTAGGCCCCACTACTAGAAAGGCCTTGTGACCACTATAGGTTTGAGAGGAAGGGACTTCAGTTGTTGTTTACCTTCAAATATTTGACATTTGTCACATGTTTTCACAAACTCATATACATCTGAAAATAAGGATGGCCAATAATAACCAGATCTTAAGATTTTGTTTGCTGTGGTTTTCCAATAGTGATGTCCTCCGCATTCACTATTATGAAATTCACTCATGACTTTAGCTACCTCCTCTTGGCTTACACACCTCAAAAATAAACCTATGGGATTTTTCCAAAACAACAAGTTATCATTGATGCAGAAATTTATAGCTTTGATCTTCAAAGCCCTTCTTTGAGTCTTTGTAAAATCTGATGGGACTGATAAAGTTTGCAGAAACTGAATAATATGACTGTACCATTTGCAATAATCTAAATGAGCTAAAACCTACATTTCCTCACCTTCCTTATTCTCTGAAGACAGAACATTTTCTGCATCAATACTCATCAGATTTATGTCAAGCAGCCTGCAATTTTCCTTTGCCAGGAGTTTGGCAAGGCCCTGACCTTTCACTAGTTTTGCTGGTTTGATTTCAACATCGAATTCAATCAATCTTGCTATCCACTTACTTCTTTTTCCATCAATGTCGGGTTGGACAAGAACATCTTTTACTGAACTGGAGGGAACGAAAGTTATTACCTTTGACTGAAGAATGTAAACTCTGAAAGCTTTCAATGACTTGACAAGAGAATAAGCTTGTTTCTCCAACAATTCATACTTTACCTCTGCATCCCTCAAGACCTTACTGAAGAAAGAAACTGGTTGTTCTTGATCATCAACATTCTTCTGCAAGAGTACTGCTGTGATTGTATCACTGGAAGCAAATGAAAAAATGTAAAATACCTTGGAGAAATCGGGGCTGATTAAAACAGGGGTTGTCGTGATGGCTTCCTTGATGGCATTGAATGAATGTCTAGCTGCTTCAGTCCACTTTACCTCAGAGTCCCTCCTCAACATAGCAGTGATATGCTTTATGAGTTCAGCAAAATTTACTATAAAACTTCTAACGAAGTTTATAGTCCCAAGGAAAGACTGAATGTCTTTCTTTGATCTAGGAAGAGACAGATTTTTAATTGCTTCTACCCTCTTTGGGTCAATCTTAACCCCATCAGTTGAAACAATATGCCCAAGTAATTTCCCTTCCTTAAGTGAAAAATTCAACTTTTTCGGATTAAGAGAGATGCCATATCTTCGACATTTCAGAAATGTCCTTCTTAAGTGCTGCAAATGAAGTTCGTGGCTGCTTGAGAAAACAGTGATATCATCGAGATAAATCAGGACAAATTTATCTTTCTCTCCAACGAAAGCAATGCCCATTTCCCTTTGGAATGTTGCTCCTGCATTCATCAATCCAAAGGGCATCTTCTCGTACATAAATGTACCCCATGGAGTGGTAAAAGCAGTTTTTTCTTTGTCTTCCAGATGGACAACAATCTGGTTGTATCCGGAAAACCCATCAATAAAAGACATCACCTTCGATCCTGACACCTTTTGCAGAATATGCTCCATTTTAGGCAGAGGGTAGTTGTCCTTCCTTGAGAACTTATTCAAATTTCTGAAGTCTACACGGAGTCTGATCTCCCCATTCTTCTTCCTAACCGGTACAAGATTCTCAATCCATTCTGAATACCTAAGAGGAATGATAATGTGGGCATCCAACAGTTTCTTAATTTCTCTTTCCATTGTAGGCAACAACAAAGGGTTGAAGGATCTAAGCTTCTACCTAAATGGTTTGGTGTCTTTATTCAAGGGAATCTTATGCTAAATCACTTATGTGTCAAAAGTTATCAAGTCATCATACTACCAAGCAAAGATGTCTGCAAATTCCTTTAGAAATTCTCCATAATTAGCCTTTTGTTTTTCAGTCAAATGTGAGGCCAAGTTGACATGTTTAGGATCTTTCTCACTAGCCACATTATACTACAAAACATCTGACTCTTTTTCCCCACTTTGCAATTTGACAACCACATCATTGTTATCGAACAACCTTTCCAGCGGGACCAAGCCTTTATGAATTCTGTTGGTGGACAACTGAACTATCTCATGTGCTGCAATTTTTCTTTTGAACTTTGGATCCTCAACTTCATGGTCATGTTCATTCTCCTGATCAATCTGCAGATCTGCAAACTCATCTATAACTGCAAGGAATCTAGTGAGTTCATCATCGCCTTCAAAGACTTTCCTAAATTTTACATTATCAGGGAGAGAGGGCCTATATTTAACTTGAATTTTGTAAGATAATTGATGAGGCAGAGGGGGTATGAATGCACAAGCGGACATAGCCAATGAATCAACCAATTCATTCATGGCTCTAGGTACAAATGAAATCTTAAAATCTGCAAAATCGTGAATTGCCTTCAACACTTCATCTCTGTATGCCTTCAGCCTGACATGCTTCGCTTGAAAGGACTTATTCACCTGTTGGATAATCAAATCTGCATCTCCAAACACCTGCAATTTTTTAATGCCCTTCTCCTTGGCTACATTCAGCCCCAAAAGTAGTGCTTCATACTCAGCAATGTTATTAGTCACTTTAAAATCAAGTTTAAAGGACAAATGAGAAGTTTTCTTAGAGGGGGAAATGAATACCACTCCTTCTCCACCTGATTCCCTAGTGCAAGCACCATCAAAGAACATGGTCCATAGATCATCTTCTGCTATTTCTGTGGGCTGAAATATGATATGATCTATGGGCTTTCTGAGCAACAATGTATCAGGCAGTGAATCATCAATTTGCAAAATACAAGATCCCATATCTGTGTCGACTGAATAGATAGGATGATTGGATGGATTTTTTTCATCACTGATAACATATGCCAACTGAGATTCTCTGTAAAGCCTTTTGTTCACCCCTCCGAAAACAAGGATAGTAGCGTAGGAGAGATCCATTTGAAGAGTACCACCCAATCTCTTCATCCACGATCTCGATAGTAGGCATCCAAATTTTGGAGGTATGTCAGCCACCACTATATCCATGACCATAGTTTTCATTGATGCTTGGGTCAAGGTCACAGCCAAATCCTTAATCATCCCAAGACATTTGACTTTTCGAGAATCAAAAGAAAAAAGGTCATGATAAGACTTGGTGATCTCCAACCCAAGCTCATCCATGACTTCCTTTGGCATCAAATTGTAAGAAGCACCGGAGTCCAACAAACAATTATGCAGTGTTTTCTCATGAATATTTAAAGAGATGTAAAAGGGAGGACAACTTTCATCTCTATCTTCTACCATTTGACCCAGAGTAATGGTAGGTTTATCATAATAAATGTTGAGGATATTAGCAGAAGGAGATATATATTGGGGATCTAGAGTTTTAAGAATATCTCTTTTAAACATATCATTCTTCATCAGCTCAATTAGAGGAATAGGAATCTTAATTTTCTGTATTTCAGCCTCGAAATTAAAAGAATATGGAACCTTATCAACAACTTTATTAGAAACCTTTACCTGATTTGAAGGGGCTTCCTAATTCTTTAGCTGTTCAACAGGAGGCTGACTTTCTGGAGTTTGATGCTTGACAGGGGCAACAATCTTCTTGGGAGGAGATGATGCTTTCACCTTTGAAGGATTTGCTTGCTGATCCTCTGATGTCTGATCTTTTTGCTTAACAGGGGTAGCAGTCTTCTCAGGAGAGGCTGGTGCATCTTTTTTAGCAGCATTAGATTTGGATTGGAGGTTATATCTATTTTTATCTTCTGTTGTGAAAATTCCATCACCAAAAAGATCATCTTTGGTCTGTTCAGTCATCAATGATTCCTCATAGTCATGTTGTGTTAAATAAGATTTCCCTGTCTCTTCTCCAACAAAATGAATGTCACCTTCTCCATATTCTTGATCATCGCCATTGTCTTCATCCATCACAACATTTTGAAGAGGGACCTTTATCCTCTGATCTTCATTAGAATTCTTTTCTCTTTGCAGGATCTGAGTTGGCTGATTATTCCTTCTGAATTTATTTGGATTTTGGTTTGGATTTCTACCTGCAGAGTCATAAGTGTTTCTTCCCTTCACAGGTTGTTTATTTTCGATCTTGAGCTTAGATATCTCAGAGGTTAGAGACTCTAGCATCTTGGCCATTTTATCAAGTTTTGGATCAACATTTGATGAAGATGAGGCCTCACTTTTTGGTCTTCTCCTGTCAGAATCTCCTTTCCGCTTCTGAGAGGCTAGAATGTTTGATTCCACCTCAAGGGGAGCATCTTGCATGAGAGATAAAGTGGGTGAACTCCTTTCTCTCAACAATAAACAAAAATATGAATCAAAAGCATCAGAATATGTGATCTTGGCAGAAGCATCTGATGGTTTAATCTCAGCTGGTATTTTTCCATACATCCGATTAAACCTCTTAGTGAAGTCAGAGACTGACTCACTACTTTGTTTCCTCAAGTTGCCGAATTCTGTGATGTAGTAGACAAAATCTCTTATGTCACCCCAATGTTTCAGAAATGTCTCATCCAATTGCTCGATTCCAGTAATGGAACCAGCAGGGAGTTCTTTGAACCATTTCCTAGCATGGCCATCTAGGCTTTGGACAAAAACTTGTGTCCACACATATTCTTGTTCAATATTAAGGTTCTCTGCATAAATGTAAAAAGCCTCAATATGTTCTTCAGCAGACACATCTCCTTCGCCTGTGAATTTAGGCATATATTTCTGATAGTCTCCCGTTGGCATGGTTTCTACTGGGTTTGGAAATATGAGTGGTGCATACCTAGCAACTAGGATTTGTTGCATCTTAGTCAAAGGAGGTGGTGCTGCCATGACTGTCAGAGGTGGGGAAAATGATATTTTCTTCTTCAAGTCTTCAACACTGTAGGAATGCGAAAGAGGTGAATTTTCCAAAGGAAAAGAGGTCTGATAAGAGGCTCTGTAAAAATTTGCAAGTTGCCCTGCTAAATTTTCTTCACCCTTAGCAGATAGCTCTTGGAGGAGGTGTTCAACAGCAATGAGGCTAGTATAAATGTTCAAGTGGTCTTCTTGTTGCTGAGAATGGAAAGACTCAAGGGAAGAAGAGCCATGGCTTCTTTCTAAAGTCTCATATGTTTTTTCAATCAACTTATAGTCTATCAATTTATCATCACTAGGATTTTTT
Organism: Picea glauca; assembly: GCA_000966675.3. Taxonomy (NCBI): domain Eukaryota; kingdom Viridiplantae; phylum Streptophyta; class Pinopsida; order Pinales; family Pinaceae; genus Picea; species Picea glauca. Next base: position 78,226 of record JZKD02S1929172.1, read on the forward strand.
TGTTGATCAGAAAGAATTTGTTCTTCTATAGTATTTACAACTATTTTTTTATCAGGGTTCTCTGAAAAGAACTCAAATTTTTCTGTAGTAGATTTTCCAGAACTGAAAAGAGGATTACCTTTTGTATCTGATGTTTGACCTTGAATATTCTTTCCCTTCCTGAGAATCGATTCTGGATTGGACACTGGTGTGATCGGTGATTCTTGAGGATTCGCCCTAGTATTGATCCTCTTAGGATCCAGAATGAACTTGTGGAGTCGCCAGATAGATGATTACAACCAACTGAAAGTGTCTAATCTTTGTCTATCATCAAAGATCAGCTCTGTGTCGTATCCCAGGAAAGCAGAGCTTGAATTTTGTCTCTCCGGCAACGACGCCAATTTGTTATCACTCCAAGAAACTCCTTAGGTTTGTAGGCTAAGGATGCTTGGTAACTTAGAAATAATGGTTTTTATGTGTTTGGGACAATTGGGTCTTCAATGATTTGTATAAGAAACAACTCATCACACATCTAAAGATACAGTGCTTTCAGTAAACAATAACCAGATCAAATAATTGAAAGAGAGGATGGAGAATACTATTCTTGATTTGCCAATACAAGTGAAAGTAGGGCCTAATACAATACAACAAGGAATCCTTTAATTTCAAGCCTATGAGTTCAATAAAGAGGTAAAAGTCTTTATGAACTAAAATAAACTGAAAGTAAAGTACATAAAATGAAATATGGACAATTCTGGTATTGTAAACGAAAGGAAACTCCACTTTATTTTTGCAAAAAGAGTCTATACAATGGCATAAAATATCTCCCAGTTTGAACCCTTATCTCATATCAAAATTAGGCATTTATAGCCTCTTACAATCAGTTTTACAGATCCTAAAAACATGGATATGTATTTAATAAAAGTAATTCAAATCTAACTAAACTACTTTGAAAATGAAGACTAAGCAACTAAACTTAGCAACTCGGATTGTCTTTTATCTCAAAAATTCGCCATCTACACCCTTCAGCTCCTGGAATCTTTGATATGATGCAATGTGGCAAAACACCTGTCCTGACAGCTTGATTTTTCCAACGTTCATGGTCGATTTTTGAGGAAGTTGTTGTGCAATGTGCCCCCGAAAATTCTCTCGAACCTCTGATGCTGAGTCCTTTGCCTGCGATATGATAGTCCCTTGATATGTTGGAAATCCTTCATAACTTGCTAGAAATGACTTGTTCTGTACTTGGCTTCAAAAAATGCTTTGTCATCTTTCAACAACTAACTCGTTTAATATTTTGCTGGTTAGCTGTTGAAAGTCGCCACTTTCAACAACTAACGGGTCATAAAATATCACTTTGCGTTGTTGAAAGCCATGACTGTGCCCAAAACGAGCTTTCACCTTCAAAATTTTGATTTCATCAAAACTCAGTGCATCTCCGATTTCTCACCTTGCATATTAACAGCAACTTGAGAAAGTACCTTCAGATCTGGATGGGATTTTTGCCTTTGTTTTTGTTTTAACCTTCTTATCTGCCTTTTAAGGCACTTGGCAAGCCACCACAGACTATTGTAATCTTTGGTGAGATTTTTCTTTCTTTTCTTCTCTTTAACACTTTCCCTAGCCAATCTCTCAAATGCAGTATTGGTTTTTTCGAAGTTCTAAGACAACTTCTTATACCTTTCTTTGATTACCCGCTCCAAAACCTCTTGCTGAGCGATTACCTCTTTCAGATGCTTGATCTTCTGAGATTTCTTTGACTTTGAACATTTTGATGTTTCTCCTTCTTCTGTATGAGTGGATATCTCATAGTTTTGTGCACACTCTGTTGACTGCTCAGGACTCTTGGTGACAGGGCATTGATCTTGATGTTCTGATTCTGAGTCTGAATAGGGAAAGTTTAATATATTGGTTCTCTTCCATGTACTTGACTCTGTAGGATGCTCTGTGGTTTACTCAAAGTTTAACCTTTTCTTTGACCTGTGGGGCTTCACTCCAGAAATTCTATCGTCTGGAGGTCCTGGCAGGGTCCTTCTTTTTCTTGAACTTCTTTGAGGAGAAGACTGTTTCTTTGATCCTTTCCCTGGTTCATTTGTAGGCTGAGTCTGTGTTTCAAAATCCTCCCAGAATAGAAAATGATCCCAGCTCCTTCCCTGCTATTTTAATTCCTCCAGGATGATCAATTTAATGAGACCAAAATGGCATAGAGTACTTTTCATGCTCAAGGGTTGAGCCCTAATCTTCTTGCAAACCTTAGTCAAACTCTTATGTAGGAAAAAGGGTAAATTGAGGGGAGTCTTGCCTGTGAAATGATCCAGGAGTTTGAAGTGATACATCATGAGTTTGTCATACCTGCCCTCCGAGGTGATGTAAAGTTGGATACCTTTAAACAGCTCCTGCCATTCTTCTTCTAGATAGGAAACCAACATAACCTTTTTCCATGTGTTGTGCCTGAACTCCTCTTTCAAATAAGCTCTGAAATTCAAATTTTTAGGGGCAGTGGTTTTGAACTAGCTCTGACCTGTTCTTGGTAGGCCTGTTGCTGCAGCAGTGGTAGATTCATCTACTATAGTTTCCAAGGACCCAACGTGAGCTTGGTTCCCATCAAAAGTCTTTGCAAAAGCTTCTGCTGTAGACTGATGGCAACCATTCTGCAACCTCTCCATGAATTCAATACATCCTGCATTTGAAAAATGTCTCTGAACTTCGGGATGTGTCAGTAAAAAACACAGACTGTCTAGCTCTCTCTTGAGAAGAGAACCACTGCGTCTCCTCGCCATTCTGTAGCTAGAAAATCCCAACAATTCTATACATTTACCCCTGCAACTGTTGTTCGAGCCGAGGTTCTGCGCTGTTGAAAGCACTTCGGGAGTCGGCTCTGTTTTAAAATATTTGAAACTTTAACAGACCTCCGTGAATAGGTGTGATATGGAAGCAATGCCTTGATTTGATGTTGTCAGCATGGCAGTACATCCTCTATACCTGCACCACTGAATTCGAACTTGCCATCCCTAATGCCATGATTGTGGAGCGTGAGTTTCTGAGCTGGATCCGAGATGTAATCCAACTGGGACGTGGAACTTGAGTTTAAATGATTACCCACTTTCACCAGCACATCCTTTTAATCGCATGGCATGATTCGATCATATCATTATTTTATTTTGAAACATAGATAAGCGCACGTGATTCCCGCTTTCTCCAACCAACGGCCCGTGGAAAACGCCCCTCAGCTGTAGAAACTTACCACTTTCACCAGTGCATGATCCCACAAGAACTGCTCCTTAGCTGTGGAAAATCTTCACTTTCACCAGCGCACCACCCTGTTAGAATTTATCCTTAGCTGTTGAAAGTCTTCACTTTCACCAGCGCACGACCTTGGAAGAACTGCTCCGTAGCTGTGGAAAGTCTGCACTTTCACCAGCGCACGACCTGCGACACTGCTTCTTTGAATATTTTGGAATTCAACACTTTCAACAACGCACAGACTTATGAGAGATGCTCCTTAGCTGCTGAAAGTCGCCACTTTCCACAGCTAACACTCATGTTTTGGACACACGTTAGCTGTTGAAAGTGAATTATGAAAATTTTGAAAAGAAGACTTTTATGTATCATATTATTTTCTAAGACAAAAACTAAGACCCAAGTTTTGCAACTATAAAAACTGAAAAATGAATTGAGGAAACTACCGATAGCCATGCTATCCACCACAAAAATTGACCAAAAGGACGGTTTCATTTTGGGAGCTAACAAGTACCATATTTCTTTGGGGCATTCCACAACTTATTACCCTCACAGGAACAGGCTGGCAGAATCCTCAAACAAAACCTTGGTAAATATCATCAAGAAAACATTGCAGGAAAACAAGAATTCATGGCATAACAAGTTGGTTTTCGCATTATGGGCTGGAAAACTGACCACCAAAAGGTCAATCAGTATGTCACCATATCAGCTGGTCTATGGCATAGAAGCAGTTTTTCCCACTTCCTTAGGAGTCCCTATCATAAAATTGCTCCAAGACATACAAGCCAAGCCAAATGACTCACAAAGAAGGATCAATCAGATGATCCATTTGCAACAGTCTAGGGAAGAGGTATACAACAAGACCCATGTAGTCCAAGAAAGAATCAAGAATATTTTTGACAAAAGAACCAAGGAGGATGATTTCGAGCTAGGAGATTTGGTGCTGAGATGGGATGCCCGAAATGAAGACAAGGGAAAAAATGGAAAGTTCGATAGTATGTGGAAAGGACCATACATGATTCAAGCATTCAGAGGAAATAACACTTTCTTTCTAAACAACGTTGATGGGACAGATCTTCCAGGAGGACCCGTAAATGGCAGAATGCTGAGGCATTATTTACCGCCTTAGTAGAGACTCGAGGTTAAACTCTCCATTGTACATAGCATTTTTATTTTTTCATCTGCATTTTTCTGAGTGAATAACTTTAGTCAGTTGGTTGAAGCCCGAAGAGAAGGCCCTAAGCCACTGACCACTGTTTTTCCATTTTTGAGAATAAAACCAATCAAGCAACGAAGGCGACTAAGGAGGAGTTCTCAGAACATCAGGAACTAGGATTCTTGGCACTTCACAAGGAAATGCCATCCTCAGGTGGAGCCACTGTTATCATCCTATAAGTTATAGTATCAACTAGTGACTGGAATATTATCTCTCTCTAGTGTTCTTCTGACAAATGTTTTTTCATTCTACAAATAATTTGAAAAGGAAAAAGAAAAGAAAAAGAAATAGAAAAGAAAGAAAAGAGAAAAGGAAGAAAAAGAGGGCATAAAAGAATTTCAATAAAAGCCCCATGCAATAATAGTAACTTGGTCCATACCTTTCAAGCATGGCCAAGTTCCTTTTAAATTGATGTTGATAGGATTAGTGAATAAGCTTGGCTAAACTGTTCAATCTTAGCCAAGAGAAATAGGTTAGATTAGTGAATAAATCTGGCCAGATTGTCTAATCTTGGTCAGATAGCCCTAGGGTAGAGTAAATTCTTAACCCAACAGTCTAATCTGGGTTAATTGTCATAGGAAAACTAGGTTAGAATATAGGCTAGTGTCTTTACTTCAATAAAACCAGCTTTATGATCAATGTTACACCATGATTTGGATAGTTAAAAAGGTTGTTTTTCTAACCCCTTGGTGGTGTACACATGAAAAGCCTTGGGAAAAAAAAAACCCATGAAATGCACTTATCCTAAGTTCCTCGGCGCATGTATTTTTAGTGCCCTCACTTATGCTCCGTTCATGTATCAATGGTCTGGATGATTGCACCCAGATCTACGATGGACAGATCTTTCTAGACCCCCTTGAACATTCTATCTTCAACGGAAAGG
>JZKD02S1929172.1:130994-148353 GCA_000966675.3 Picea glauca
AGGTATTATATTTTAATTTCATAGGCAATAGACAATGTACCATTTTTATAATTGTGATTTTTAAGTATGAAGCATATGAATGTGGGTTAAATAGTTAAGAGAGTGAATCTTTTGACATTTATCATAATCCATCTTTAGTGTGAAAATGAGGTATTTCTCATGACTATATGCATGGGTGCACTACTAGTGGGTTGATGTTTCCATTAAAATGGTGTAAAATATGATCAAAATTTCCCTTAATAACATAACATATGAGTGTATAACTTCACATTGTTTGGTTGTTATATTCTTTGCAGTGAAATTCTAGTCGAGGTGGATCATCTAACAATTGAAGAAGAAGGAAGCAAAAACAATTCAAAGTTCGAGGTGGTTCGACTGGGTAAAGTCGAAGTCGAAGACATCAAAAATAAGTCAAAGAGGTAAACTGACAAGAGGTCGATAGGAGGGTGTGTGGAAACCGACTGAAGGTCGACTGGTAGTCGACTGGTAATCCGACTTGGTAGTTGACTGTAACTGAATCTCGATATTCATGGGATTTGTAGCCAATGATCTGTGTGGATTTGTAATCATATTTGGGCACCTTTTATTTAGGGTTTTTCCTACTTTAAATCCTATAAAGAAGGCGTGTTGTAATGATTTAAAGGATAATGAATTGTAGAATAGCCAATACAGGTTGTTGGTCATGTAGATGTAATCTGAATTAGCTACAGGGTTGTTCTTGTGTAAATCAAGAAGGTATGATGTTGATTTTGTCTTAAGTGTGGACCAAGGTTAGGCATGTAACTTTTTATTCTGAATTAATAAGGAAATAAGAAAGAAAAATGCTCAAGGAATGTTGGTTTTCTCAGCTTGGGTTTCTAGAGTAAAATCTCTGTGTACTGTGTGTTTTCTTTGTCATTTACTTTCTTGTTTAAATGTTTCTTCCTCTCTTCTACTAGGTTTAGTGTGGAAGTGTTCTTCATTTCCAAACATGTGGTATCAGATATTGGCTTAACAACCTTGGATCTTAGCTAAACCATAGGTTCAGTAAGAGTCGTAAGTTAGAAATATTTGAATATTGTATTAAAGAATGGAAAGAAACTCATGAATAGAGATCAAAAAATTCAATGGCCAAAAGTTTGAGCTTTGGAATCTTAAAATTGAATATCTCCTTGTAGATCGAGAACAATGGGAAATGATATGTCCAGGTACCATGGTGTCAAGTATGTCGATGAAAGAATGAGAGAAACCCAAGAGAATCACAAGGAGTATGATTCAACTTTGGCTTGCAGATTCGGTACTGTTGAATGTCTTAGGTGAAGATTCAGCCAAGAAAATATGGGAAAAGTTGGGGACCTTGTACTAGTCGAAATCCATGGTAAATAAGTCGTTTCTCATAATGAAATTGTATCTTCTAAGGATGGGTGAGGGTAGTTTGGTGACTAAGCATTTAAATGCATTTAATATCATTTTAAGCGAGTTATCTTTTGTGGATATTAAAATCACTGAGGAGGAGAAATGTGTTAGCCTATTATGTTATTTGTCAGACTCCTGAGATAACTTAGTCATGGATATAGGGAGAAATTCAACCATACTAGCGCTAGAAGACATGGTTTCATCTGTACTATCAGAAGAAATGAGAAGGAATAAGATGGAAGGATCAACCAAAGATGCATTAGTGGTGAGAGGTTGATCGGTTGATAGAGATAAAGGAAAATTGTCTGGTATAAAGTCTAAGTTGAAGGGTAGTTGTTCCTGAAGTCGAATTGATCCATATTATTTTTTAGAACGAAATGAAAGAAGAGATACTACAATGAAATACACATAAATATTGCTAGAAACAGAGAAATACAATAATACATGATTTCTATTAATGAAAGAAATGTACAGAGACTATAAAAATACAGAGTGAAAGACTTTCTAGAACAAGTGAAACTTGTCTCTGAGAAGAGATGTGATGGATACTCGCATTTGAAATAAGATGATAATTATGATGAGGCTCTAAGGGAATTTTTAACATAAGGAAAATCCAAAACCCTAACCACAGAAGATGAAAAATCCAAAAGGTTTGCGGGCCCCGATGGCAGTAGTTGATACGTCAACTTCTCGAGGGCATAACTTTTGGATACAATCTCCATTTGGGATGATAGACACACCGTTGGGAAGGTCTAAGCGAGAATAACAATTTTTGACTAGCTTAATTTAGTGCCTTTAGCAGTCACCTGGGCCGCAAATCCCCAAAAAACGTCGTTTAGGGACAAAAAATGGCCCGGGAAGTTTGGAACCCGAAAAACCGCCGAAAAATTGCCAAGATGGAAAATTGTTTTTCGAGCCTATGGCATAGGTGGGTGGACACCGATATCCACATGGATCAATCCTCCCTCCTTAGGAGGAAATGGTATCCACTTCGTTGGGTTCCCAGGGGAGAGAGGGAAGCGTTTGCTAAATCTGAATCTTGGTGAGTTGTTTGCCTTGTTGGAGATGTCACGCTGCTTGGTTTGTGGAAGGTTTTCATGAACGTGTTGTTGGAAAGGTTGTCATGAATGTGTTTTGTAAAGTTTGATTTTGTTCAACTATTCAAGCTACATGAGAGGACTATGTGCAGAAGGAATCTTTGTATTTTTTTGCAACTTTGTCGACCTGTTTCTGTTGGATAGAAGGTGCTTGGGGAAAGGATGTAGTTCTTACAGTGTCATTTTGTTCACCTTTTAAACAAATTGTGAAGAAACTAATTTTTTTAGTATGAGACACTGCCTTGTGACACTGTTTAGGTGGAACAATAGTCAGAACTACCTCTGGTATTCTTTATAGATGACCCACCAGAGAAACAATGGCATTGTGGGTTGGCGACTCATAAACAACATGGCATTTCCACATATATGGTTGGCCCAAGAGAACATCACACACATACAATGGGGAAACATCACATAATACCTCACCCTTGAATGGATGGATGACATATGACAATCAACACCATTGGTTGACACATAGATCTTGTCCCTGGCGAAGCCACCCGATGTTGTATGGTTATGGGTGTGATGTTGTTGACAATCCCAACTGTTTGATGACCTCTGTTGAGATGAGGTTCATTTGGCATCCGTTATCAACAAAAAAATGCAGTTGGGTTCCATTCACCCACTTCTGTGAATGAAAAAGGCGCTCCCCCTCTTCAGAATCTATTGGTTCTTTTGGTTTAATTGTTGCAGTCACGACAATAGCAGTGGGGTTTGAGTCAATGATATGTCTTCTGTCAGTATTTTTCAAATCAAATTCCATATTAGGTTTTGCCTCCTTTTCTTTGATCTCGGCCACCAATGATTTTTTTGAGCGACATTCATCGGTGTTGTGCCAGGGGATTTTGTGGAAATCACACCATTTTCTGGTGTTCTTCTTCGTCTTCCTGTGACCATTCTTTTCTTGTGGCTTGGATTGGTTTTTGGGAGGTTGTTTTTTAGGTTCGTCTTTCTCATAATTTGTTTGTTGTGAATTTGCAGATCTGAATTCCTGTTTGTATCTTTGTAGAGCCCCATGGTATTTCAGTACTAAATGTTGCTCAAAGTATTTGATGCCCAGCTTGGTGCACAAGGTGTGGAATGTATTGGTTAACTCAAACCTTGTTTGTCCCATCTCTTGTCGTAGTGTGGTCCATATCATGTACTGGTATTCATAGATGCCAATAGGGTAATATTGTTCCTTGATCGCATCCACAAAAAAATCCCAATTGGGATCGACCCCATATATTTCAGAGTCCTTTGTGGAACTTTGCTCCCCGTAAGTTTCCCACCAATGTTTGACATGGGGGAGAGCCTTAAGGAGTGTGAAGGTGATCATTTCCTTGTCAGCAAAATGGTGAACAAAGAAATAACCTTCTAGCAGATTTAACCATTTGTCTAGGGCATCCACATCTATTTGACCTTCAAATAGGGGAATATAAAAATTAACCTATACCTTGAAAGGTGAGGTGCCTCCAAAGTGGTTTCTTGATGAAGACATGCATTTTGTTATCAGCAGGCATTGAAGGATGTGGGAAAAATTCTCCATCATTTCGTCCCTCCATCATGTGAGAGATTTCTCAGGCAATAGATTAGTAGAATCTTCTGCTACATCATTTTTCTTTTCTTCTGCCATGGAGGGTTTCTTGGGCATGTGAGAGCGATTGTCCTCAAGAGAGACAAGATCAAGACCTAACTTTCTATACTCAGACCTCGTCAGGGACATGCACTAAAAAACAATCAAGAGTAGTCTTCTCTGAAACCACTGATCCATATTATTTTTTAGAATGAAATGACAACAGGGGTACTACAATGAAATACACATAAATATTGCTAGAAATAGAGAAATATAGTAATACATGATTTCTATTAATGAAATAAATGTAAACAGACTATAAAAATACAAAGTGAAAGACTCACTAGAATGGTGGCATCTTATCTTTGAGAAGAGATGTGACGGCTACTCGCATTTGCAAGAATATGATCATTACAATGAGGCTCTAAGGGCCTTTTTAACATAAGGAAAATCCAAAACCCTAACCTCGGAAGATGAAAATCCAAAAGGTTTGTGGGCCCGGATGGCGGTAGTTGATACGTCAATTTCCCAGGGGCATAAATTTTTCATACCATGTCCATTTGGTATGCTCAATACACCGTTGGAAAGGTCTAACCGAGAAGATCCTGTGTGGAAGATACACCCACTTATCGAGCTTTATCGAGCACTTTGTTGAATGATTCTTCTTTTCTCTTGGTGGGATAGGTGTGGTGGTAACTTCCCTGCAACCAAGTAATTAGCGATGTCTGCATACCAAGGTGAGTGAGAAGATACTGCAAATAGATATTCATCAAGAAAGGAATCATCTACTGGGGTATCATCATCAGGTTTTAACTGAGAAAGGAAATCAACAACTACATTTTCTTTTCCTGGTCTATCTACAATTGTAATATCAAATTATTGTAATAATAGTAACCATCTGGTGACTCTAGCATTTGTGATAGGTTTGTTGATTAGATATTTGATAGCTGAGTGATCAGTATGGACAAGATTAGAGTAGCCAGTGATGTAATGTCTAAATTTATTAATAGCATAGATAGCTGCTAAGAATTCCTTTTCGGTGACTGTATAATTGAGTTCAGCAGGAGTCATATTCTTGCTAATGAAATAAATAGCATAAGGAAGATGATTTTCTTCTTGTCCCAAGATAGATCCTATTGCAGTATCTGAAGCATCAGAGGATATATGAAAGGGAAGTGTCCAATCAGGTCCCCTAAGAATAGGAGCTGTAGATAACTGATGTTTAAGTGTATTAAATTCTTCCTGGCAAGAATTAGTCCATTTGAATTCAACATTTTTCATCAGTAACAGAAACAAGGGAGAAGCTATTTTGGATGTTTTTTTGATAAATCTTCTGTAGTATCCAGCATGTCCTAGAAAAATTCTTATCTCTGTTTGGGTTTTGGGAGTAGGAAGATCTTTAATGACTTGTATCTTGGATGGATCCACCTGAATTCCTTGAGATGAAATAAAATGTCCAAGCATTGTTCCTTCACTCATCATCATATGACATTTTTCTGTACTTAAGGAGAGGTGGGCTTGTATACATCACTTAAGCACTTTCTCAAGGTTTTGTAGTGTTTCTTGAAAAGAAACACCATAAGGAGTAAAGTCATCCATAAAAATATTCATAGAGTCATTAAGCATATCAGAAAAGATTCCTATAACTACTCTTTGGAAGGTTGTTGGTGCATTACATAATCCAAATGGGAGAACTCTATAAGAAAAGGTTCCCCAAGGGCTAGTAAAAGTGGTCTTATCTTGATCTTGAGGTGCAATTTTGATCTGATTATACCCACTGAAACCATCTAAAAATGAGAAAAATTTCTTCCCTGACAAACTGTCTAACACCTGATCAATGAATGGTAATGGAAAGTGATCTTTTTGAGTTGATTTATTTAAGGCTCTGTAGTCCACACATACTCTCCATTTTCCATTTTTCTTAGGAACTATAACCAACGGGGAAACCCATTCACTGTCTGATATAGGATATATAAACCCTGTGTTGAGCAATTTTTGAAGTTCTTCTTTAAGGATTTCTCTTAAGTTAGGGTTCATTCGGTGTTGAGATTAGCAGATCGGTCGACAATATTCCTTAATATATATTCGATGAGTACATAATTCATGAGAGATTCCTTTCATGTTTGTGTAGTCCCATGCGAATGCTTCTTTATTTTCAAGAAGTAACTTCATTAATTGTTGTGTTTCAACATCTGTCAGGTTGGGGTTTATGTTAAGTGTTTTGCCAGGTTCAATTTCTACTGGTATGATTTTAGAAGAGATGGTGGCAGATGTTTGAGGTGGGTTTTTAGAGTCAAGGTTTTCTTGATTATCTAACTCCAAAAGTGCAGCTAGTTGGTTGTGAGTTTTAGGAGTCACAGAGGAGGCTTCACAAATAAAATTATTAATTACTTCATCCTCTGTGGTGTCTTTAAGGCTTAGATCTTGTCCAATAGTCAAGATGGGTTGAGTGAGTTGATCGTCAAAGTCTACCCATAAAGAATTATCATTATTAATCAAGGGTGTAGCGTGAGGGTAGAGTGTAAGATGTTTAGTTTTGAAACCATTGGAAATTGTCATTGAACCTGATCTACAACTGATAAAAGGATCTGTTGTGGCTAGCTAAGGCCTACCCAAAATTAGAGGGTGGCCCTTCAACTTTGTTTTAGGTTGTAATACCACAAATTCAGCTGGATAATTCCAAGATTCCACTCAGATAATTAGGGCTTCAATGACTCCCTCTGGTTTAATTGTGGATTGGTCAGCTAATTCTAGGATAGTTGGGGTGTCTCTGATTTCATTTTGCAATTGTAACAATTGTGAGGTTTTCGGAGTCATAATATTGATAGCGACACCTAAGTCTACTAGGACTCGAGGGATTGTCATTTTTCCAATTTGTACTGAGATGGTAGGGTGGTCGGGATCACCATATTTAATTGGGGGGACTTTACCTGACATTAGTGCAGATGGGTCACCCATGACATGGATTGTGAGGGGATCCTTCATTTTCCTACCAGGTTTCTTAACACAGATGTCTCACATAGTCCTGGTGTAAATTGGTACATCTTGAAGTGCTTGTAATAGAGGAATTTTGACATAAAGATTTTGTAATTCGCCCAGAAGATTGAAAGCCGATGGCTCGGGCGTTTTAGTCAAAGCTAAATGCTCAGGAAATGGTGGTTTTACTATTTCAGCAGTGGTGTTAGAGGATGATTGTACCTCTTCAGGTACATCATGCTCTTTTGTTTCCTCTTTATTAGAAGAGGTAACTTTAGCTATGATAGGTTCTATTATTCTCCCTGATTGTAAATGAATATCGTTGCATTGCACAGGGAGAAGAGAAAATGTAGGCTGGTTATGAATATCAATGCACTGCACATCTTTGTTGTTGGGTTTGGGGTTAGGTTATATAGGTAGTTGGGGCCTCATTATTCGATTGTTTGGTGGGGTGCCTGATGGTAAGGGGAGTGGTTGCAAAAATTGTGATTGAGGAAATTGATTTGGGAAGGGGGTTTGTTGTCCTCTCCAATTTGGATTCCATTGGTTCTGATACGGTTGTTGTTGTTGTGGAGGCCAAGGAGTCCACATTGACGGATCAACAAAGGGTGGGTTAGTTTGTTGCATGGGTGGGTAATTCATTTGATTTATATATTGCATTTGATTATAGGGAGGGTAACTCATTTGATTGAAAGAAGGATAGTTATTCCAACAATCAGAAGATGTAAATGGCATGTTAGGATTCATACCTTATCCCCACGTTTGCCATTGCCTTCTCTGTGTCAACAGATAGACCGCTTTAGCTCTTCATCAATTGGTTGTAATGCTGCCTTGATTCCTGGTAGAGAAGTACATTGTTGAGTTTCATGATCTTTATCACAGATGGTGCAGATTGGATTTTTTTCCAGTGGACATTCCCTTCATGGGTGCTTGTCTCTGCATTTAGAAAAAAATATGGACAGATCTTCTTATGCTTCTGCTTGCTTCTTTTGAATCTGCAGGGTGTCAATTTGTGAGCAAAAAGAACTTAACATTTCGGTTTTAAAGCCTTCAAGTAAATTACCTATTTCGGCTCTTGTTGCTCCCCCATTGGCTTATTTTTTGACTCTTGAGAATGTGGTGTCCCTGCTATTTGATCTATTTCTTGAAGCTCCTCTTGAACATCTTTTACATAGGTTAACAATTTCATCGTATGATTCCTTAGATATGTCCCCTTTTCCAAGCATATTCAACATATGTAGACAGTCATCCCTTACTCCTTTTAATAATATAGTTTTAAGAATATCTTTACTTACATTGGGGTGACTGGATCTTTGTAGATTATACTGTAGCCTTTCTACAAAATCCTCCATATTTTCGTCCTCTTTATGCATCATCTTAAATTGTTCCTTTTTTTCTCTTGTTCGGCAATAGTCCTGGTATTTATTCAGAAATTTCTATTTCATTTGATCCCATGTTGTGATTACATGGCCTCTAAGACTCATGAACCATCTTAGTGCATTTCCTTTCAATGTTGCTGGAAATAGCTTTAATTTTTGAGCATTGGAAATGTAATCATAACTTCTGCATAATATATGAAACTCAAAAAGGAATTCATCAGAATCTTCTGAAGACAAACCATGAAAGTTAGGTAGTGCTGAGAGTGGAATTTTTTTTATGGGGGCTACCCCTCTAGGAAGATCACCAATAGGAAATCCTAATGTGGAGAAAGAGTTTTCATCATTTACCTCTCCTTCAGGACCTGCCTGTTCTTCATGATGCATTTCTTCATTGTACTCATCCATGTTTTCTTCTGTCTGCTCCCCTGCTACACTTGCTCTGTCCTCAATGTTTCCTACTAGTTTCTCGACTGTCTCAGGACTCCAAACTTCTTTCCCCATTTCAAAGTTGGCTTGAAATGAAGGCTGGGATTTTTGTTTCCGAGAGTTTGGTCGTTGAGCAGCAGATTCAGAATTTGATACAATCTCGTCAATATAAGTCTTTCTTCCTCCTCTTCCTCTGCCCCTGCCACCTATAGGGTCAGTTTCTTTGTGGTCTCTGCGTCCTCTCATGCAATCTTTGTATCTGAAAAATCATAAGTGCTTTTGAAATCTATAATTACCTTCCCCAGCAACGACGCCAAAATGTTGGTCACTATAATTGCTTATTTAACTAAACAATCAAGTGCTACATAAATTATCAACACAAAGAAGTCTGTTTATTTCAAAGGTAACCACGCACTATATATGATCAATCTCAAAATCAACCTAGATTTGTAGTAAAAACATATTAATCACACTTTTCCTTGAACAAACTGAAGTTCTAACTTGAATTACAGGAAATCAATCTACCTATTGCAGAGTTCAATGTTAAAGAAATAATTGTCCAAAGAATCATGGATTACATTAAGAAAATAACAACCTGGAAAATAAATCTTTCAAGACACTACAAAAGGAAAGACCAACTATTATGTAACCAGAGAACATGCCCCTATTCCCAAAGAAGGAATCTTCAACACCTGTTTCCGATCACCACACTTTTATGAACTCATTGCTAATTGAAATAATTGACACACACTGAAGACTAACTACCTTTTAACAGAGATCAAGACCCTATTCCTCAAGCAGGAATCTTCAACACTTGTCCCTGATTAGTACACCCATTAAAAATTGAGATAATTGACATGCACTGAAGGCTAACTATCTCTAACAGAGAACAAGACCCTATTCCTCAAGCAAGAATCTTCAGCAACTGTCCCTTCTTATCAAGCTTTCATAAATTCACCAAATAGGATTGCTAACTAGAATGATTAACAGTTAGCCAAGCATGAATCATATAAAAACAATATAACAATCAATAAAGTAGAGTTTCAGCAAGACAGAGTTCAATAACGTAGTGTTTCAGCGAACAGAATTTAATCAAGGCATGAACAAAAATAACACTAACACACTACAAAGCTAATGGGTGAATCTTGTGAAGAAGGTGGGCCCTACCTTCTCACAAGATTCCCCTGAAATGAGAGGAACTAGAGATAAATGCTCAGAACAGTCTTTTATTCATCTGTCAACTGTATCATATTACAATCTGAAGTAAAAACACGTCCTTCTCTGTATAATTCTCTCTTCCTTTCAAGATGATCCTCTTGAATGATGATTTCCTCTTATTTAAAGAGGAGAATCCCTTCGATACAATTTGATCAACAATTTACAGGTGTACATTTGAGTCCTATTTTTAGTCAGATCAAATTTCTAAACTAGAATGGGATATCCTAGTCTCCTGCAATAGAATACTATTACAAGTGCTGAGTGAGGTGTTGTTGTCGCGGCTAGAGTAACAACTTCTTTATTTGTCTTCTTGTTACTGTTTTTGTATGTTGTTTCATCATCGCAAATCGTGGGTTGTTTCAGCCACGGGGATTTGCGTTCTGATTGTTCAACATCTTAGTCTCTGGCAGCAGCGATGGTTAATGCTAGCTCAAGGTGCGGCTGTCATGGTCAATGTAACAGTTTTGTGTTGTTGTTTCAGCATCGTAGACCACGGAGGGTGTAACAGCTTCTCTGTGCAAGTTGTTGTTTCAACATCGTTGACCACGGAGAGTGTAGCAACTTCTGAGTTGTTGTTTCAGCATTGTAGTCCACAGACTGTTTCAGCCACAGGGTTTGCATGCTTTAACTATTTCAACAAGAGGTCTCAATTCTAATCTGTAGTTCGAACTGTTTCAACACTTATACATTTCTGATCAATGGTTAAGTACGAGAGTAATGTAAAATTATATGAAAATCATATTAAACATATAGTAAAGAGAAGAGACGTTGTATACCTTTGGAAAGATAGGGTAAGGTGATAATGTGATTTTAAATGTAAGTGAAACAAAGGTGTAAAGGTAGCAAAAAGTGTGGGAAAAAAGGTACATTATGTGCTCCTAACAATACAGAGAATATCGAATCCATTAGAGGATGGTTAGCACCAAGGAATGTTTCAGAAGTTACATATTTCATGGGATTAGCTAGATACTATAGGATATTATAGCAGGATTCTTTAAAATTTCTCCTCCCATAACTTCCTTACAAAAGAAGGGAATTAAGTTTGAGTGGAAATCAAAGTGTGAAGAAAAATTTAATTTGTTGAAAGCATTACTTACTAATGCACCTATTTTGAAGATTGTTGACATAAATGATAATTTTGTGGTATGTACAGATGCATGTTGATGCAGGAGCATCATTAGCGAACATGTGTGGTAGGAAAAATCAGTGCTCAGGAATCATCTCGAAATCTCAAACATTGGGAGTTACTGCGAGTCTTTCGGGGAGCTGATGAAAAACCGAAGAAGATCAAACACTTGGAGGTGGAATGATCATGAGCGATCAGGGAGTTTCACTCTGAGCCTTGAATGTAACTGAACTTAGGTAGAAGTTAGGTTTTCATTTTTATAGTAGACGAGTAGTCGGGGGGAACCCTAAGAACCCTCAGAGATAAATTGAGTTTTTGTACCCCCAAATGAGGTTATTGCGAGTTAGTAGGAATTTTCTGAGTTTTTAAGTTATTTTTTTATATTAGTTGTAGACATTTACTTTTGAATGAATATGACAGAGGAAAATTTGATCCAAATTCATAGTATTGTTACTATTTGCAATTCTTTGTTATTGTTTTTTCATGAATGAATGAATTTCGTTACGATTAGATGAAACTGTGAATGTTAGTGTAAGTTTCAATTGTTTCTCTTATGTTGAATGAGTGCAAGGTGTGCATGTAGAGAGCAAGGAGTGCATTGATGGAATTTTCCTTGATTCCAAAGCTTAGAAGAGATATCACGAAACTTTCCCTTTGCAAGGAGTGAAAAGTGGCTACTGCAAGGAGTGCATAGTCATCCGCAAGAATTCAAACCTTGCGTAAGAATTTTTTCAAGGAGTGCACAGATCAAAGATTCGACTAAGTGTCAAAGTGACTCTATAAGAAGTTGAAGAACTAGAAAAGGAGAATGCCAGAAGGGCGAGAAGAATTCCTTTCCGAGAAATCCTTCATATCTGAGTTATCAAAATCCCTGAAACTCATGGAGTGCATGGGAAGTCGAAATATTCATAAAGACAAAGCTTAGGTGGGACAACACTTTTCAGAAGTGTAGTCAAGGTCCCAGAAGCAAACACATAGGAGGCTCAAAGGTGGATATCTTTGAAGACATAGAAAATCTTCTAAGTCAGAAGAAATTAGAAGCTAAGGAGGAGGAGCGACAATGGCCTTTGGATCACAACGCAAAGGATCAACATCTATCTGATCAGGACAAGGTGCACGAGATTTAACGCTTCACACTCACAGGAGAGAACACAATAAGTTTTGAAACTTCATATTCCTGAAGTGCAAAGAGTCAGAGAGCCGAAGTGAACCTCAATCATTGGATCTAGAGGATAGGTGGTGTGAATCTGTGGATTCCAGTCAAAGGCCCGAAGAAGACGGTGATCGTCGGATCATCCGAATTAAATCCCCACCATTCAATCCAAGTGGACACGTGGCAGGATTCCATGTATTTCGAGGGGAGCAAAGTTTGAGATTTGAGGATTTCGAAGTCCAGAATTTTGAATCGACCACAGTCATCGATTTGGGAGAAGGAGATCTAAATCATTGATCTCAAGAAATAGATCTTGGTCATTCGTTCGAAAGCAGCATCAAGATCGTGAGATCGACATTCATCTCACATTTTTGGGATAGAAAGTGCTCGACCTTTACTAGATTGAGGGCAGGCCAGGATTGAGACCATGGTTTTAGAGGAAAGGCACGTAGAGGCTCAGGGTGAATATCAAGGAGAAAAGTGGTTTGACCCAAACCACTCCTAAGTGCATCCAAATTCCCACATAGGTGTGAGGTCATCTTCCAAGGTCACATCTGAGGAGGGGCCAAGAGAAAAGGTGCTAATGCCAATTATGAGATTTCACAGAATGCAAAAGAGAAGGTTGCGGGTAACCTGAAGCCTATGCAGGGAGCCAAGAGGACCTATGTTTAATACAGAATGAGACCAACACATTTTCAGAGAGTTTTTCGACTCCAAAATCGAAGATCCTGACCGGGAGGTCATGCAGCCCTTAGGAGAGAAGGGGGTTTGCATCAAGTGGTATCAGAACGAGAATTTTTATTACAGATAGTAGGCAAAGGAGAGGAGGGGAAAGAAGTTGAAGTTATACTTTGTGTGTGAGAGACAGTCAATGCAATGCCACCGAGGAGACGAGAGGGGCCACCTTTAGCCAATTGGGTTGTAGAAAGGGAAATGCGAGAACTTCGTGCAAGATTAGAGGCGATGGAAGCAGCTGAGAGAAGGGCACCTGATGCTGGAGACATCAGTAATGAAGAGAGCGAAGAAGTAGAAGTTGAAGAAGCTACAGGAGAAAATGTTTCTGAAGAATGCTTGCTGAGAGCAATAGTCAGATATGGAGCTAGAGCCAAGATAGAGGTCACAATGTACAAAGGTAATTTGGATGCTGAAGAGTTGTTGGATTGGATATAATCCATGGAGAAATATTTTGACTATGAAGATGCCGATGAGGAGAAAAGGGTGAGACATTTTGTCACCAGGCTCAAGGGACATGCATCACTCTGGTGGGATGAACTGCAAGATGAGAGGAGAAGCAAGGGAAAACAAAATATAAATAATTGGGACAAAATGGTAGCCAAGATAAAGGCTAAATTCATGCCCAAAGATTATCAGATCAATCTGTTCAAGAAACTGCAAAACCTGAGGCAGGAGGGGATGACCGTTAAAGAGTATACAGAGGAGTTCTACAAGTTGAACATCAGAACTGGACAAAGAGAGAAAGATGAAGAGAAAGTTGCCAAGTATATAAATGGCACGAGGTATGAAATCCAGGATGAGATCAACATTATGTCAGTAAGGACTATGGAAGATTCTTATCAGTTTGCACTGAAGGAAGAGAAGAAGTTAGCCAGAAAACAAAACTAGCGAGGCAGAGGTAGAAGCCCAGTTACGAACAAAGCCAAGGGAGTTTCCCATGACAAGTCACATAAATTCAAAGATGAGACTGAGAACTCACACACTCACTCAGAAAGAGGAGGAAGTTCTCGAGGAAGACAAGGTGGTGGAAGGAGTTCTTTTAGAGGAAGAGGAAGAAGCAGAGGAGGAGAAGTAAGATGTTACAGCTGTGGAAAGGCAAGACATAAGGAAGGAAGGAGAAGGTCCCAAGAGAAAGAAGGAAGGAGAAGGTGAAGCTCACATTTCAGAAGAACAGAGGAAGAATGTTGAAGCAGAAGGAGCAGAGGATGGAACATCCTTGATGTTGATAAAGGTTCTCTTAAAACCAGAAGCAGAAGTTGAAAAGCTAGTGTAGAGGAACAATCTCTTCAGTACAGGTTTCAAGACTAAAGATAGAGTATGCAAGGTGATAATTGACTGTGGGAGCACTGATAACTTAGTATCCACAGAGATGGTGGAGAAACTGGAACTGGAGATGACTACACACCTGAAGCCATATAAAGTTTCATGGTTGCATAAATGACACCAGGTAATGGTTACTAAACATTGCCTTGTTGAATTTAAGTTAGGAGGCTATAGAGATGAAATTATGTGTGATGTGATTCCCATGGATGTATGTCATATTTTGTTGAGAAGACCATGGCAGTTTGACAGGAATGTCATTCATGATGGGAGGAAAAATACATACACCTTGGAGAAGAATGGTCGGACACACATGTTGTTTCCAATAGAAGAGAAGAAAGTGAAAGAGGAAGCTAGCACGAGCATACTTCTCATGAGCGGGAAGGAACTACTGAAAGAAGTCAAGAAATAATAGAAGATGCAGTTTGTTGTGGTGAGGAAACCTAGAGTTATCCTTACAAGTACTTCGATGGATGATTTGCCTAAAGAAGTTAAGGAATTGTTGGATAATTTGCTGACATAGTGGTGGATGAGTTTCCTAACTCATTACCACCCATCAGAAGTATCATCCATCATATTGAACTGATACCAGAAGAAATTCTACCAAACAAAGCAACATACAGATTGACAACACGAGAGAATGAGGAGGTAAAGAACCAAGTCCACGAATTTTTAGACAAAGGGTTGGTCAGGTAGAGCTTAAGTCCATGGGAAGTACCAACTGTGTTGAGTCCAAACAAACATGGAGTATGGAGAATGTGTACAGAATCAACAACCATTAACAAGATCACCATCAGATATAGATTTACTTTGCCAAGAATGGATGATCTGATGGACTGTTTAAGTGGAGATTTTTTTTTTCTAAGATAGATTTGAAAAGTGGATATCACCATATAAGACTGAGAGAATGTGATGAGTGGAAGACAACCTTTAATACAAATTAACGTTGTATGAGTGACTTGTTATGCCATTTGGCTTAACAAATTCCCCGAGCACTTTTATGAGGTTGATGAACAAAATATTAAAAGATTTCATTGGCAAGTTTGTGGTTGTATATCTAGATGATATACTGATCTTTAACAAGACTAAAGAGGAGAATTTAAGACACCTGACACTAGTGATGAGAAGACTACAATAGGAGAAGTTGTTGATAAATCTGAAGAAGTCCTCTTTTATGAAGACAAAACTCATTTACTTGGGTTTTGTGATATCTTCAAATCAACTGAAGATGGATCCAAAGAAAGTGAGAGAAATCAAAGAATGGCCATCACCAAGAAGCATGTTTGTGGTAAGAAGCTTCCATGGATTAGAAAGTTTCTATAGGAAGTTCATCAAAGATTTCAGTGGAATTTATGCACCAATGATGGACACAGTAAAGAAGACGCACAAGTATTTTAAATGGACAGAAGAGGTCGAGAGGAGCTTCAATACACTGAAGAAGAAAATAACAGAACGACCAATTATGGCCTTACCTAGTTTTCAAAAGACATTTCAGGTGAGATGTGATGCAAGTGCAGTTGCAATTGAAACAATTTTGAGCCAGGATAATAGACCTGTTGCCTATTTCAGTGAGAAGTTGAATGAGACTAAGAGAAAATACTCCATATCTGATAAGGAGTTTTATGCCATAATTCAAGCCTTGAATAAATGGAGACATTACCTTGTCCCATAGGAATTTGTCTTGTATAGCGATAGCCAATCTTTACAATTCATAACCATACAAAAAAAATTGAATTAGAAACATGCAAAGTGGATTGATTTTATGCAAAATTTTACTTTTGTCATAAAACATATTGTTGGGAGTGCTAACAAAGTTGTTGATGCATTGAGCAGGAGATGTTTGATTCTACAGGAGTTTCAAGTGAAGACCTTTGGGTTTGGACACCTTAAGGAAATGTACAGTGATGATCCAGATTTGAAGGAAGCATACAAAGCATGCGTGAATCCTCTATTGAGAGATAGGAGCCAGTGGATAGAGTATATGATTTAAGAGGGATTGTTGTTCAAAGGTAATTAATTGTGCATACCAAAATGCTCAATGAGGGATAACCTTTTGAAGGAAAAGCATAGTGGAGGATTAGCTAGACATTTCGACCATGATAAAACATTTTCACAGATAAGCAATTCATACTATTGGCTAGGAATGAGGACATAAGTGATAAAAGTTGTGAACATATGTAGAATCTGCCAATGTGCAAAAGGAAAAATACAAAACAATGGATTGTATCAACCATTGCCAATACCATAGAGGCCTTTAGATGCAATAAGCATGGATTTCATGTTGGGACTACCAAGAATGAAAAGAGGATTTGACTCCATATTTGTGGTGGCGGATAGATTTTCAAAGATAGAACACTTTATCCCATGCCAGAAGACTAGTGATGCAACTCATTTTGAAAATATTTTTTTCAAGGAAGTAATGAGACTTCACGGCCTACCCAGGAGCATTGTCTTGGACCGAGACAAAAAATTTGTTGGTCATTTTTGGAGAACATTGTGGAAGAAGTTGGGGACATATTTTTCCTTCAAATCAACTTATCATCCTCGGAGAGATGGACATCCTGAGGTGGTAAACAAAAGTTTTGGAAACTTGTTGAGGAGTTTGGTCACTGAGCATCATAATCAGTTTGATCATATTCTGCCATAAGAAAAATTTGCATACAACGACTCTCCAAACAGAAGCATTGGAAAGAGCCCATTCCTTATATTATATGGAATTCAATCTAGGGGACTATCCAAGTTAAGAGACTTGGGACAGAGTGAGATCAGAAGTGTTGGAGTAGAATATTTTGTTGCAAAAATGCAGAAGCTCCATATCCAGATTAGAAGACAATTACAAAACTCTAACCAAGAGTACAAGCGCAGAGTTGATCAACATCACAAAGAAGTTAAATTTGAGGTGGGAGATCAGGTTTTGGCACATCTCAGGAAAGAAAGGTTCCCTATGGGGACATATAACAAGTTAAATATGAAGAAGAT
>JZKD02S1929172.1:163614-180889 GCA_000966675.3 Picea glauca
TGCTGGTGCATTACATAATCCAAATGGGAGAACTCTATAAGAAAAGGTTCCCCAAGGGCTAGTAAAAGTGGTCTTATCTTGATCTTGAGGTGCAATTTTGATCTGATTATACCCATTGAAACCATCTAAAAATAAGAAAAATTTCTTCCCTGACAAACTGTCTAACACCTCATCAATGAATGGTAATGGAAAGTGATCTTTTTGAGTTGCTTTATTTAAGGCTCTGTAGTCCACACATACTCTCCATTTTCTATTTTTCTTAGGAACTATAACCAACGGGGAAACCCATTCACTGTCTGATATAGGATATATAAACCCTGCGTTGAGCAATTTTTGAAGTTCTTCTTTAAGGATTTCTCTTAAGTTAGGGTTCATTCGGCGTTGAGATTGGCAGATCGGTCGACAATATTCCTTAATATATATTCGATGAGTACGTAATTCAGGAGAGATTCCTTTCATGTCTGTATAGTCCCATGCGAATGCTTCTTTATTTTCAAGAAGTAACTTCATTAATTGTTGTGTTTCAACATCTGTCAGGTTGGGGTTTATGTTCAGTGTTTTGCCAGGTTCAATTTCTACTGGTATGCTTTTAGAAGAGATGGTGGCAGATGTTTGAGGTGGGTTTTCAGAGTCAAGGTTTTCTTGATTATCTGACTCCAAAAGTGCAGCTAGCTGGTTGTGAGTTTCAGGAGTCACGAAGGAGGGTTCACAAATAAAATTATTAATTACTTCATCCTCTGTGGCGTCTTTAAGGCTTAGATCTTGTCCAATAGTCAAGATGGGTTGAGTAAGTTGATCGTCAAATTCTACCCATACAGAATTATCATTATTAATCAAGGATGTAGCATGAGGGTAGAGGGTAAGCTGTTTCGTTTTGTAACCATTGGAAATTGTCATTGAACCTGATCTACAACTGATAAAAGCATATGTTGTGGTTAGCCAAGGCCTACCCAAAATTAGAGGGTGGACCCTCAACTTTGTTTTAGGTTGTAATACCACAAAGTTAGCTGGATAATTCCAAGATTCCACTGAGATACTTAGGTCTTCAATGACTCCCTCTAGTTTAATTGTGGATTGGTCAGCTAATTCTAGGACAATTGGGGTGTCTCTGATTTCATTTTTCAATTGTAACAATTGTGAGGTTTCCAGAGTCATAATATTGATAGCGGCACCTAAGTCTACCAGGATTCGAGGGATTATCGTTTTTCCAATTTGTACTGAGATGGTAGGGTGGTCGGGATCACCATATTTAACTGGGGGGACTTTACCTGACATTAGTGTAGACAGGTCACCCATGACATGGACTGTGAGGGGATCCTTAATTTTCCTACCAGGTTTCTTAACACAAATGTCTCGCATAGTCCTGGCATAAATTGTTACATCTCGAAGTGCTTGTAATAGAGGAATTTTGACATAAAGATTTTGTAATTCACCTAAAAGATTGAAATCCGATGGGTCGGGCGTTTTAGTCAAAGATAAACGCTCAGGAAATGGTGGTTTTACTGTTTCAGCAGCGGTGTTAGAGGATGATTGTACCTCTTCAGGTACATCATGCTCTTTTGTTTCCTCTTTATTAGAAGAGGTAACATCAACTATGATAGGTTCTATTATTCTCCCTTCTTGTAAATGAATATCGTTGCATTGCTCAGGGAGAAGAGAAAATGTAGGCTGGTTATGAATATAAATGCAATGCACATATTTATTGTTGGGGTTGGGGTTAGGTTGTACATGTAGTTGGGCCCTCATTATTTGATTGTTTGGTGGGTGTTATCCACAATTTTGGTTGTCATACTGATGTAATGATGATGGAGAAATCAAGCTCTTCACTAGAACACTTTCCTGAGAAAAGTTACCTTTGTCCTTTTCCAGAAATCATATTTTTAAGGGAGGTTAGCAGGCTACCTATATACTTTCCTGTGAGAATGCCTGATTCTCGCAGGCTGCATTAAGCTGGGGTGCTAGAAGTTCACACTGTACCTAACTATCAGGGTGCGAACATTTTCTTAAGAGAGGAAAAAGATAAAATCTCGAATCTTCTAGAAGGGAATCTTCTAGAAGGATGAGTTGGCGTTCGAATGATCATCTAAGTACTGGCTTTCCTGATATCTTGGGATATTTCCTATCCAAGTAACTAATCTATCTTCTCCTATATATTGAGAGGGATTCTCATGGAAATGGTTAACAACAAGCAAGCAAATTAGCAAGAGAATTATTGGAGAATCAATGCAAGACTGTATGAAGGACTGATGCTACAACAGCTAGAGACACTAGCAAGGTTATCAAAAGTGGTTGACCTTCTTCATGCATGAGCAAGTGTGTGTGTCAGAGCTAGGATTCATCGAAAGGAGATCTATGACATCAATGATCAGGTTGTAAGTCTTTCTTTGTATCAATTTAATACAGTAATATGTCCCTTTCCCATAATGATGATGTCACTTTATTACATAACTCCCTGATCATATGTATAGATTAGCTATTGAATGTATTGAATTGTCTTCACTTCGATTGGTTTGTACTGTTGTGATCTTGATGGTGCAAGAGCATTGGAGCGAAGCTGGACAAAAGAGACCCAAGGAAGCGATCACAAGGTATGTTCATGATTCTTCCCTCTTAGTCCATTCATTAGTCTAAATCTAGGGAAAGAGTAGTATTCTGTCCTACTTTATTCTAGATCCAGGTGGATCTAGGGAGATCGGTTTGTGTCTACACTTACGGATTAATCCTGAAACAAAATTGGCAACTCCACTAGGGACTAATCCCATTTTTTTTGGGTGGATTTTTGTATTTTCTGTGGCCATTTGCTCTAGTTTCACTTTTCTCTTGTTTTGTCAGTCTCTGAGTCCTCAGGATACCCTGAGAGACCTTCTAGGTCTATAAGCCTTTGTCAATTTTGCTTTTACTTTAAAAAAAATTTGTCATCTTCAGGAGTTCTCGCACTGTTTCTAACTACAGCCTATGAGAACCAGTCAGGTTCGCACCCTGCACATAGGGTCCAGTGCGAACACCTCGCACCTTGATTCAAGGTGGCCTGCGAGAATACTATCTTCTCGCACTGTGTTACACTGCTTGCCTGCGAGCAAGATTTTTGAAAATTTTGAAATTGAGTTTTGACTGCTCAGATCAGTTTATCCACCTCTGATGGTCTTATTGAATCATTGATTGGTATAACTCTTACTTTAATTTGCATGCCTGAACTATTTTAGGGTTCCAAGGTTTTTCTTGTCCTTTGTATCTTGACTTTCTTTTCTTGACTCTTATTGGCAAATTCATTCTCTCTGTTTTCAAGAGCTGAGTGTGTCTGATTGGTTGGGAACCAGTGATTGGTTGAGAGTTAAGTGCTTGGTTCTTCTCATTTGTTTATGGTTTGAAAAGTCATTTTTCACTTTGCTTTGAGAAGACTAATTGGTTTGCTTTTTGCTTTTTCTTTCGTTGAAAGAGTTGATTTGGGTTGTTATTTGCTTGTTCATTAATTTGATTTTTGTATCCTCATTGACATAGTGTGAGTTCTTATTGGAAAGTGAACAACAAGTTTTCTTTCAAGAAATTGTTTTTGTCTTTTAGAAAACATTACAAAATCAAATTTTAGAGATTGTTGAAGTATTGAAGAAGACACATAGAGAATTTTCATTTGATTAATGATTGTTTTCATAGACATTTGAAAGGAAATTGTGTATTGCATTCTAGTATTGAGATGATTTGGAAAACTTTCTCTCTCTCCCATACATAGGATTCATTGAACGAAAGTGTTATTTTTCATTTTCATTTTTGCATTGTTTGGGTCAGAGTCACACAACATCAGTGTCACTTCCATTGCCTTTGTGTAAACAACAGATTTTAAAAACGTTGCGTAATCTTAAAATGTATCTAGTAACTCTTTTCTAGGGATATTTTACACCAACATTTAGTTAGGCTAGTGCTTTGGAGTAGGAAGAGAGACACACTCTCCAAAAGCTCAAAACACACAATAGCATCTTGAGTTAGGGAGTGTTATAATCCATTTGAAACATATTGTTCTGGGAAGCCCTTCTAACACAAGGGTCAAACACTAGGTCGCATTGGTGTTGGCGGAGTTACTCACCCTACTTTGTTGACATCAGTGTATAGATTGCACGTATTACGGGGGTCACTCCCATGTATACCCACAATTATGAGTGGAAGCCTTTGAGTTGATTTCGGGCTAGATACCCTGCCTTTGCGTGTGGATCGGACTGACGACTGTTCCCCCAGACTGTACTGTTGTTTGTGGTGACCTTAGTGGCTTATCTCTCTAGGTTCTTACCCAAGGTGACTGTGGAGGGGAAAGTCTTCACGGTACCTTGAATTGACGTTGGCCAGACTCACTCGGGCTCCTTGGAGGGTATACCCACGATTATGTGTGGGAGCTTGCACCAGGGTGTAAGTCCGTTAAGTAGGTCGTCAGCGTAAATTTTCCACCTTAGCCCCCCCCCTTCTCGTCTCGTTGTTGCGACATTGGATTTCATCACCAACTAGTGGCTTCGAAATTAGAAGGTGTTGTTTGCTTGGTGATTGCTTTCTAGATTTTTGTTTACTAGTGTGTGTTGTCTGTTTATCGAAGTTGACCATAAGAATTTCTTTGTGGAGCTTGTTTCTTGTTTACAATTGCTCCCCCACGACGTTCACGTAGAATGCAAGGTTTATCTCTAGAACATCCAGACGATTCTCAACCATTGCCTACCGATACACCTGAGGGTTCTCCCCATCAGACCAAAGTCCCAGTGGTTACTCCACCACATGGGGAAACAAGTGATGTTCCAGTTGTTACCACACCACTTCCATAGATAGAACGAACTGACTCTCTAGAAGATTTTCAAATTACCAATACTAGAGAGGACTATCACATTCGTCATGGTGAACGACCATTTGTGTAATTAAATTCTTCTGGTGAAGCCATTGTTACATCTTTTGAATCAACTATTGGGCCTTCTTCCGATGTAGTAGGTCAAGATCCTTTTTGGTCAGGTGATTTCCGACTAGTCTTGTTTGGTACTGAGTCACCTCCAGTCTACGAAATCAACCCTCCAGTGTCTCCTGAGACAGAAACTACACCAGAGACTACCACTTATCGTTTTGTTCTCCCTCCGGAGATGGCCCATATCGCAAATACTACGAGTGTCCAAACCGGAATTATAGCAACTACTCTTGCTCCTATCAATACCCAGAGAATGCCCGAGGTCAACCCGAATTTACCTCTCGTCTATCATGCATTGACTGCTTTGTTGAATGCTTCCAATCCAACACCTCCGCAAACCCCAGC
This sequence comes from Picea glauca, assembly GCA_000966675.3. Lineage (NCBI taxonomy): Eukaryota > Viridiplantae > Streptophyta > Pinopsida > Pinales > Pinaceae > Picea > Picea glauca. Next base: position 168,890 of record JZKD02S1929172.1, read on the forward strand.
CAGTTCTCTAGGTCCTGGGCACCCTATTCCCGGTTTCATCTCGACACTCCCACCTTTTCCTCCTGGCATTCCTAATCCTAGTGGCACTATCCTGACCATTGCTCCTAACTTGCAGATTCCTGTTGGTGGACAGAGTGGTACAATTCCTTTTCCTTTTCCCGGACTAAACACAGTTACTACGCAACCTACGGATGGAACACAACTTCCAGGTGGAACCATACCTACCATAGGGGGACCAACCTCACCTTTTGGACAAAATATACCTCCTGAATTGGCCCAGTATTGGAATCACCTTCTATAAAACTTTCCTCAAAGTACTGGGGGGAAGAAAATTGTCCCTACTGTAGGCCAACCTTATCTAGGTATAACTAATCCTATTTTTGGTTCGGGTCAAACTACTCAACCTAAGGTCCCTAATCAAACTCAAGGTCACAATCCTTGGGGTTACTATCCTATCCAGCCACCACCGAATCAGCCAGGGTCTTCCCTTTATGGGCAGACTGCTTACAGTCCTACTGGTTTACCGACAAGGCTTCCACCCCAAAGTCACCAGTACCCACAGGTGAATCGACAGTTGCCTTTTCTTGCTACCTTGGATTTGCCAGACTTGTCTAGGATTCTGAATGATCCTATTCGTCACTTTCCCCAATGGCCTGTTATTCTTGCTAAGCTTCCATCGGACATTCGTAAATTCGATGGCAAGGTGGGAGAGGACCCAAATAATCATGTCATGACTTTTCATTTATGGTGTTCCTCCAACTCGTTGATGGATGACTCCATTCGTCTACATCTTTTTCAACAAACCCTCACAGGTTCCGCTGCGAAGTGGTATATTGAATTGCCACGAAGTTTCTTTTCTGATTTCAACACCCTAGCTATGGCTTTTCTTACACATTACCAGTTACCGATCCATTACAATACTGGGACAAAGATTTTAACTTCCTTCAAACAAAGTACGGGAACTCATATATCTGATCATATTCATGAGTGGCGAAGGAGGTGACGTCTCATTAAACTTGAGCTTCCCGATCAGTTACTGGCTGAATGGTTTACAAAATATTTTGTGAACAAAATCGTTAAAGACATTGCTATGGGTTGTGTTGTTACAGAAGAGCAGGCTATAAGTCATGCTCAATATCTTGATCTTGTTTATTCGCAAACGAGAACCCTTTATGATTTATTGCCCGATTTACCTCGTCCTGGTACTTCCAACACTTCAGCTACTCCAATTGCCTCGCATGCAGCTGATGGTGTGATTGGTACTACTCATACCCACTCACACTCGGTTTCAAGTACAACCCCTCAATCCATGTCTTCTAATGTTCAAAATGCTTCGTCTCCTGCTCCTCCCGTCAGTAAAACTTCTGAAGTGGATGTTGTTCAATCTACCCCGACCGATAAGAATAAATCTAAGAAGGGGAGAGGTAAGAATAAGGAGGGTAAAAACAATAATCAGACAGAGTAGACAAAAAATACCCCTGTTGATGATCGGGATAAGCGCAAACCACGCTACCCTTGCCTTATCTGTGGTGACGATCACTACACGAAAGATTTTCCACGACGTGCCGAAGTTAATAAGTTCCTTCAAGGAATGCCCAAACCTTCTACGCCGGCTGTCTTATCTCAACCCTTCCCGTCTCAACAGCAGGCCTTGTTGGTCATCCATGAACAACCCTCTACTTCTACAACATCATATGTTTTGATGTGCACTAGTGATTCTAAGCAGAATAACATTGCACTCATGATTAGAGCCAAAGACTATACTCCATCTAAGGAGAAGGTTGATGATTCACCTCCCACTTTGGTCCAGCCCTCTCCACCGACTCCACCTACGAACGGTCCTCTTCATCTCGAACGACCGAGCCTTGATACAGTTCTGCGACCACCCCTGAAAGGTGTCGTTAAGAAATCGGCTTTCAATCCTCATGCTCGTGCATCCCAGAACTATAACATTGTCGAAGATCTGGCCCAAGCACCTTCAGCGATGTCTGCCCTTGAAGTCCTTCAATCTTGTCCTGCACAACGAAGGGATTTGTTGAAAGCTATAGATGGAATTGATCCTACAGATACCAATTTGATAGTCTTTGACTTGGAAGATCATATTCCAAGGTTGCCCCCCCAACTTGCGTTTCAAATACAAGTTGTTGTTGCCGACAAGAATATTTGTCGAACTGTTATAGATGAGGGTGCTTCTACGTGTGTCATGTCTCTTGCTTGTTGGAAAGCCATTGGCTCTCCTCCTTTAACTGAATCACAAAATACTTTGAAAGCCTTTAATGGCTCTAGTTTTAAGCCTTACGATGTTCTTCCATCACTAGCCATTACTCTAGAAGGTAAGACAGTCCAAGTTGAAGTGGAAGTTTTTGACGCTCCCTTAGATTATAATCTTCTCCTTGGTCGTAGCTGGGTTGATTCCATGCATGCTATTGTGTCAACACTTTTCTGTGTAGTACGTTTTCCTCACCAAGGAAAGGTAGTTACTGTTGACTAGCTTGCCTTCTTTAACTCTGATACTCGTACTGGAAACGTGTCGTTTATAGCTAAAACCCCACTAGGTTATGAGAATGTTGGTGTCGGTCTTTTGAAAGACTCTTCGTTAATGGGTACTTTTTCCATACCACCACCACCCGATATTCCATGCATATCAATTGCTTCTATTAATATGATTTCCGCTGTACCTCATGAACTTCCTGTGTCTTCTGACCCTTGGATAGTCCCTGACCCTGGAGATCATACTCGTTTCAGCGAGGTCATGCCGTTAAGTCCAGTTGAGTCTGTTTATCACACAATTCAATCGGAAACACCTTCTATGGCTTCTTTTGAGGAGTTGTCTCCTAATCCTTTCCGTGTCATCTTTCCCACTGACAAGATGATAATGTCCGTCATGGAGGACACCCCTTGGGACGATGGACATCATCGTTCCATACTATTTCTGGAACAACACACTCTCGAGAATTACCAACGGATTTCGACTTTGTCGACCATTGTGGTCATATCGACCATTCCTAGATCTACACAATATGTGTTTTCCGAAGGGAACCTCAGTAATATTTCTCCCATGATTCCGATTGATATATCAGTTAAACCTGGGATAGTTGAAAATGTTCACATTGGAGCTTCGTGTTCTCCCGAAGAAATTGTCACCTATACTTCTCTGTTTAAAGAATTTCGTGATATCTTCGCCTGGAGCTACGAAGAAATGCCAAGTATCGACCCTGCTATTGTTGTACATGAGATTAATACATACCCCAGAGATAAACCAGTTCGGCAGTGCCTACATCCAGTTCACCCACGCAAAGCGGTAGCTATCAAGCTTGAGGTTGAAAAAATTCTTAAAGCTGGTTTTATTTATCCCGTGGCTCTGACAGAATGGGTTTCCAACCCTGTACCATTTGATAAGAAAGGTGGAAGTATTCGTGTGTGTGTTGATTATAGGGACATTAACAAAGCCTGTCCAAAGGACAACTTTCCAACCCCTTTCGTCGACCAGATTGTTGATGACTATGCCGGCAGTGAAATCTTTTCTCTTATGGATGGATTCTCCGGCTATAATCAGATTAACATCGCTCCCGAGGACCAGCATAAAAATTATTTCATTTGTCCTTGGGGTACTTTCACCTATAGGAAACTTCCCTTTGGTCTTAAGAATGCGGGCGCAACGTTTCAACGTGCTATGTCTTATGCGTTTCATGATATAAAACATATCATCTAACCTTATTTGGATGATTTGCCAACTCATTCTTTACGTCAAGTCAATCACCCCATTCATCTTTGAGCAATTTTCGTTCATTGTCGGTTCTATCGCATTCGTTTAAATCCTCACAAATGTGTATTTTTTATAGAGTCCATCCGTCTCCTCGGTTTCATTGTTTCACGTCAAGGGATTCAGGTAGATCCGATTAAGGTTGAGGCGATTCTCAATCTTCCTCCTCCCTCTTCACTACGCCAGTTACAAAGTTTGCAAGGGAAAGCGAACTTTCTTCGTCGTTTCATTCCGAATTACGTCGAGATTACTCGTGGTTTCACCTAGCTATTAAAGAAAGATTCTGAGTTCGTTTGGGATTCTATTGCCAACAATTCTTTTGAAGCTTTGAAATTGTCCCTCACACGAGCTTCACTTCTCTTTCCTCCGGATTATAGTCGTGATTACTTTCTTTATCTTGCTACTTCCGAGTATACCATCGGCATGGTTCTCGTTCAAGAGGATGATGCGCATGATGAACATGTTATTTATTACTTGAGTAGAAGTCTATCACCAACGGAAATCAAGTACCAACATGTTGAAAAACTGGCCTTGGCTACCGTTCAGGCTGTTCAATGCTTTCGGCATTATATCCTTTCCAGGAAAACTACAGTGATTTCACATTGCAACCCTATGCAACACATTTTGACTCGTCAATTGCTAGGGGGCAAGTACTCCAAATGGATTGTCATTCTCCAGGAGTTTGACTTGGAATTCGGTCGCGCCACGTCTAAGAAATCCTTGGTTTTCGCTGAACTGATATGTGATTTTCCCCACTCTGCCACGGAAAATGTAGAAGTAGATCCATTTCCCGATGAATCTCTTTTCCTCATAAGTACTGATGATCTTTGGTACGGAGATATCATTATATATCTGTAGACCCAAACTTTCCAGTCTGCTTTATCTAGTAATGAACGACGTCTTATTCGTTATCAAGCACGTCAATACATTATCCTCGGGGATACTCTTTACCATCAGGGAATCAACTCTGTGTTTCGACATTGTTTGACTTTTGATGAAGCTGAGAAAGCTCTAAATGACTGCCAATCCGAAGCATGTGGTGGTCATATGTCTGGGTATGCCACTGCCCAGAAGATCTTTCACACAAGATATTTTTGGCCTTCCTTGTTCAATGACTGCATTACTGTTGTTCAGAAGTGTCATGCCTACCAGGCCTACAATCAGAAGATTCGGTCGCATCCTGCTCCCCTTCATCCTGTAGTCTCAATTGGTCCTTTTGCTAAATGGGGCATTGATTTTATGACATGTCACCCTCACTCGGCCGGGGGGCATGGTTACATTATTGTAGCAGTTGATTGTTTTACTAAATGGGCTGAGGCGATGCCGACCTTTGATAATACTGGGAAGACTGCAACGTTATTTCTTTTCAACCATATTATAGCTCATTTTGGTGTGCCTCAAGCTATCGTTACTGATCACGGTAGTCATTTTAGGAATTTTATGATGTCTGAACTTACAGAAAAGTTGGGTCTTTGTCACGATAACTCTACACCCTATTATCCACAAGCTAATGGCCAGGTCAAAGAAATCAACAAAGTTCTTATAACTATGCTTCGACAGATGATAGGAGTCCATAAAAACAGCTGGCACACGATGTTGTTTTCAGCATTGTGGGTGTATCGGACATCGGTCAAATCCTCTACTGGGTTTACACCCTTTCGATTAGTCTATGGCATGGAAGCCATTCTCCCAATAGAATGTGAAATACCTTCTCTGAAGCTAGCTGTCGAACTCTTACCCAATACTTCCACTGAAGAAGAGTGTCTGTTGTATCTGATGCGATTATACGAAACTCAGCGTGATTCCACTCTTGTAATAGAAACCCAAAAGAAACGTGTCAAGGCGCAGTATGACAAGCATGTCAAGCCTCAGGTGTTCTATGAAGGCGATCTTGTTCTTCTGTATGAACAGGATAAAGATGTCTTAGAAGCTGGGAAGTTTGAACCAATGTGGCGTGGTCCTTACATTGTTAGTCGAGTCTTGGAAAAAGGAGCGTATGAGCTAGTTGATTACGATGGTATACCTTTGAGTGAACCCAGGAATGGGTTGTACTTGAAGAAGTATTATGCATAAGTCATTTGTACACAAATACCTGTATTTTATGTATCATACTTTGCGTGTGTTACTTTGGTTTTCTTTTGACGTTATTTGGTCTCTGCCCTTATGTGAAGTTGTGTTTGATTGTCAGATGTCGGAGTCTTCTCTACCCTATATTGGCTTCGTTAACAGTGCTAGCCGTAGTACTCAGAACTTAGCTTCCGCTGCATGGGAAATCTATGCCCCAACCAACGAACTTATATATTTACGAGGTGTATGTCTTGGCCGTGCAACCAACAACATTGACGAGTATAGTGTCGTTGTTGAATTATTGGTTGATGCTATCTCACTCGGGATATGTCATTTGGTTGTGTGACTCGACTCACAGCTGGTGGTACTACAACTAAGTAATGTCTACTCTATTCGAAGTCCTACTTTATTACGAGTATATTTGCGAATTCGCCTCTTGGAACGATATTTTGATCACATTGAATATCAGCACATTCCTAGAAGTCTTAATACATTAACATATGCATTGGCTAATTATGTATTAGATAGGCATTTGAATCATTTATAAATCGAACACATTAAAATTCACACAATGTAAAGTAAGCCGATAGAAGCCATGTATATATAACAGTCAAAATAGTTTGTTGTTTTTACAAAAGTTTGTTCGAAGACCAAAATATAAAAAATGGAAGCTTATAGCTTCTACAAGGTGACGTCACAGATGACGTTCACAGTAACACACTATAGCCCTAGCTACTCTGCGGAGAAGTCGACCCATAGCTACGGAAACTCCTACTGTGTGACGCTGATCGCGTCGTGGAATCTCTTCCAGAGTCATATCTGGAATGTCAGCTGTGAGGCCCTCTAAATTCTGCTCCACCTTTAGATAATCCTTGGCGTACTATGGTACTGCTACTGCTGCCTCTCCTCATCGCTGGATGGGAGAACTACCAGCAGGTCTATATGTTCCAACATCTGTGTTGCCAACAAACGTTTTGTGTTTCGTCTTTGGATAAATCTATAAAACAAAAACATTTAAAAACAGAAAATTTGTGTACTTCTTACCGAGGTCTCCCCACTGGGCATCCTCAGGTAGTGCTATATCTAGATCTCCTCGGAAATACAACCTGACATATGCGTAGTCGTCCACCATCAACATCTGGTTCTGCAACCATTCAAAGAAAACATCGTCATATTTGACAATAGGTCCTGCCACGTGCCGGGCCATGAGCCGACACCATCGTAACATCCTCGGATCTCTAGGACCCGGAAGATCCCACTCAGCCTGTAGACGAAATACCGGGACCCTCTCTAGGAAGAAGGACACTAACAATGATCCATATCCAAACTGCTTCAGATCTCCACGCCTGCACTTAGTCAACTATTTTTTGATATTGCGTAATACTGCATCAGCCTAGTTAAATACCCGGGGCTCAGTACACTCGATGGCATACTAAAAATAGATCTGCAAAGCCATATGTGGAGTGGCACTTCCTGCCATCCGAGAAATGGTAAAGAGAATAGTGCAGAGAGTTAAGTCAGTTACTCCCCAAATTTCCACTTTCCCTTTCTTTCTTTCGGCCTCAGGTACACATTACTGGTTGCAATATTCACTCATTTTTAAACCCCCTGCTCTGCTGTCGGTAAGATTGACATAGGACCCACTCCTGAATAATCCGGTAAAGAAATAGATGTCCTCGATGTCGATAGTCAATATATAAGCTCCCACGATGAAAACTTGTTGGTCCGGATCCCACATTCGGACTAGGTACTCCAATAATCAAACTTGGGCTCTCATGCCCGGGATACAGAAATATTTCAAGAGACCACAGTCTCTTAGTGCAGCTATGGTGGGAGGATGGTTTTCGGAATTAGCTTTATCCTCCTCGTGCTCTCATTCCCGCCACTCTAGCACCATGGTTGTGTCTCTTTACCTGCAAAAGAAACATACAAACATGGTTAATGATCTTTTTCATGATAAAAATTTTATCTATTGGCTAAACGTTGCATGAATTTTTGGGTTCTGCGCTGTTTGCAAGTGGCCTACTATGCACAGTGCGAACTTCTCGCAGGTGGCTTAAGGCCCACCTGTGAGAATGAGTCATTCTCGCAGGTCCTGTATGGGCCACCTACGAGAATTCCTCCATGCGCATAGGGTTCAAAAAACTAATTTAAAACTGAACTTTTTACCAATGAAATTGAATTTTTAAACCATGAAAAGATAAGGGATGAAGAACTTACCAAACTCTTGCTAACGACACGTCAAATGGTCTCCCGTAGCTCCTGGAAATCGACACCTAAGGTAGAGGGTAAAATGAGGGGGTTTTGGCACTCAATGGTAAAATGTGAAAATGATATGGTAAATTTTGTTATTTACTCATTTTTATTACTTTTACTATATCAAATGTGGGTTTTTTATGTTTATTTATTATTTAACCCTAATCATTAATGTGAAAATGAGTGAAGTGACTTGCAGGTGAGAAATATGGATGATTATGGACAAAACTTTTCTACGGTGTGGTGTGATTTTGATTATTTTCTATGGTTTTTACATAAAACCTCGAGCGCCTTTTATCTGTTCTTGCGCTTGTCAAAAACATAAGAACATGACCGAGCATTGTTTTATCTCTTTTCCAGGCTCGCTGTGGTCATACGAAAAAGGAACCCCCTGAAGTTACCTTTAAGCTCTTTTCAGACTCTCTAAACATGAAAAGATTGTCGAGCGACCTTGCTATTTTCATGCTCGCTAAAGTATTTGAAGTATGCGTTTGGTGAGCGATAATTTATCTCTTTTTCAGTCTCATCCAGACTATATTATGAAAAAGGAACTGAGAGAGTTCTCTTTTAAGTTTTTTTCCAAACTCTATAATCTTGAAAAAACCTTCGAGTTTACTATCTTTGGACTCGTTAAACAAACATTGACAGACCTGTGATGGGACCGAACCACTCCTTCTTAGGGTTCGTTAAAAATACTTCGAGGGACTCGTCTGAAGGATGAGCTTATATCAACAAGCATATGTGATCCTCTTCAAGCTTGCATAAAAATAAAGAGGTACTCGCCAAAAATGGTGGGGGAAAATTTGGGAAAGGGATATGTTTCATTTTCGTATTGATTGGCAGTAAGAGTCGCTCTTGAACATGACACCCCCTAATTCATCACTTGAAGTCGGTTTGGGAAATCCATTTATCTCTCTTTCGATTGATTACAAGGTCATTCCATGTGTCGTCTTTGAGTCAATGCTGCCAAATCATTGGTCGTGTCGTTCATATGTTCAAGACAAGTTTATCCAAAACCTATATTGAGTCGGCCATCTGCAGTTATCCATTCATTCCGTGTCGGCCTTCCCTGTGTCCAAAGTCCAATTGCCACATGCTCTATTTTACTCAAACTCTGTTACTCATTTCATGTCATTGATGGGGGACACATCAAGGCCCTCCTGTGACGAGTCTTATTCCGTCGACTTCAACTCATTATTCGGGATCAAGAATTAGAAATTATTTAGTACCTTGGAGCTTGCATGCCTCAATGGAAGGTTTCCTCGCTTTTGACAATGGGTTTACATCATTGACCCCTGATTGAAATATTCCGTCGATTGTTCGACATCAACTCATTTATTCACAGTCGATGGATTGTACTATAGTACTTTGGGAGTCATTGACATCAATGGTGATTTTCCTCGCACTTGTTAACAGTATACACTAATGACCGGTAATCAAGTGGTTTCTACCATGTTCGACTTCAACACATGTAATCACATAGTTAGATTCGTACTTTGGGCAACGAGATTGAAGACCCTAGATTTTATCTTTGAAATCCAGGTTGCGATGGAGTATATATATGATTTGCGACACATAGATCCACTGTGTATGTTTCGTGGCTATGTCGTTTTGATTTGAAAATTTTCGCATAGATCCACAGTGTATTCAAGTGGATATGCTATATTGTGACGGCTTGGATCCACAGTGTATGATTGGTGGCCATGATCTTTGTTTATGATGTCATCAGTCTATGATTTGAGTATGGGAATACCTACCTTAGAATTTGATATATATGATACTCTGCTGATGCTTGATTGTTCGCAGGTTTCTGATTAGATGTGCTCTTGGTTCTTGACACACACATGCAACTTACAAAGTCTATCAACTGTCACTAGTTCCAATATCAGACTTTGGGGGACATTCTGTTATCCACAATTTTGGTTGTCATACTGATGCAATGATGATGGAGAAATCAAGCTCTTCACTAGAACACTTTCCTGAGAAAAGTTACCTTTGTCCTTTTCCAGAAATCATATTTTTAAGGGAGTTTCGCAGGCTACCTATATACTTTCCTACGAAAATGCTTGATTCTCACGGGCTGCATTAAGATGGGGTGCGAGAAGTTCGCACTGTACCTAACTATCAGGGTGTGAACATTTTCTTAAGAGAGGAAAAAGATAAAATATCGAACCTTCTATAAGGGAATCTTCTAGAAGGATGAGTTGGCGTTCGAATGATCATCTAAGTACTGGCTTTCTTGATATCTTGGGATATTTCCTATCCAAGTAACTAATCTATCTTCTCCTATATATTGAGAGGGATTCTCATGGAAATGGTTAACAACAAGCAAGAAAATTAGCAAGAGAATTATTGGAGAATCAGTGCAAGACTGTATGAAGGACTGATGCTACAGCAGCTAGAGACACCAGCAAGGTTATCAAAAGTGGTTGACCTTCTTCATGCATGAGCAAGTGTGTGTGTCAGAGATAGGAGTCATTGAAAGGAGATATACGACATCAAGGCTCAGGTTGTCAGTCTTTCTTTCTATCAATTTAATACAGTAATATGTCCCTTTCCCATAATGATGATGCCACTTTATTACATAACTCCTTGATCATATGTATAGATTAGCTATTGAATGTATTGAATTGTCTTCACTTTGATTGGTTTGTACTATTGTGATCTTGACGGTGCAAGAGCATTGGAGTGAAGCTGGACAAAAGAGACCCAAGGAAGCGATCACAAGGTATGTTCATGATTCTTCCCTCTTAGTCCATTCATCAGTCTAAATCTAGGGAAAGAGTAGTATTCTGTCCTGCTTTTTTCTAGATCCAGGTGGATCTAGGAAGATCGGTTTGTGTCCACACTTACGAATTAATATTGAAACAGTGGGGTGCCTGATGGTAAGGGGAGTGGTTGCAGAAATTGTGATTGAGGCAATTGATTTGGGAAGGGGGTTTGTTGTCCTCTCCAATTTGGATTCCATTGGTTCTGATATGGTTGTTGTTGTTTTGGAGGCCAAGGAGTCCACATTGACGGATCAACAAAGGGTGGGTTAGTTTGTTGCATGGGTGGGTAATTCATTTGATTTAGATATTGCATGTGAGGATTCATACCTTATCCCCGCGGTTGCCATTGCCTTCTCTGTGTCAACAGATAGACCGCTTCAGCTTCTTCATTAGTTGGTTGTAATGCTGCCTTGATTCCTGGTAGAGAAGTACATTGTTGAGTTTCATGATCTTTATCACAGATGGTGCAGATTGGCTTTTTGTCCAGTGGACATTCCCTTTGTGGGTGCTTGTCTCTGCATTTAGAACAAAAGATGGACAGAGCTGCTTCTGCTTCTGCTTGCTTCTTTTTAATCTGCAGGGTGTCAATTTGTGAGGCAAAAGAGCTTAACATTTCAGTTTTAAAGCCTTCAAGTAAATTACCTATTTTGGCTCTTGTTGCTCCCCCACTGGCTGATTTTTGGACTCTTGAGAATGTGGTGTCCCTGCTATTTGATCTATTTCTTGAAGCTCCTGTTGAACATCTTTTACATAGGTTAACAATTTCATCGTATGATTCCTTATATATGTCCCCTTTTCCAAGCATATTCATCATATCTAGACAGTCATCCCTTACTCCTTTTAATAATATAGTTTTAAGAATATCTTTAGTTACATTGGGGTGATTGGATCTTTGTAGATTATACTGTAGCCTTTCTACAAAATCCTCCAGATTTTCGTCCTCTTTCTGCATCATCTTAAATAGTTCCTCCCTTTTTTCTCTTGTTCGGCAATAGTCCTAGTATTTATTCAGAAATTTCTGTTTCATTTAATCCCATGTTGTGATTACATGGCCTCCAAGACTCATGAACCATCTTAGTGCATTTCCTTTCAATGTTGCTGGAAATAGCTTTAATTTTTGAGCATTGGAAATGTAATCATAAC
>JZKD02S1929172.1:180939-194745 GCA_000966675.3 Picea glauca
ATAACTTCTGCATAATATATCAAACTCAAAAAGGAATTCATCAGGATCTTCTGAAGACAAACCATGAAAGTTAGGTAGTGTTGAGAGTGGAATGTTCTTCATGGGGGCTACCCCTATAGGAAGATCACCAATAGGAAATCCTAATGTGGAGAAAGAGTTTTCATCATTTACCTCTCCTTCAGGACCTGCCTGTTCTTCATGATGCAATTCTTCATTGTACTCATCCATGTTTTCTTCTGTCTGCTCCCCTGCTGCGCTTGCTCTGTCCTCAATGTTTCCTGCTGGTTTCTTGACTGTCTCAGGACTCCATACTTCTTTCACCATTTCAAAGTTGGATTGAAATGAAGGCTGGGATTTTTGTTTCCAAGAGTTTGGTCGTTGAGCAGCAGATTCAAAATTTGATATAATCTCGTCAATATAAGTCTTTCTTCCTCCTCTTCCTCTGCCCCTGCCACCTATAGGTTCAGTGTCTTTGGGGTCTCTGCGTCCTCTCATGCAATCTTTGTATCTGAAAAATCATAAGTTCTTTTGAAATCTATAATTACCTTCCCCGACAACAACGCCAAAATGTTGGTCACTATAATTGATTATTTAACTAAACAATCAAGTGCTACATAAATTGTCAACCCAGAGAAGTCTGTTTATTTCAAAGGTAACCACGCACTATATATGCTCAATCTCAAAATAAACCTAGATTTGTAGAAAAAACATATTAATCACACTTTTCCTTGAACAAACTGAAGTTCTAACTTGAATTACAGGAAAACAATCTACCTATTGCAGAGTTCAATGTTAAAGAAATAATTGTCCAAAGAATCCTGGATTACATTAAGAAAATAACAACCTGGAAAAGAAATCTTTCAAGACAATGCAAAAGGAAAGACCAACTATTATGTAACCAGAGAACAGGACCCTATTCCCAAAGCAGGAATCTTCAACACCTGTTTCCGATCACCACACTTTTATGAACTCATTGCTAATTGAAATAATTGACACACACTGAAGACTAACTACCTTTTAACAGAGAACATGACCCTATTCCTCAAGCAGGAATCTTCAGCACCTGTCCCTAATTAGTACATGCATTACAAATTGAGATAATTGACATCCACTGAAGGCTAACTATCTCTAACAAGGAACACGACCCTATTCCTCAAGCAAGAATCTTCAGCACCTGTCCCTGCTTATCAAGCTTTCATAAATTCACCAAACAGGATTGCTAACTAGAATGATTAACAGTTACCCAAGCATGAATCATATGAAAACAATATAACAATCAATAAAGCAGAGTTTCAGCAAAACAAAGTTCAATAAAGTAGTGTTTCAACAAACAAAATTTAATCAAGGCATGAACAGAAATAACACTAACACACTACAAAGCTAATGGGTGAATCTTGTGAAGAAGATGGGTCCTCCCTTCTCACAAGATTCCTCTGAAACCAGAGGAACTAGAGAGAAATGCTCAGAACAGTCTTTTATTCATCTATCAACTGTATCATATTACAATCTGAAGTAGAAACACGTCCTTCTCTGTATAATCCTCTCTTCCTTTCAAGATGATCCTCTCGAATGATGATTTCCTCTTATTTAAAGAGGAGAATCCCTTCAATACAATTTGATCAACAATTTACAGGTGTACATATGAGTCCTATTCTTAGTCAGATCAACTTTCTAAACTGAAATAGGATATCCTAGTCTCCTGCAAAAGAATACTATTACAAGTGTTGAGTGAGGTGTTGCTGTTGCGGCTGGAGTAACAACTTCTTTATTTGTCTTCTTGTTACTGTTGTTGTATGTTGTTTCAACATCGCAAATCGGGGGTTGTTTTAGCCACGGGGATTTGCGTTCTGATTGTTCAACAACTTAGTCTCTGGCAACAACGATGGTTAATGCTAGCTCAAGGTGCGACTGTCATGGTCAATGTAATAGTTTTGTGTTATTGTTTCAGCATCGTAGACCACAAAGGGTGTAACAGCTTCTCTGTGCGAGTTGTTGTTTCAGCATCGTTTACCACGAAGAGTGTAGCAGCTTATGAGTTGTTGTTTCAACATCGTAGTCCACAGACTGTTTCATCCACAGGGTTTGCGTTCTTTAACTGTTTCAGCAACAGGTCTCAATTCTAATCTGCAGTTCGAACTGTTTCAGCACTTATACATTTCTGATCAATGGTTAAGTATGAGAGTAATGTAAAATTATATGCAAAACATATTAATCATATAGTAAAGAGAAGAGACATTGTATACCTTTGGAAAGATAGGGTAAGGTGATAATGTGAATTTAAATGTAAGTGAAACAAGGGTGTAAAGGTAGCAAAAAGTGTGGGAAAAAAGGTACATTATGTGGTCCTAACAATACAGAGAATATTGAATCCATTAGAGGATGGTTAGCACCAAGAAATGTTTCAGAAGTTACATCTTTCATGGGATTAGCTAGATACTATAGGATATTATAGCAGGATTCTTTAAAATTTCTCCTCCCATAACTTCCTTATAAAAGAAGGGAATTAAGTTTGAGTGGACATCAAAGTGTGAAGAAAAAATTAATTTGTTGAAAGAATTACTTACTAGTGCACCTATTTTGAAGATTGTTGACATAAATGATAATTTTGTGGTATGTACAGATGCATGTTGATGCGGGAGCATCATCAGCGAACATGTGTGTCAGGAAAAATCAGTTCTCAAGAATCATCTCAGAATCTCAAACATTGGGAGTTATTGCGAGTCTTTCGGGGAGCTGATGAAAAATAGAAGAACACCAACACTTGGAGGTGGAATGATCATGAGCGATTAGGGAGTTTCACTCTAAGCCTTGAATGTAACTGAAATTAGGTAGAAGTTAGGTTTTCGTTTTTATAGTAGATGAGTAGCCGGGGGGAACCCTAAGGACCCTCAGAGATAAATTGAGTTTTTGTACCCCCAAATGAGGTTGTTGCGAGTTAGTAGGAATTTTCTGATTTTTTAAGTTATTTTTTTATATTAGCTATAGCCATTTACTTTTGAATGAATATGACAGAGGAAAATTTGATCCAAATGCATAGTATTGTTACTATTTGCAATTCTTTGTTATTTTTTCGTGAATGAATGAATTTTGTTACAATTAGATGAAACTGTGAATGTTAGTGTAAGTTTCAATTGTTTCTCTTATGTTGAGTGAGTGCAAGGTGTGCACGCAGAGTGCAAGGAGTGCGTTGACGGAATTTTCCTTGATTCCAAAGCTTAGAAGAGATATCATGAAACTTTCCCTTTGCAGGGAGTGAAAAGTGGCTGCTGCAAGGAGTGCACAGTCATATGCAAGAATTCAAACCTTGCGTAAGAATTTTTTTCAAGGAGTGCACAGATCAGAGATTCAGCTAAGTGTCAAAGAGACTCTGTAAGAAGTCGAAGAACCAGAAAAGGAGAATGCCAGAAGGGAGAGAAGAATTCCTTTCCGAGAAATCCTTCATATCTGAGTTATCGAAATCCCTGAAACGCAAGGAGTGCATGGGAAGTCGAAATATTCATAAATACAAAGCTCAGGAGGGATAACACTTTTCAAAAGTGTAGTCAAGGTCCGAGAAGTAGACACGCAGGAGGCTCAAAGGTAGATACCTTTGAAGACATAGAAAATATTCTAAGTTAGAAGAAATTAGAAGCTAAGGAGGAGGAGCAACAGTGGCCTTTGGATCACAATGCAAAGGATCAACATCCATTTGATCAGGACAAGGTGCACGAGAAATAACGCTTCACACACACAGGAGATAACACAATAATGTTTGAAACTTGATATTCACGAAGTGCAAAGAGTCGTAGAGCCGAAGTGAACCTCAATCATTGGATCCAGAGGATAGGTGGCATGAATTTGTGGATTCCAGTCAAAGGCCTGAAGAAGACGGTGATCATCGGATCATTCGAATTAAATCCCCACCAATCAATCCAAGTGGATGCATGGCAGGATTCCATGTATTTCGAGGGGAGCAAAGTTTGAGATTTGAGGATTTCAAAGTCCAGAATTTTGAATCGACCAAAGTCATCGATTTGGGAGAAGGAGATCTAAACCATTGATCTCGAGAAATAGATCTTGGTCATTCATTCGAAAGCACTGTCAAGATCGTGAGATCGATGTTCATCTCTCATTTTTGGGATAGAAAGTGCTCAACCTTTACAAGATTGAGGGCAGGCCGGGATTGAGACCATGGTTTTAGAGGAAAGACACGTGGAGGCTCAGGGTGAATATCAGGGAGAAAAGCGGTTTGACCCAAACCACTCCTAAGTGCATCCAAATTCCCGAATAGGTGTGAGGTCATCTTCCAAGGTCACGTCTGAGGAGGGGCCGAGAGAAAAGGTGCTAATGCAAATTTTGAGATTTCACAGAATGCAAAAGGGAAGGTTGCGGGTAACCTGAAGCCTATGCAGGGAGCCAAGAGGACCTGTGTTTAATACAGAATGAGACCAACAAATTTTCAAAGAGTTGTTTGACTCCAAAATCGAAGATCCTGACCGGGAGGTCGTGCAACCCTTAGGAGAGAAGGGGGTCTGCATCAAGTGGTATCAGATCAAGAATTTTTATTGCAGATAGCAGGCAAAGGAGAGGAGCCGAAAGAAGTTGAAGTTATTCTTTGTGTGTGAGAGACAGTCAATGCAATTCCACCGAGGAGACGAGAGGGGCCGCCTTTATCCAATTGGGTTGTAGAAATGGAAATGCGAGAACTTCGTGCAAGATTAGAGGCGATGGAAGCATCTCAGAGAAGGGCACCTGATGCTGGAGACATCAACAATGAAGAGAGCGAAGAAGTAGAAGTTGAGGAAGCTACAAGAGAAAATGTTTCTGAAGAATGCTTGCTGAGAACAGTTGTCATATTGGGAGCTAGAGCTAAGATAGAGGTCCCAATGTACAAAGGTAATTTGGATGCTGAAGAGTTGTTGGATTGGATATGATCTATGGACAAATATTTTGACTATGAAGATGCCAATGAGGAGAAAAGGGTGAGACATTTTTTCACCAGGATCAAGGGGCATGCATCACTCTGGGGGGATGAACTGCAAGATGAAAGGATAAGCAAGGGAAAACAAAATATAAATAATTGGGACAAAATGGTAGCCAAGATGAAGGCTAAATTCATGCCCAAAGATTATCAGATCAATTAGTTCAAGAAACTGCAAAACCTGAGGCAGAAGGGGATGACAGTTAAAGAGTATACAGAGGAGTTCTACAAGTTGAACATCAGAACTGAACAAAGAGAGAAAGATGAAGAGAAATTTGCCAAGTATATAAATGGCCTGAGGTATGAAATCAGCATGATGTCAGTAAGGACTGTGGAAGATTCTTATCAGTTTGCACTGAAGGAAGAAAAGAAGTTAGCTAGAAAACAAAACTAGCGAGGAAGAGGTAGAAGCCCAGTTCCTAACAAAGGCAAGGGAGTTTCCCATGACAAGTCACATAAATTAAAAGATGAGAATGAAAACCCACACACTCACTCAGAAAGAGGAGGAAGTTCTTGAGGAAGACAAGTGGTGGAAGGCGTTCCTCTAGAGGAAGAGGAAGAAGCAGAGGAGAAGAAGTAAGATGTTACAGCTGTGGAAAGGCAAGACGTAAGGAAGGAAGGAGAAGGTCCCAAGAGAAAGAAGGAAGGAGAAGGTGAAGCTCACATTTCAGAAGAACAGAGGAGGAATGTTGAAGCAGAAGGAGCAGAGGATGGAACATCCTTGATGTTGATAAAGGTTCTCTTAAAACCAGAAGCAGAAGTTGAAAAGCCAGTGTAGAGGAACAATCTCTTCAGCACAGGTTGCAAGACTAAAGACAGAGTATGCAAGGTTATAATTGACTGTGGGAGCACTGATAACTTGGTATCCACACACCCAACTTGGTATCTCAGCAAGCATTCTTCAGAAACATTTGGGTGATAACTTGGTATCCACACCCAAAGCCATATAAAGTTTCATAGTTGCAGAAATGACACCAGGTAATGGTTACTAAACATTGCCTTGTTGAATTTAAGTTAGGAGGATATAGAGATGAAATTATGTGTGATGTGATTCCCATGGATGTATGTCATATTTTGTTGAGAAGACCATGGAAGTTTGACAAGAATGTCATTCATGATGGGAGGAAAAATACATACACCTTGGAGAAGAATGGTCGGACACACATGTTGTTGCCAATAGAAGAGAAGAAAGTGAAAGAGGAAGCCAGCACGAGCATACTTCTCATGAGTGGGAAGGAACTCCTGAAAGAAGTCAAGAAATAATAGGAGATGCAGTTTGTTGTGGTGAGGAAACCCAGAGTTATCCTTACAAGTACTTCGATGGATGATTTGCCTGAAGAAGTTTAGGAATTGTTGGATAATTTTGTTGACATAGTGGTGGATGAGTTTCCTAACTCATTACCACCCATCAGAAGTATCATCCATCATATTGAACTGATACAAGGATAAATTCTACCAAACAAAGAATCATACAGATTGACAACATGAGAGAATGAGGAGGTAAAGAACCAAGTCCAGGAATTGTTAGACAAAGGGTTGGTCAGGGAGAGCTTAAGTCCATGGGAAGTACCAACTGTGTTGAGTCCAAACAAAGATGGAGGATGGAGAATGTGTACAAACTCAACAACCATTAACAAGATCACCATCAGATATAGATTTACTTTGCCAAGAATGGATGACTTGATGGATTGTTTAAGTCGATATTTTTTTTTTCTAAGATAGATTTGAAAAGTGGATATCACCATATAAGAATGAGAGAATGTGATGAGTGGAAGACAACCTTTAATACAAATTAAGGTTTTATGAGTGGCTTGTTATGCCATTTGGCTTAACAAATTCCCCGTGCACTTTTATGAGGTTGATGAAAAAAATACTAAAATATTGCATTGGCAAGTTTGTGGTTGTATATCTAGATGATACATTGATCTTTAACAAGAGGAGCATTTAAGACACCTGACACTAGTGATGAGAAGACTACAATAGGAGAAGTTGTTGATAAATCTGAAGAAGTCCTCTTTTATGAAGACAAAACTAATTTACTTGGGTTTTGTGATATCTTCAAATGAACTGAAGATGGATCCAAAGAAAGTGAGAGAAATCAAAGAATGGCCATCACCAAGAAGCATGTTTACGGTAAGAATCTTCCATTGACTAGAAAGTTTCTATAGGAAGTTCATCAAAGATTTCAGTGGAATTTATGAACCAATGATGGACACAGTAAAGAAGACGCACAAGTATTTTAAATGGACAGAAGAGGTCGAGAGGAGCTTCAATACACTGAAGAAGAAAATAACAGAACGACCAATTATTGCCTTACCTAATTTTCAAAAGACATTTCAGGTGAGATGTGATGCAAGTACAGTTGCAATTGAAACAATTTTGAGCCAGGATAATAGACCTGTTGCCTATTTCAGTGAGAAGTTGAATGCGACTAAGAGAAAATACTCCATATCTGATAAGGAGTTTTATGCCATAATTCAAGCCTTGAAGAAATGGAGACATTACCCTGTTCCATAGGAATTTGTCTTGTATAGCGATAACCAATCTTTACAATTCATAACCATACAAAAAAAATTGAATTAGAAACATGCAAAGTGGATTGAGTTTATGAAAAATTTTAATTTTGTCATAAAACATATTGTTGGGAGTGCTAACAAAGTTGTTGATGCATTGAGCAGGAGATATTTGATTCTACAGGAGTTTCAGGTGAAGACCTTGGGGTTTGAACACCTTAAGGAAATGTACAGTGATGATCCAGATTTGAAGGAAGCATACAAAACATCCGTGAATCCTCTATTGAGAGATAGGAGCCAATGGATAGAGTATATGATTCAAGAGGGATTGTTGTTCAAAGGTAATCAATTGTGCATAACAAAATGCTCAATGAGGGATAACCTTTTGAAGGAAAAGCATAGTGGAGGATTAGTTGGACATTTCGACCATGATAAAACATTTTCACAGATAAGCAGTTCATACTATTGGCCAAGAATGAGGACAGAAGTGATAAAATTTGTGAACATGTGTAGAATCTACCAATGTGCAAAAGGAAAAATACAAAACAATGGATTGTATCAACCATTGCCAATACCATAGAGGCCTTTGGATGAAATAAGCATGGATTTCATGTTGGGACTACCAAGAATGCAAAGAGGATTTGACTCCATATTTGTGGTGGCGAATAGATTTTCAAAGATGGAACACTTTATCCCATGCCAGAAGACTAGTGATGCAACACATGTTGAAAATAATTTTTTCAAGGGAGTAGCGAGACTTCACGGCCTACCCAGGAGCATTGTCTTAGACCGAGACACACAATTTGTTGGTCATTTTTGGAGAAAATTGTGGAAGAAGTTGGGGACATCTTTTTCCTTCAACTCAGCTTATCATCCTCAGATAGATGGACAGCCTGAGGTGGTAAACAAAAGTTTGGGAAACTTGTTGAGGAGTCTAGTCACTGAGCATCATAATCAGTGGGATCATATTCTACCATAAGAAAAATTTGCATACAACGACTCGCCAAACAGAAGCACTGGAAAGAGCCCATTCCAGATATTGTATGGAATGCAATCTAGGGGAGTATCCAAGTTAAGAGACTTGGGACAGAGTGAGATCAGAAGTGTTGGAGTAGAAGATTTTGCTGCAGAAATGCAGAAGCTCCATATCCAGATTAGAGGACAATTACAGAACTCTAGCCAAGAGTACAAGCACAGAGTTGATCAACATCACAGAGAAGTTAAATTTGAGGTGGGAGATCATGTTTTGGCACATCTCAGTAAATAAGGGTTCCCTATGGGGACATATAACAAGTTAAATATGAAGAAGATAGGACCATGTAAGATATTGAGGAAATTTGATGAAAATTCCTATGAGATTGAGCTTCCAGATGAGGTGGGCATATCACCCATATTCAACGTTTCAAACCTGTATCCTTACAGGAAAGATGACACAAAGGGATCAAAAGATCAAGATACGATTCAATGGGAAAACGAAATGCCTATAGCATAAAAACCACAGATGGAGAAGATCATTGATAAGAGATTTAGCAAGAAGACCTATTTTAAATATATGGTTAAATGGAAGGGACACACGATAGAGGATGCCAGATGGGAAAATTAAGCTGATCTCCATAAGCATGGAAATTCGATGCAGGAGCTCATGGACGAGATTCCATGAATTTTTATCTAGGGGGAGTATGATGCAGGAGCATCGTTAATGAGAACACGTGGTAGGAAAACTCAACGCTCGGGAATCATTTCAAAATCTCAAATGCTAGGAGTTACTGCGAGTCTTTTGGGGAGCTGATGAAGAATAGAAGAAGATCAAACGCTTGGAGGTTGAATGATCATGAGAAATCAGGGAGTTTCAAAGGTAGATATCTTTTAAGACTTGGAAAATCTTCTAGGTTGGAAGAAATCAGAATCTCAGGAGGGGGAGCGATAGTGGTCGTTGGATCAAAGTACAAAGGATCAACACTCATCTGATCAGGACAAGGTGCATGAGCTTTAATGCTTCACACACACAGGAGAGACAACCCATCAAGGTTTGAAACTTGATATTCCCAAAGTGCGAAGAGGCGGAGAGACGAAGTGAACCTCAATCGATGGATTCAGAGGATAGGTGGCGTGAATATGTGAATTCTAGTCAAAGGACCAAAGAAGATGATGATCATCGGATCGTCCAAAGTAAATCCCCACCGTTCGATCCAAGTGGACGTGTGGCAGGATTTCATGTATTTTGAGGGAAGAAAAGTTTGATATTTGAGGATTTCGATGTCCATAATTCTGAATCGACCATAGTCGTCGATCTGAGAGAAGAAGATCTAAACTGTTGATCCGGAGAAATAGATCTCAGTCATCTATTCAAAAGCACCATCAAGATCATGAGATCGATGGTCATCTTGCATTTCGGGGATAGAAAGTTCTTAACCTTTACGAGATTGAGGGCAGGCTAGGATTGAGACCATGATTTTAGAGGAAAGACATGTGGAGGCTCAAGGTGAATATCGGGGAGAAAAGAGGTTTGACCCAAACCACTCCTGAGTGAGTCCGAAATCGTGCATAGGCATGAGGTCATTGCTCAAGGTCACATCTGAGGAGGGGTTGAAAGAAAAGGCGCTAACGCCAATTCTAAGATTTCACAGAACGTGAAAGGGAAGGTCGCGGGTATCATAAAGAATGCAGAGGGAGCCAAGAGGACCTATGTTTGATACAGAACGAGATCAACAAAGTTTCAGAGAGTCGTTCGACTCCAGAATTGAATATCCTGACCGGGAGGTCACAAAGCACTTAGGAGAGAAGGGGGTCTGCATCACATGCAGAGAAAGAATTTATGGAGTCCTCACTCAGAAATGGACATGTCGTTAGTTACGAGTACAAAAAAATTAAAGAACATGAGAGGAATTATGCCACACATGGTTTGGATCTTGCTTCCATAGTTCATGCATTTAACATGTGGAGGCATTTTCTTATGGGAAAGAAATTTGAATTAAGGACATACCATAGTGGTATGAAATATCTTTTTGAGCAAACAAATTTGAATGTCTGGAAAACAAGATGGATGGAATTTTTAAGTGAGTATGACTTTGACATCAAGCATATCAAAGGAAAAGAAAATAAATTAGTTGATGCACTCAACGAAAGAGTACATCTCATTCATGCTACAACCATTAGCAAGCATAGTTCATATTTAAAGAGAAGAATTTTAGATGTTATTGTTACATACCAATATTACATATAGATAAAATAAAGCTTATAGAATGAAAATGTACAATAGAAATTTAAAGAATATAAGATTAAAGAAGATGGATTACTTATGCATAAAAGAAAAATTTGTATTCCTAGTTCCGAAGAACTTAGGAATTTGGTATTAAAATAAATGCATAATGTTCCATATGCCCGACATCTCGGTTACCAGAAAAAAATTGCAACAATAACAAGCCAATACTTTTGGATAGCAATGATTTAGAAGGATGTTGATAATTAGATTGTCAAATGTATGGAATTTCAAAGAGTGAAAGATGAGCATAAACACCCAACGGGTTCGCTATAGCCATTGCCAATTTCAAAGCGGAAATTGGAAGTGGTAACCATTGATTTTATTACTAAATTTCCCAAGACAGCAAGGAAACATGATTCAATATTGGTATTGGTGGATAAATTGACAAAGGATGATCATTTTGTTACCGTAAAAATGGCTCATACAACAACTAATATTATAGAGATTTACATGGAGGAATTTGCTAGGTTGCATGGAATACCTAAGGAAGTTGTTTCAGATAGAGATAAAAAGTTTAATTCAAAATTATGGAGGGGATTATTTAAAGGATTTGATACAAATCTGAATTTTATCTCAGCATACCATCCATAGTCAGATGGGAAAATAGAGAGATCCAACCAAGTGATTGAAGACATGTTGAGAATGGATGTGATGGATAAGCCATCTAGGTGGGAATATTACTTGAATTTGGTTGAGATTTCCTATAATAATGGGTATCAAACTTCATCGAAGATGAGTCCATTTGAATCTTTGTATGGTAGAAAATGAAATACTCCAGTGAGTTGGTAAAAACCAACATATAGAGTGATACTTGGGACATAATTGCTCAAGGATATGGAAGATTAAATGGTTAAAATTAAGCAAAATTTGAAAGCAACACAAGATAGATAGAAGATTTATGAATATAATAATAGGAAAAATATATAATTTAAAGCGGGAGAGAATGTGTTTTTGAAAGTGAAGCCCAAGAAGAGCTCATTGAAGTTGGGAAGTTGTACAAAGCTATCGGCCTTACTCTGTGGTCCATTTGAGATATTGGACAAAATAGGGCTAGTTGCATACATGCTTGCATTCTCTTCTTCCATGAATGTGCATAATGTATTTCATGTCTCTTTGCTGAAAAAGTATGTACATGATCATAACCATGTTGTTGATTGGAATTTGATTCAGGTGGATCCAGAATGAGACTTTCAGGTCCAACTGGTGCAAATATTGGACAAGAAGGTCAAAGTGCTCCATAATTGAGCCATAGGATTAGTAAAGGTTCAGTGGACCTACTACGGTCCTGAATATGTTGCTTGGGAGCATGAAGATGCCATGCAAGAAGAGTACTCGCGACTTTTTGAAAACTTTTGAAATTTTGATTTATTTTTTGTATATGCACTGAGGACAGTGCCAAAATGAGGGGGAGGGGAATGTTATACCCTAGTTTTGAGTCCCCAGATTAATAATGTATTTTTTTATTCATGAAAGTCCATAGCGCCTATAAAGTTAAAAAGGTTGGAGTGCCTTGAAATGTAATGCTTTGAATTATTAATAAAATACATCGTTGGTTGCAAGATGAACAAGGAGAAAGATAGGTGGATATGATTGCATGAGAGAGGGGGGGCTAAAGGGACATAGTCTTTTATTGTATTATTTTCACCCATATTGATTTTAGTTGGGGGGAAAGTTGTTACATGAACTTCTTAGGGAAGGCGATGTGGTGATTTATTGCATGTAAATATAAACCCTTATTTTTGGGGTGTTTGGGGGTTCCTCATTAATTTGGTTAATCACTCATTTCATTGTTCCTCAATAATTCTTGTTCGTTCCTCATTCATTCTTGCTATTGGTTTTGGACATGGGAAGGAATTATTGGAGGAAGAGACATCGATTGTTGGTTGTTAATAATTATTGATTATTATAGAAAGGAATGGATGCATGTGTGCATGTGAATGATGGAAGTTAAGAAAGAATTGTCCACCACTTAGAATACTTGGATTTTCCAACATTTATATTTCTTGACTAGCAGCATTGGATCCCTAGAAAAGAAGTGGAATAAATTGAAGGATTGCATTGCAGAGAAAGGGGTTCATTTCTTTGGGTTGTGCAAGTTGAAGGAGAAGAGAGTTGGTAAACTAGGGTTGTTGTGTGGTTAAGATAACTGTGAGAGATTTACAGATGGTTGTGTGTGTTAGAGTTTGCATGGGACCCATCCTTGTGGATTCATAGCCCTGACTTGGGGGTGACCTACTCTTGAGAGCTAGAACAACAATGTCTATGGTTGGGTGGAACGTCTGACATCTGCAGCTAGTTTGTGCATGCTTAATTGAAAAGATAAGTGCTCTTTGTGTTTTCTATGTAATTTATATATTCCATTATGTATTATTTAACTATGATATGCGTTTATATCGTTCATGTTTTTTATTGATATTGTGCATGGATGATTAATCATTTCCTTTATAGTTTAGCATGTTCTTGTTAATTGCATGCACATGTATCAGGTTTCTTTATTTAAAGAATAAAAATGGAAATACAAATTTCCCAAGAAGGAGAATTTTTATAGGTACCGGAGTCGATGGGTACATTACAGTTTGGTTTTCGAGCAATTATTTTGGGTTTGTTGGTGACGGGTATGTCACATTGAATTTGGTTAGTGTGTCAATTTTCTAGGACATACTATTGTAGAAAAGTGTGGAATCACATTCATTATATATGGAATTTAGTGGGAAATCCATATTCAAAGGGATATATTAGTGAATAAAGTTGTGGAAATTCATTAGCTATATATGGAATTTGGATGGTACTAGTATTGACTAAGAAATAGAGGTGAAGAAGTTGGACAAAATAATTGTTTCTAATTTGAATTTGGTTAATAGGTCGATTTTCTAGGACATACTATTGGACAAAGGTGTGGAATATGGAATTTAATGGGAAATAAATATTGAATGGGACATCTCGGTGAAAAACATTTTGCAAACTCATTAGTTCTATTTGGAACTTGGTTGGTATAGGGATTACCTAGGAAATAGAGGTGAAGAAGTTGGGGAAACTTTTATTGTTTCTTTTTTGAATTTGGTTGGTAGGTA
>JZKD02S1929172.1:198793-234479 GCA_000966675.3 Picea glauca
CTTCCTCTCTTCTACTAGGTTTAGTGTGGAAGTGTTCTTCATTTCCAAACATGTGGTATCAGATATTGGTTTAACAACCTTGGATCTTAGCTAAACCCTAGGTTCAGTAAGAGTCATAATTTAGAAATATTTAAATATTGTATTAAAGAATGGAAAGAAACTCAAGAATAGAGATCGAAAAATTCAATGGCCAAAATTTTGAGCTTTGGAATCTTAAAATTGAATATCTCCTTGTAGATCTAGAACAATGGGAAATGATATGTCCAGGTACCATGGTGTCAATTATGTCGATGAAAGAATGAGAGAAACTCAAGAGAAGCAGAAGGAGTATGATTCAACTTTGTCTTGCAGATTCGGTACTGTTGAATGTCTTAGGTGAAGATTCAACCAAGAAAATATGGGACAAGTTGGGGACCTTGTACTAGTCGAAATCCCTGGTAAATAAGTTGTTTCTCATAATGAAATTGCATCTTCTAAGGATGGGTGAGGGCAGTTTGGTGACTAAGCATTTAAATGCATTTAATATCATTTTAAGCGAGTTATCTTTTGTGGATATTAAAATCACTGAGGAGGAGAAATATGTTAGCCTATTATGTTATTTGTCAGACTCTTGAGATAACTTAGTCATGGATATAGGGAGAAATTCAACCATACTAGCGCTAGAAGACATGGTTTAATCTCTATTGTTAGAAGAAATGAGAAGGAAGAATATGGAAGGATCAACCAAAGATGCATTAGTGGTGAGAGGTTGATCGGTTGACAGAGATAAAGGAAAATTCTCTAGTAGAAAGTCTAAGTTGAATGGTAGTTGTTCCTGAAGTCGAATTGATCCAGATTATTTTTTAGAACGAAATGAAAGAAGAGATGCTACAATGAAATACACATAAATATTGCTAGAAACAGAGAAATACAGTAATACATGATTTCTATTAATGAAAGAAATGTACAGAGACTATAAAAATACAGAGTGAAAGACCTTCTAGAATGGTGGCATCTTGTCTCTGAGAAGAGATGTGACAGATACTCGCATTCGAAATAAGATTATAATTATGATGAGGCTCTAAGGGAATTTTTAACATAAGGAAAATCCAAAACCCTAACCACAAAAGATGAAAATCCAAAAGGTTTGCGGGCCCCGATGACAGTAGTTGATACGTCAACTTCTCGAGGGCGTAACTTTTGCATACAATCTCCGTTTGGGATGATAGACACACCGTTGGAAAGGTATAAGAAAGAATAACAATTTTTGACTAGCTTAAGTTAGTGCCTTTAGTAGTCACCTGGGCCCCAAAGCCCCAAAAAACCTCATTTATGGCCAAAAAATGGCCCGGGAAGTTTGGAACCCGAAAAACCACCGAAAAACTGCCAAGATGGAAAATTATTTTTCGAGCCTGTGGAATAGGTGGGTGGACACCGATATCCACATGGATAAATCCTCCCTCCTTAGGAAGAAATGGTATCCACTTCGTTGAGTTCTCATGGGAGAGAGGGAAGCGTTTGCTAAATCTGAATCTTGGTGAGTTGTTTGCCTTGCTGGAGATGTCACGCTGCTTGGTTTGTGGAAGGTTTTCATGAACGTGTTGTTGGAAAGGCTGTCACGAACATGTTTTTGTAAAGTTTGATTTTTTTCAGCTAGTCAAGCTACATGAGAGGACTATGTGCAGAAGGAATCTTTGTATTTTTTTGCAACTTTGTCGACCTGCTTTTGTTGGATAGAAAGTGCTTGGGGTGAGGATGTAGTGCTTGCAGTGTCATTTTGTTCACCTTTTAAACAAATTGTGAAGAAACTGAATTTTTTAGCATGAGACACTACCTTGCGACACTGTTTATGTGGAACAGTAGTCAGAACTACCTCTGGTATTCTTTATAGATGACCCACCAGAGAAACAATGACATTGTGGGTTGGCGACTCATAAACAGCATGGCGTTTCCACATATATGGTTGGCCCAAGAGAACATCACAGACATCCAATGGGGAAAAATCACATAATACCTCACCCTTGAATGGATGGATGACATATGACAATCGACACCGCTGGCTGACACAGAGATCTTGTCCCTGGCGAAGCCACCCGATGTTGTATGGTTATGGGTGTGGTGTTGTGGACAATCCCAACTGTTTGATGACCTCTGTTGAGATGAGGTTCTTTTGGCATCTATTATCAACAATAAAATGCAATTGGGTTCCATTCACCCACATCTGTGAATGAAAAAGGCACTCCCCCTCTTCAGAATCTATTGGTTCTTCTGGTTGAATTGTTGCAGTCACGACAATAGCAGTGGGGTTTGAGTCGATGATATGTCTTCTGTCAGTATTTTTTGAATCAGATTCCAAATTAGGGTTTGCCTTCTTTTCTATGATCTTGGCCACCAATGATTTTTTTGAGCGACATTCATCGGTGTTGTGCCAGGGGATTTTGTGGAAATCACACCATTTTCTGGTGTTCTTCTTCGTCTTCTTGTGGCCCTTATTTTCTTGTGGCTTGGATTGGTTTTCGAGAGGTTGTTTGTTAGGGTCATATTTCTCATAATTTGTTTGTTGTGAATTTGCAGATCTGAATTCCTGTTTGTATCTTTGTAGAGCCCCATGGTATTTCAGTACTAAATTTTGCTCAGAGTATTTGATACCCAGCTTGGTGCGCAAGGTGTGGAATGTATTGGTTAACTCATACATTTTTTGTCCCCTCTCTTGTCGTAGTGTGGTCCATATCATGTACTGGTATTCATAGTTGCCAACAGGGTAATATTGTTCCTTGATCACATCCACAAAAAAATACCAATTGGGATCGACCCCATATATTTCAGAGTCCTTTGTGGAACTTTGCTCCCAGTAAGTTTACCACCAATTTTTGACATGGGGGAGAGCCTTAAGGAGTGCAAAGGTGATCGTTTCCTTGTCAGCAAAATGGGGAACAGAGAAATAACCTTCTAGTAGATTTAACCATTTTTCTAGGGCATCCGCATCTATCTGACCTTCAAATATGGGAAGATAAAAATTAACCTATACCTTGAAAGGTGAGGTGCCTCCAAAGTGGTCGCTTGATGAATACATGCATGTTGTTATCAGCATGCATTGAAGGATGTGGGAAGAATTCTCCATCATTTTGTCCCTCTGTCACGTGAGATATTTCTCAAGCAACAGATTAGTAGAATCGTATGCTACGTCATTTTTCTTTTCTTCTTCCATGGAGGGTTTCTTGGGCATGTGAGAGCGATTTTCCTCAAGAGAGACAAGATCAAGACCTAACTTTCTATACTCAGACCTCGTCAGGGACATGCACTAAAAAACGATCAAGAGTAGTCTTCTCTGAAACCACTGATCCATATTATTTTTGAGAATGAAATGAAAGCAGGGGTACTACAATGAAATACACATAAATATTGCTAGAAACAGAGAAATATAGTGATACATGATTTCTATTAATGAAAGAAATGTAAACAGACTATAAAAATACAAAGTGAAAGACTCACTAGAATGGTGGCATCTTATCTCCGAGAAGAGATGTGACGGCTACTCGCATTTGCAAGAATATGATCATTACAATGAGGCTCTAAGGGCCTTTTTAACATAAGGAAAATCCAAAACCCTAACCTCAGGAGATGAAAAGCCAAAAGGTTTGTGGGCCCCGATGGCGGTAGTTGATACGTCAATTTCCCGGGGGCATAAATTTTGCATACGATCTCCATTTGGGATGCTCAATACACCATTGGAAAGGTCTAACCGAGAAGAACGATTTTCAATAGGCCCAAGTGAGTGCCAATGGCAATCACTTTGGCCCCAAATCCCCAAAAAATGTCATTTAGGGCCTCAAAACGGTCCCGGAAGTTTGGAGCCCGAAAAATAATCAAAAAACTGCCAAGATGGAAAATTGTTTTCCGAGCCCGTGGAATAGGTGGGTGGCCACCGATATCCACCTAGATCCCGACTCGAATTCGACTCGACTAGAGCTAATTTGATTCAGACCGACTTGACAAGTCATCGTAAAGTTGACCTGACCATGCTATGACACGAGAGGATGGAACATATTGAAGAAAAAAGACATTGAGATATGCATAACAAAGGTATGGTCAAACATTTTCTTGAAAGTAATTTAAAAGTAGAATTTTTTGAACATTTCATATATAGAAAACAAATTCGGGTGATGTTCCCATTTGAAGTGACAATGATAAAGGGGATTCTAGGGTTGGTTCATAGTGGTTTGTTTGGTCCTATTTCAGTGCCTTCACTTGGTGGATCCCTGTATTATGTCTCCTTCATAGATGATTTTTGTAGGAAGACATAGATATATTTCCTAAGTAAGAAATTAGAGGTTTTCGAGAAATTCAAAGAGTTTAAATCTCTTTTAGAAAACTAGATAGATTAGAAGATTAAGGTGTTGAAAGATGACAATGGTGGTGAATTATGTGCATAACAATTTGATCAGTTATGTAAGAAGTGTAGCATAGAACACCAAAATACCACACCATATACCCCACAAAAAAATTGAATTGTTGAGATAATGAACAAAACATTGATGGAAAAGGCAAGGAGCATGCTCAGTGGTGTTGGGATTGCACAAGAATTATAGTAAGAGGTAGTCGACACTGCAAAATATCTATTGAATATGTCTCCTTCATGGGCGCTAGTCGAAACGACTCCACATGAGGTATGGTATGGTGAGAATCCTTCGGTATCACATCTCAAAGTATTTTTTTTATGATGCATTTGTGCATGTTCCCGAGGAAAATAGGAGCAATATGGACAAGAAGGAAGTCAAGTGTATTTTCATTGGATACAAAGAAGGAATAAAATTATATAATCCATGGGATCATGCATCAAGGAAAACAATGTAAACTGAGATGTGGTATTCAGAGAAGTCGAAAGGAAGTGTGATATTGAAGGAATTGTTCAAATATAGAATAATCCAGAGAAGATGCGGTTTGAACTGAGGAACGAAGAAGATGATTCAGATGAGTCGATTGAATCAAAAGAAGAGGTGGAACAACCAACCCCATTTGTAAGGAGATTTGAACAAGTAAGAAAAATAGTCTAAAGGTATATTTCTCCCAACTTCCATTCCACATTTGTGTTAACTACCATCGACGATGAGCCCAAGTCAGTTGGGGAGGCAGTCGACTCAACAGAGGGAAAAATCTGGAAGGCATCCATGGTCGAAGAGATGGAATCCTTTCACAAGAATGAGACATGGGACTTAGTTGAATTGCCTAGTGGAAGAAAGCTTGTTAGTAGAAAATGGGTATTTAGGAAGAAGATGAAGGCAACAGGTCAAGTGAAGAAATTCAAAGCTTGACTGGTAGCAAAAGGATATTCCCAAGTCGAATGAGTCGACTTCGGTGATATTTTTTCCCTTGTTTCAAAATTAACCTCCATTAGAGTACTAATTTATTTGTTTGCAACATTTGATCTAGAAATATAATGTATGGATGTAAACACAACGTTCCTACATGGGGACCTCGAAGAAGAAATCTACATGAAACAACTTAAAGGATTTGTATTAAAGGAAAAGAAAGATTTGGTGTGCAAACTAAAAAGATCCCTTTATGGTCTAAGGCAATCACCAAGGATGTGGTACTGAAAGTTCTACACATACATCCTTATTTTGGGGTTTGTGAGAAGCAAATATGATCATTGTATATATTCCAAAGAAGAATGTGGGGATTTCATATATGTAGCATTTTATGTCGACAACATGTTGCTGATTGGAAACAACATGAACACAATAAAGGAGGTGAAGAATCAACTATCCTCCAAGTTTGACATGAAAGATCTCGGTGCAACAAAATTTATTTTGGGAATGGAGATCAAGAGAAATTGAGCAGCTAGAAAGCTTTGGTTGAACCAAAAGAAGTATACTGAAACAATCTTGAAACTTTTCAACATGTAGGATTGCAAACCTGTGAAGGTGCCAATTCCTGTGGGAGAAAGGCTAACTGTTGAACAATGTCCAAGGAAACATGAGGAAATAGACGACATGGCACATGTTCCCTGTGAAAGTGTTGTTGGTAGTCTAATTTATGCAATTGTTTGCACTCAACCAAACATTTCCCATGCACTGGAAGTATTGAGTAGGTATATTTCGACACTTGGGAAGGAGCACTAGAAAGCTATCAAGAGAGTATTTAGGTATTTGTGTGGTACAAATGATTATGTTATATGTTACCAAGGAAAAACTAGAGGTGACTATGAATTAAATGTACATGGCTTTATCGACACTAACTAGGATGGAGATCTGGATCGACGAAGGTCGACCAGTGGATATGTCTTCAAGTTGTTTGGTGAAGCAATTAGCTGGATGAGTAAGAGACAGGAGGTCATGGCCTTGTCAACAAAATAAGTTGAATACATGGCAGCCACTCATGGAAGTAAAGGAATCATATGGATGCAAAGGTTGTGTTCAACAATCAGGTTTGAGAAAAAATCTATGAAGATAAGATGCAACAGTCAAAGTGCAATATTCCTGGAAAAGAACCCCACTTATCATTCTAAGACTAAGCAAATTGATGTACAATACCATTTCATGAGAGACATGGTGGAAAGAAACAAGGTGTTGTTGGAGAAAGTAGACGCATTGGGAAACATAA
This sequence comes from Picea glauca, assembly GCA_000966675.3. NCBI lineage: Eukaryota > Viridiplantae > Streptophyta > Pinopsida > Pinales > Pinaceae > Picea > Picea glauca. The sequence continues at coordinate 205,376 of JZKD02S1929172.1, forward strand.
TAGAATCTTTGACCAAGTCTATGAGTGTTGTGAAGTTCTCTTGGTGCACAGAGGCAATGGGAATTACTTCCCTGGGTATGTGAACAAGCGTTCAATGATCTCCTAGTTTCAACAAAGAAAAAAACAGGTGGTAGAATTTCGGGTTGTTATATTCTTTGTAGTGAAAGTCTTGTCGAGGTGGATTTTTTGACAGTCGAAGTCAAAGGAATTGACAGCAAGGAAAAGGTCGACGTGGTTTGACTGCCAAATTTGAAGTCGAAGAGGTCAACGGACAAGAGGTTGACAGAAGGGCGTGTGGAATTGATTCGTCTCCAGGATCGAACCCCTCCTTTTTCAGGTTCATTAAACATGTGATGAGGGACTCATTGAATATGAGCTATACCGAGCATACGTTATCCTCCTCAATCTCATTAAAAAAAAATAGGTACTCACCATCCATGGCGGGGGAAAAATTGAGGGAAGTGGGTCAAGTTTTTGGAAATCATTATGGAAGTTGTTTGTTGTCACCCTTGAACATGGCACATGTTTTCATCTTGTCTTACAGTTGGGTAATATTCTTTTATTTGAGTCATACCCATCCTATGAGTCATTATACTCCTTTAGCTCACCCAAAGAGTACCCCAGTTATCTTTGTACTATGTTTTGGTCTATCTCTCAATCGCGTCAATGCTACCAAGTAATTTTTTGTGCCTCACAATGTTCAAGGGAAGTTTTAACCCAAGTCAACCATTCTTCAGTATTACCAAGTTTCATCCTTGTGTCAGTCTGTGCTCATTTAATCCCTCATCTTACATCACTTTCCTATGTCGGTTTCATGTCGATGATGGGGGAAACATCATGACCCTCCTTTGACGAGTTTGTTCCTATCCACTCTAACACATTACCTGGGAATTAGGATTATAAATCAGTTAGTACCTTGGAACATGCATGCCTTCGATAGTAATTTTACATCATTGACCTCTGATCAAATGATTCCAAAAATGTTCGACTTCATCTCATTTGTTCACATTCGTTGGAATGTACTAGGGTACCTTAGGAGTCATTGCCATCATTAGTGATTTCCCTTGCACTTATTAACAATATACATCAATGACTGGTAATCAAGTGGTTTACCATGTTCGACATCAGTACATCTATTCACATGGCTAGATACATACCATTTTGAGGGCAAGATGAACACCTTGGGAACTCATCATGCACCCAGGCTATGATGGAGACTATTTGAGTACTTAAAATATTCTAGTATCGTCATCATGTTGGCCATATTACTGATATGTATGTTGTCACATAGATCCACTTTGTATTGGTTTGTATCTATGTTTTTGTCATATCATATCTCGACTGTGTATTCTTTCATGGCTACGGCCTGATCGAGTCATGGAGGTATGGATATACATTGTATTTTTCGTGGCCATATCCTTTGTCAATACTTCCATGGATCTTTCATTTATAGGTCAACTACAATGCTTTGAGCCAATTTATTTCAAGCATGGGTATGCCTACCTCAGGGATGATATGTATATTTTTTTTGATGTTTGCTTGCAGCTTCCGCCAGGCTTTTCTATTCTAGCACCCTTTGCACACATATTTGTAAAGTGTTTCGGCCATTAGTTTCTCTTTTGACCTCACACTTTAGGGGGTATCTGTTACAAACCTATTTGTCACACTTAAGTGAGGGAGTGTTTTTCATGATCCCTAGACATGTTGGGGGAGAAATTTATCATATGAAGGTCAAAATACTATGTGCACATGTATTATTCATTTTTATTGAAAAAAAATAAAATTAATTTAGTGTGAGAATCCACCTCACATCTAGTTTCCTAATCTCAAGGAAAAGTTGGGAGTCTCATGGGTGGTTGAAATATTTTTTCAAACTAATATCCTTATTTGATGGATCCTAAGAGATATTTCCTTTCTAAAATCCTTGAGAGATATTTTCTCCCTAAAAATATTGGAGATCTCAATTTAGTGGATCTAGTGAGTGACATTCTCCTTGGATTGTTGAGTTAGTTATCAAATGGAAAATTATTTAAATTTATGATGTGAGAGCTTAAGATGGGGAGGAGAGAATTGAATAACATCATACTTATGATTGTGTGAGATACAAGGGGTTGGAACAAAGAGCTTGGAGGAGGTTGCTCAACATCAAGGTAAAGAGTGTAAGTGATTCCATTTTTGTAAGCTTTCCATTAATAGATAACTTGGCCTATTCCTTTCATGTTTATGCATTCAATTATTTACATGTCTATTGTTGTGAAAATCATTGTAGATAGATCTGTTTTTACTTAACATTATAGTGTGGAAGAAAGGGATCTCCTCTTGTTCTTTTGCAGGTCTTTTCTTACACCTAGGATCTTGGATATAAAGTTCAAAAGGATGGAGTAGCGAGGAAAACCATCGTAAAAAGGTGTGCCATCCATTTCTCTCTTCTATCCTACCTGTTGAAATACGTCTAAAGGAAAAATAGTTACCATTTTTTTCCTTCTGTCTTTGATCAAAGAAGGGGTCTTGATCCAAGGGGGATTTCACCTGTTCGCGGGGGGGAATTTACCATAATATAGTGGAGAATTAACTCAATACCACAAGTGGTATCGCATTGTGGAGGGAGTTGTTTTGAAAGGTTCTTTGAGGATGTAAAACCTACTAGAATGTTCCATGTATCATGTGCAAAACCACTATTGCATAGCAGAGGGGTTGTTAACTTGTGTGCATGTTGACGATGAGAAATATGTTATGGATCGTCGATATATTCAACCGATCTCCACCATTAGATATGGGGTGGGGACGGGTTGCATTCTAGAGGTAAGTTGTGGAGGTGAACCCCATTGGTGACATGGGCCACTACAGTGGTGTCATGTGGCAACTGGTACGGGTGGGTCCAATATTTAATGAATTATTTTATATTAATTATATATTAAAGTGTAAGGTAAGGTAAAGGTAAAGGGAGGATGACGAGGAAGGGACAGGGGGTTGGAGAGTGACATGGCATCCTGTCAGGGTGCCATGTGTACCCATGGTGCCACACCATCAACCATGTCAACAAATTGCCACGTTTGGAGCCATTTTCTTATTTTGGACATAAATGGAGAAAATTAAGTGATATTGAGATGAAAATTATAGTTTGTGTCTATGGTAAGGAGGGATACAAAAATTTTAGAGAGGACCACTGTCCATTTCTTCTTGGAATTATCAGAAATTGAAAATTAGTGGTTTTTAAAGATATGGGTCCATATTATTGGTAGAGATCCATATTAAGTTGAAATTCTTAGAGAGAGTCCAAAAACAAGACATGAAAATAATCCATGAAGGAATTGAATAAAATATAAGGTGTTTGGATGGGAGATGCTGAAATAGGCCAAAATCCACTATTCCAATCCACTTTTTAGGGATTTTTTGGAATTTTAGAGGACGAAAAGTGATCCTAGATCACAAAAATGGAAAAAATTATGCACTCAAAATTTTGAATACTCATAAATATAAACAACTTTGGTGTAGTGAAGTTTTTATAGAAGATCATAGTTTGGGAGATAACTAGATTTGCTAAAAATTCGAAGTCTGGAAAAAATTGTAAAACAGACAAAGTTTCATATTCCAGATTGTTATAGAATCTTACTGGAGTAATAGATGGAGAATATGAAGGTTTTTTTGTGTTTTCCATTATAATTATTATCACTTCATGCTACACATTTTTTCTTGGTTCTTGATGTATTTTCTTCTACAGTTGATAGAAGTTGGTCTTCTAGTAAAATTGCACCAGTGAAGCAAATGCATAAATGGGGTGAAAACATATTTTTCAGGAAACCATAGCTTTCATCTCAGAGATTGGATTGGGGCATAGGAATAGTCATTGGAAATTTGATGGAGAAAAAGAGTTATAGAGTTATAGAGTTGAAAATGAGAGAATAATGAGAGAAAAAGAAGAGAAAACTCAAATAAATGCTCAACTGATGCAAAGCCTAAATCAGTTGTAGAGGAAAGCGAAGAATAGATCTCTTTCAAGACATGCAGAAGAAGGAATACATCATGAAAGAAGGGATAACTAAAAAATACCTAGTCATTCAAGAAGTGATAGTAGGACTCATATCCATCACTCACCTCCTTACTTAGCTAGGAAGTTTTATGCATATAAAGATTCAAGGAGTAGTCAAGAAGTGTCTCCTGTTAGACATCAAAAAAGAAGAAGATATGAGTTGAAATGTTTCTAAGGAGAACTTAGGAAGATTAAGCCACCATCCTTTGATGGTGAAAGAGAAAGGGAAGGTGATATTGAAGCATGGTTGCTTCAAATAAGTAAATACTTTCAATTACACAACTACTCATCCAACCTAGAAGCCAAGATCTACACATACAATTTGCATGGAAAAGATGTTATGTAGTGGTATCGGTTGAATAAATTTGAGCACATTAATGAGAGCAGGATTACTTGGAAGAAATTCAAAAAATATTTTCAAAAGGAGTATCTTTCAAAGCACTATTATGACAAGAAAATGAAAGATTTCTTTGAACTTGTGTTAGGGAGAATGACCATGGGAGAATATGAAAATAATTTCTTGGGATTGCTAAAGTATGTGGATTTTGTCAAGGATTAGAAGGTGAAGATGCATAGGTTTATGAGTGGACTGCCATCCTTTTATAAATATAAGATTCAATATGATGAGACAAGAAATTTAACAAAGACCATTAGGAAGGATAAGTACATGTATGAGCAAGGCAAGGGTAGAGAATCTTTGTTGAAATATTGTAAGGAAAAGAAGAAGGAGAAATATTGTGAGAGGAGGAAGGCATTCAAACCTCTTTTCAATAGAAGAAATCCTAACACAAATCAACAAGATCATCTTGCTAAGAATGAGCCCAAGAGGGAAGACTCCTTGGGAAAAAGGGGAAGACCACCAATAAAATGTTGAGGATGTAAATAATATCACATGTACAAGGATTTACCTCACAGAGAATACATGACGAGGACATTGCACAAAATCCAAAAGGATACTATAGTAGAAGACATGGGTAGAAATATTCTAAGAATATATGTAGCCTTGGAAGATCGATAAGCAAAACACCAATCCCATATGATTGAGGTGGAAGGTAAGATCATTAATCATCCTATTTCTATTTTAATTTATTCAGGAGAAATCCATAGTTACATTGATCCTAAAATAGTGGATAGATTTCATTTGACGAGAAGTAAGCTAGAAAAATCATGTGTGGTTTAGCTAGCTATTGGAACCAAAAGAATGATCAACGAAACTGTCAAAGAATGTCCAATAAATATGAATGGAGTGAGTACTAATGTTGATCTGAATATCATATCATTAGGATATTATGATATCCTGATTGGAATGGATTGGTTGGAAAAGCATCGTGTCGTCCTAGATTGTCATAACAAAAAATTTACATGTATTGATGAAGAAGGAAAACAGAGCACTATGAAAGGAATTCCAAGTCCCATTTCCATAAGGGAGATTCCATCCTTATAGTTGAAGAGATGTTTTTGGAAAGGATTTCAATTGTATGCAGCTCATGTGGAGGATCTAGAAAATACCAAAGGGACAAGCCTTGAAGATCAGTCAGTATTGCAAGATTTTGAAGATGTATTCCAAGAAATACCAGGATTACCACCAAAGAGAGATATAGATTTATCTATTGATTTAGTACTAGGAGCTTCCCTAGTGTCAAAAAATCCTTATAGAATGAGCACCCCAGAATTAAAAGAATTACAAATGAAGCTAGAAGAAATGTTGATGAAAGGGTACATATGCCCAAGTGTTTCACCTTGGGGAGCACCAATAATCTTTGTCAAAAAGAAGGATGGAACATTGAGGTTGTGTATTGACTTTAGATGACTGAATAAATTCACCGTGAAGAACAAATACCCTCTACTTAGAATTGATGACCTCTTTGATCAACTGAGAGGAGCAATGATATTTTCAAAAATAGACTTGAGATCAAGATATCACCAGGTGAGAATCAAGGAACAAGACATCAATAAGATAGCTTTTAGAACTAGGTATGAGCATTATGAATTTGTAGTGGTTCCATTTGGAATAACCAATGCATAAGTTGTCTTTATGTGCTTAATGAATGACATATTCATAAATTGTTTGGATACATTTTTCATTCTGTTATTAGATGAAATAATTATTTATTCTAAGTTAGAGGAAGAGCATGAGCACCACTTGAGGTTGGTGCTACAATTTCTAAGGGAACATCACTTTTATGCCAAGCTAAGAAAGTGTTCTTTTTACCAAGAGAAAATACATTATTTGGGGCAGATTATTTCAGAGGAAGACATAATAGTAGATACAGAGAATATTGAATCCATTAGAGGATGGAAAACACCAATAAATTATCTAGATAATTCTGTCATTGTGCTCTTGGATGACATACTTATATATTCTAAGTTAGAGAAAGAGCATGAGCATCACTTGAGGTTGGTGTTGCAAGTACTAAGAGAACATTAGTCATATGCCAAGCTAAGAAAATGTTAGATTTACCAAGAGAAGATCTATTATTTGGAGCACATTATTTTATAGGAAGGCATAGCAGTAGATACAGAGAATAATTAAGCCTTTAGAGGATGGTTAACACCAAGGAATGTTTCAGAAGCTATATCTTTCATGGGATTAGCTGGATACTATAGGATATTTATAGTAGGATTCTTTAAAATTTCTCATCCGATCACTTCCTTACAAAATAAGGGAATTAAGTTTGAGTGGACATCAGAGTGTGAAGAAAAATTTAATTTGTTGAAAGAGTTACTTACTAGTGCACCTATTTTGAAGATTGTTGACCTAAATGAGAATTTTGTGGTATGTACAGATGCATGTTGATGCAAGAGAATCGTCAGTGAGAACACATGGCAAGAAAACTCAACGCTTGGGAATCATTTCAGAATCTCAAACCTTGGGAGTTACTACGAGTCTTTCGAGGAGCTGATGAAGAACGGAAGAAGATCAAACGCTTGGAGGTGGAATGATCATGAGCGATCAGGGAGTTTCACTTCAAACCTTGAATGTAACTGAACTTAGGTAGCAGTTAGGTTTTCTTTTTTAGAGTAAACAAGTAGCCGGGGGGGACCCTAAGGACCCTCAGAGATAAATAGAGGTTTTGTATGCCCAAATGAGGTTGTTGTGAGTTAGTAGGAATTTTCTGAGTTTTTAAGTTATTGTTTTGATATTAGTTGTATCCATTCACTTTTGAATGAATATGACAGAGGAAAATTTGATCCAAATGCATAGTATTGTTACTATTTTCAATTCTTTATTATTGTGTTTTCAAGAATGAATGAAGTTTGTTATGATTAGATGAAACTGTGAATGTTAGTGTAAGTTTCAATTGTTTCTGTTCTTTTGAGTGAGTGCAAGGTGTGCACACAGAGTGAAAGCAGTGCATTGGAGGAATCTACTTCGATTTTGAAGCTCGAAAGAGATAGCATGAAACTTTCCCTTTGCAAGGAGTGCAAATTGGTTGCTGGAAGGAGTGCACAGTCATCCGCAAGAATTCAAAAATTGTGTAAGAATATGCTGCAAGGAGAGTGCATATCCGAGATTCAACTAAGTGTTGAAGCGACTCTATAAGAAGTCGAAGAAATACAAAAGGAGAACGCCAGGAGGGTGAGAAGAATTCATTTTCAATAAATCCTTCGGATTTGAGTTATTGATATCCCTGAAAGGCAAGGAGTGAGAGGGAAGTCAAAATCTTCATAAAGACCAAGCTCAAGAGGGATAAAACTTTTCAGAAGTGTATTCTAGGTCCGAGAATCAGACTCACAGGAGGTTCAAAGGTAGAGATCTTTGAAGACTTAGAAAATATTCTAAGTCGGAAGAAATCAGAAGCTCGAAAGGGGGAGTGACAGTGGCCATTGTATCACAACGTAAAGGATCAATAGTCGTCTGATCAGGACAAGGTGCACAAGATTTAATGTTTCGCACACATAGGAGAGAGAACCCATCAATGTTTGAAACTTGAAATTCCCAAAGTGTGAAGAGTCAGACAGCCAAAGTGAACCTCATCTTGAAATTACTAAGACAACTGAGAGGGGGGGGGATGAATCAGTTGCTACTTTGCTTAAACAATAATAAATCTACTAAACCATCCTTAAATTTTCTTCAAGTGATCATCAACATTATACAGCATATGACCAATAAAAGTAATGAGCATTAGTCACACATAAGGTATACATAGTGATAGATTTTCACGAGGAAACCCATAAAGGGAGAAAACCTTATCTTCTTCGAAATGATAGGCAGTCTTTTAAGTTCTATACATCATCTATAATTGAGCACCAACTCAATGTGAGGCTACTACCTCTGTTTTACAAGCTCCAACTTGTTTGAGAGCACCAACTCTTTGGTTTCTCTAGCACCCACTAGAAGGAAGCACCAACTCCCTTAATGTTCCAGTGCCAACTAGATGGATGCACCAACTTCCAGTTACACAGGCTCCAACCTATATAACAGAGAACACTTGTTCTCCCTTGCACCACCCTGCCACCCTAGTTTCTCTAGCTGCAACCAGATGGAAGCTACAGTTCCCTGTGTTCAAACTCCCACTTGAACCTCTGAGGACAAAAGTCCTCCCTAGCACCTCCCAACCACCCTGAAGTATTAAATGAAAGATTAAACAACCAACTACATAGATAAATCGGTTCTTACCACTTCTTCTCTATTCTATAAATCTGGTCTTCTTCTAACTATTCTACAATTCTTCTCTTCCTTTGTCTGTTCTAAAATTCTAGTCTGCTTCAACTTGTATTCTACTCTACTTCAAGTATTTTCCTCATCTGTTACTCTTCTCTGAGTTTTATCTCACACTGTGCATATTTTCAGTCTCACACTGCGCATTCTGTGATTTTCCCTTTCTTACAGTTTAATTCATTTTTTGTCCAGAACCACCAACCACGCATAGTCTATATCTTTTTCTTTTATACACCACACCCACAAGAGTTACACTTCGAATCTTCTGATCAAAAGAAAAACCGTCTAAGCAACTGAAACGCCAACCGATCAGGAATCATGAATAAGTTTTGCTAACTGATTCGTAATTGATGAATTAACTGTGAGAGAGAACAGTAGCCCTCCGATCATATTCAAGTTTATCTGCACCATTGGATGAACTTTATTAATATTTCCTTTAAATCGGGTTTCGGCATTTTGGCATTCCTTTGGCCAAGTGTCTCGACACTTCATGTCGCGATCTTCGAAACTTTGATACAAAGATTTTTTGCACTAGCTCCTTCCTCTATATGACCATGGCCATGACCAAGCGCTTATGCATAAAGTGATTTTAGAGAATTCACATTTCGTGAATCTAGAGATGAGGCATATCGAATCTCCAAGTCGCGACCCCCAAAGCCCCAAAATGGAGCTTATTTGAATTGACTCCTTCCCTTCTTGTGACCACCGGTGGTGACCATAGGCTATGCTGAAAGGTGCTTCATATTTCGCGAGTTTATAAACTTCATTTAGTTTGATCGATGGTTAAAACCTCCATAGATCCAACGGTCCAGATCTTATCACGATCTTGCATCTCACGAGTTTCCAAACCATGCTCCATTGACTCCAAGTCAACGAAATTCCAATCACTTTCCACTTGACCTATGATTCGATGGTTCAGATTTGATCTTGATTTGATGACTGCGATTAAATTGTGATTTCGCATATCACGATTTTGGAGATGAGGCATGTCGACTCTCCAAGTCGCAATCTGCGAAACTCCGAAATGAAGTTGGATCGACGATCCAGATCACACCTTGATCTGACAGCTACGATTAAATCGTGACAATTCCACCCATTACGCGATCATACAGATAATCATGATATAAACAATGTTCCTCATGAATATGTTTCAGTAGTAGTAACAATATTCATTGCATAAACCACACGAGCGTCATCATCGACCAAACACCTTTCTCCATTTCTCTGTTTGTGGACTCCTAAATCTAACGGCCTGTGAGTTCCCCTTTGCAAAGTAAGTTGAAAAGTCCAAATACAATACAAAATCTCAGAGAGAGAAACCAAGTTGTGGAAAATGATAAATAGTGAGTATAGCGATATCATTGGCGCGTTGCATTGGGATATGTGAACAAAGCTCTGCAAATTATTCTACCCACTTTCCGGCAAGATCGCCCGGCTAATTGATATCAATATTGGTGAGAAAGTTATCGAAAATGATATTTGGGACCACCCATTAATTTAATTATGAAGAGTCAATATAAAGTTAGGATTTTTTTTACATGTTCCATATATATATATATATCTCTATATATATATATATATTTAAGTAAAAAAGCAGATCCTATTATATTAATATTTCAAAATTACACCATGACATGGAGGTGCCAGCTGTCCCACCTGTGAAAGAAACTGATACAGCTGGCCAGTCCAAACTAGCATGCAAATTCAAAACATTGTTCTGCCACCCTGCCCGAAGGAAACCAGTGTGCATGACCAGTTTCAATAGTATTCTGATCATGACTATGCTACCGCTACCATGGCTATGAGCTAGAAGAGCTACAGCTCTGATAAACATTAAAAAAAAGAAAGATTTTTGAGCAATGTTAAACAGGAGAACCTATTAACCGGTGTCCTTGCGGTCGTCCTTCTCCTTGCCATGTCTAACAGGAATGGCATAAATCTGAGCACAGGTGGGGCATTGTCGCCTTGGGGTGGCGCTGGAGTAGGCATCGTACAACATGTCTAGGCATTGGTTTATGTGGATAACTCTGAAGATTTGGTCGTCCACCATGCTACGGACCTCGAAAATCAGATTCAGGTGTTTCGGGTGAAGAAGTAGTGGCTGGGGTAAATTTTTATCATCGTCCTCCTCCTGGTGTGCTTGTTGCTCTCACTGCGACTTCAATTCATCAGGAGCCTTGCAAATGTTCTACTCGTTGCCTTCCGACAACTCTTCCTCTACTAGATAGGTGGAAAATTCCTCAATGGGAGTGTTGCTGGGACCGTGTGCTGCTCGTGGGTGGGGAGGCAGTGCATCTTCTCCAAAACACATCGGGGGGTTCCAATTGTCCGAAACCGTGAACATGAGACTTTCAGAAAAGTTTTGGGGGAGTTCCTCCGAAGGAATCTCCTCAACATACATTCTAGGGGGCGAATCTTCTTCTTTGGATGCCCTGGTTCTCTTTCGCTTGAATAAAACTAGAGCGCGCTCAAAGTTCTTGTGCCTCTTCCATCATGAGTCGGCCGCATACCATCCTGCACCTCTGCGAGGCCTTCCCCTGTCTCGTGGCATGGTTAAAACAAGAACGAGAGCCAGAACGCCCCCTACGTTGTTGTTCTCGATCGGCTTTGTAACCTTCCAATGCATCCCAAAGCCACCGAGAAATATGATAATGGAGAAAATGGTGGCTGTAGCGATTAAGGCTGCGGTATTAATGCTTTGGCTGGCCAGTCTGCTTGCGTGAGTGAGAGGCCTCATCAAAAGGTGGAGGTCAACTAAGTTGATGCCCCTCATAACTAGCAGGGATATGAGGGTGGTTGGCTACCATTAATGGCCCCTCCTGGTGCTACTCCATGTGCCCATCCTGCTCCGCGTGGCACCCCATCCGGGGTACATGTTCCATATTGTGGAAATATAAGTAGAAAGTTTTTGAAAATGATATTTTGGACTATCCATTAATTATCAAGAGTCAAGATAAAGTTAATGAATTTGAAGGATTCTTTTACATGTTCCATTAGAGTATGACATATCAATCAATATTTATAGGATAAGTTAAAACATTTTATTTTTTGGATTTTTGACATCTATTATGGGAATTAAGTTACGTTATTATTTATTTTATATTACATTTTTTAATGCATAAATGAACTTAGCTGCCTAAAAACTTATATTACACTTGGATTGTGCAATCTCAACCATTGATATCTACAATTCCGATAATTCTTCTACATTTATCTTTATTTTGAGAAAAACTAGTAGGAAAAATGTGCCTTAGAAAAGTTTAAAAGTAGAATATTTAGACTACTATAAAATTATTGTATAAGAATAAAATTGGTTGGTAGATTGTGATATATAGTGAATGATTGATATTAGTATAAGGTGTGAAAACTCATTGGTTTCATATAGAATATAGTGGTAAATTCATATGGAAATTGATTGGTATTAGTATTGATTAGGAAATAGAGGTAAAGAAGTTGGAGARATGGACCACYACATTATAGAAGAAAAKTMTGGAAACTCATTCATTTCATATGTAATTTAGTGACATTTATTCATATTCAATGTGACATATGATGAAAAAAATTGTGGGAAATAATAATTTTTATATGGAAATTAGTTGGTATTGACATTATAGTGAATGATTGGTATTATTATAAGGTGTGAAAACTCATTCGTTTCATATRGAATATAGTGGTAAATTCATATGTAAATTGAKTGGTATTAGTATTGATTARGAAATAGAYGTAAATAAGTTGGAGAAATGGAYCGTGACATTATAGAAGAAAGGTGTGGAAACTCATTCATTTCATATGGAAGTTAGTGGAATTTATTCACATTGAAWRTGACAKATGATGAAGAAAATTGTGGAAAATAATTAATTTTATATGGAAGTTAGTTGGTATTTACATTGACTAGGAAATAGATGTAACAAAGTTGGAGAAATCAAATAGGACATTACAAAAGAAAGGAGTGAAAACTCATTCAATCTATATGAGTTTAGTGAGGAAGTCATATCAAATGAGAAATATTCATGAAGAAAGTTGTGAAAAGTCATCAATTCTATCTAGAAATTGGTTGGTTCCCACATTGACTAGGAAATATATGTAAAGAAGTTTGGGAAACCAATTGTTTCTAGTTTGAATTTAGTTTGTAGGTTGATTGTTTCAGACAAACTATTCAAGAAAGGTGTGAAAATTGATTCATTTTATATGGAATTTACAGAGCAATTTGTATTGATAGGGTCATTGGTAAAGTCAAGAATTCATTTCATATAGAATTTAGTGGTAAATTTATATGGAAATTGATTGGTATTAGTATTGATTAAGATATAGATGTAATGAAGTTGGAGAAATGGACCACGACATTATACAAGAAAGGTATGAGAATTCATTCATTTCATATCGAATTTAGTGGTAAATTCATATATTGACATATGATGAAGAAAATTGTGGAAACTCATTAATTTTATATGGAAATTAGTTGGTATTGACATTGACTAGGAAATAGACATAAAATGAAGTTGAAGAAATCAAATAGGACATTATAAAATAAAGGAGTGGAAACTCATTCAATCTATATGAGTTTAGTGGGGAAGTCATATCAAGTGAGAAATATACTTGAAGAAAGTTGTGAAAAGTCATGAATTCTATCTAGAAATTGGTTGGTTCCCACATTGACTGGGACATAGATGTAAACAAGTTAGGGAAACCAATTGTTTCTAGTTTGAATTTAGTTTGTAGATGGATTTTTTTGAGGCATACAACTGAAGTAAGGTGTGGAAACCCATTCATTCTATAGGGAAATTAGGGAGCAACCTGTATTGATAGGTTCATTGGTAAAGTCATGAATTCATTTCATATAGAATTTAGTGCTAAATTCATATGGAAATTGATTGGTATTAGTATTGATTAGGAAATAGACGTAAAGAAGTTGGAGAAATGAACCAATACATTATAGAAGAAAGGTCTGGAAACTCATTCATGCCGTATGGAATTTAGTGGTAAATTCATATTGAATGTGACATATGATAAAGAAAATTGTGAAAATTCATTAATTTTATATGGAAATTTGTTGGTATTGACATTGACCTAGAAATAGATGTAATGAATTTGGAGAAATCAAACAGGACATTACAAAAGAAAGGAGTGGAAACTCATTCAATCTATATAAGTTTAGTGGGAAATTTATATAAAATGAGAAATACTCTTGAAGAAAGTTGTGAAAATTCATGAATTCTATCTAGAAGTTAGATGGTTCCCACATTGACTAGGACATAGCTGTAAAGAAGTTTGAGAAACCAATTGTTTCTAGTTTGAAATTAGTTTGTAGGTAGATTGTTTGACACATACTATTGAGGAAAGGTGTGCAAACTCATTCATTCTATATGGGATTTAGAGAACAATTTGTATTGACAGGGTCATTGGTGAAGAAAGTTATGCAAACTCACTAATTGTATGTAGGATTTGGCTTGTACGAGTATTTAGTAGAAAATATACGTGAATAAGATGATAAATAATTGTTTCTATCTTGAATTTCATTAGTAGGTCAATTGTTAGGGACATATTATTGAAGAGAGGTGACAAAAATCATTCAGTCTATATGAAATCTAGTGGCCAAGCCATATTGTATGGGACATTTTGGTGTAGAAAGTTATGCAACCTCATTAATTTGGTTGGAAAAATTATAGACTAGGAAATAGAGGTGAAGAAGTTGGGGAAACTAATTGTTTCTCATTTGAATTTGGTTGGTATGTCAATTGTCTAGGACACACTATTGAAGAAAGGTGTGAAAACTCATTCATTGTATATGGAATTTAGTTGGAAATCCATAATGAATGAGACATATTGTTGAAGAAAGTTGTGCAAACTCATTCACTATATCTAGAATTTGCTTAGTACCAATATTGACTAGGATATAAATTTAATGGGTATATGTATTGAATGGGACATATTGAATTTGGTTGGTAGATCGATAGTCTAAATAAGATGTTATTCATGGGATTTAAAAATAGGTCTCTACTAACAAAACCTATGACTTTCACTGTAACCTCCCACTCTAGCGCACCGAGCGAACTTATTCTTTGAGGACACTTGCTTGCAAGTGATCCGAATTATTATGCTATTAAGACAATTGACTTTGATTATGATGTGTTATGGGTTGATGACATGTTGTTTTACTACAATGACATAGAAAGGTGCTATTGACTCACTTTTACTGAGTATGCAGGGTTTTGGACCTTGACGATGCAGGGGCATCGACGAAACCCCTTACACTCCAAATCAATTCAGGGAGTGTGCCATTGGGGTTTGATTGCTTTACTGTGATTTTAGTGCATTTGACTGGATGATATGATATGTATATCTTCTGACATGATTTGTTGATGATGCAGGCTAACGATAGCTTACCAACCAGACTCACATATGGAGTAAAGGGGCCACACATGACTACCAAAGATGTTGAGGGAGAGGTGTGGACAACAGCCCTACCACAAGCTACTATCACTCCCATCGTGGCTCGAACTGTAGGTTAATGATTACCTAGTTCGAGAGGACCCAGAATGCCATGAGGGAAGACTGTGACAGTTTCTCATGATGATTCTAAGGGGCACGCAATAAGGCGGGGGCCTTATTCCTTAGAATCCCTTAGTCTCCCACAATTTCACCTGGCGAAGTGTTGACTCTAGGGGTTATTGATGTCTACCAAATCAGTCAAGAGGTGAGTGGCACCCTTGGAGCATGTAGTGTGTCCTGAAGGGCACATCGTGCAAAGGAATAGATGAGGCATGTGGCACCCTTGGAGCACCTAGTGCATCCTGAAGGGCACATCACGTTGTTGATGATAGAGGGATGAACCTAGATGACCCTAAGAAAAATAACATGTTAATTAATTTTAAAACACTTTCCCTAATTAAATGTCGCCTAGTACGAAAATTAAGGCCTAAGTTTAAATTACGCTAGTGGTTGAACCTTGTCCTCTCAAAAAAAAATATAATAATAAAAATAAAAATAAAAATGACTTAAATAATAATTTTGACCTTCGTTAAATCTTGTAACATGAAGGGAGTAAGAAATTAAGTTATGCATAAAAATAAAATTTGTGGTGATAAATGTAAAAAGGGGAATTAATTATTTTATCTTTTTGATATTTAAAAAAAAAAAATACTAATTAAATGATAAAAGGCAAAAGGGGTTAAATTCCACACTTACCTTTTTGATTTCTAATTAAAAGGGGAAAGAGGGAAAATCTTAAAATTTAGGAAACTAGGAAAAGAGGTAACATAAAAAGGCAAAAAGGGGGACTTAAGGGAAAAAGCGTAAGTCAACTTAGTAAAGAATATACCATTTAAGAACCTTCTAATTTTAAACTGAATTAGCAACTTCATAATAGGGAAAGCCTTTAAAACCTATAAGGGAATTTCGGGACACCTAGGAATGATTCTAGGAGTAACTCTAGGTGGGTGAGGGAAATAAGATAATTAATTAATTAAAGAAACTAAATAATGGAGGAATGTAGGGGATGGGTGACACTTGTATGAAGAAGAATTTTTAGGAATTTATTTTTAAAAATTTAATTAAATGAGATTTTAGGAAAGAAAGGAAGATCAAAACTCTATATACTGAAGGAGGAAGAAGGATGAAGGATCATCTTCTGTTTGCATAACGTTACACTGCAGAAATATCGACTTGACTGATATACTTGTGGGAGTTGGGATACCCAGCTCAGAGAGGAGTGGTAGCTCAGACTTGCAAGGCGAGCTGGGAGCTAGATGAAATCTCTGGATAGTGTGTGTGGCCCCTTTGCGGCTCGGGGGGCTAAGGGGGATGAAGAGTACCCCTAGCATTGGATGGGAGGTACCGGTGAAGTCTCGACGGTCGACGAGCGGGAGCTGCACGGAGCGCGCGAGAAGTCATTCGGACCAGGGGAACAGGCCATGGTATTCCTTCTTCATTAAATGGTAGATTGTTGTAGGTTTTATGATTGGATCTGCATGTTGATTATGTAAGTAGATTGGATGTTTAGATTGATAGTTGGAATTTTTCTTAGCCTAGCTCTTTGGTTGTTGTATCCTATGGCCTTGTTTTCTCGCATGTCGCGACCGCCTTGTGTGTTTATTGTGACCTTGAGGTTGTGTAGCCTTCGTCCCTAGCTCACTAGTCCTCGCTTGAGCAGTCGGCCAGGAGTCCGATATACGGTCATCACCTTAGCGTTAAAATACCTATGGATCTCAACACCCTACTTTCTAGTGCGAGGATGGTGAAGCAAAGGTGAACCTATCATCCATCTACCTCTGTGGATGTCCTTGCCATATTGATGACTTGCGTCCTTTAGAATGGCCTCTACGTATGGTTTATTTTTCTTCCTTGTTGTTTATTTTTGTGCTTTGACTGATAGAATCCCTGAGATCCCTTCGACTAGTTATCCTTATGGCCCATGCGTTTTCTTACTGTTGCCAGCATATTTATGTTGGTATCCCGAGATGTGAAAAACATTTAACTTCTATCTGCGTTGGTTTCATGTAGATTGACTTGCTTTTATTCTACAGCGTTGTCATTATGTAATGGAGGTAAAAACCTTACCTCTGCGATGGTAATTTTGAAACGGATGAAAAGAAAAACATATATATTACTCTGCTATTTTAAATAGTTAATGGATAAAAAAGTGGTATCACTTCCGCGTTGGTCATTATGTAATAGATGTAAGATCTACCTCAGTGAGAGTAAATATGTGACACATGGAAATCACTGCCTCTGCACTAGGATGAATGATGTTTGCATGTTATCTAGAGATGGAATTGTTTTACCCTAAGTTAATACGTATTACAGTGAGGAATGTGTTCTATCTTGATAGGAGTGTTGTCATTGTACTCTACATTCCTCCTTGTGGATCACCGTTATCCTTCTTCTAGATTCCCTACGATTATATTCCCTTATCCACATTCTTCCCAGAAGATTTTACCCAACTTCCTTCATCTAAAAATTATCACGAGAGTCTTAAATACCTCTGCGAAAATTTTGTGCTCTTTGTTGTGAGTTTTCCCTTGTCTGAGTTTCATTTTCCCACAACATTTTAGGAGGGTTCAGGCTCTGCGCCTTCCCTTGTCCCCGCGATTTGGGACTACCACAAATGCTGGAAGTGGGGCGAATCTAGACCATATTCAACTGATGATTTGTTAAGCTAGGGAGTCCATGTTTTACCTTCTGTGTGACTGGCATCTTTTTCGAATGAGCCTTGTCTCACGGCTAACAAAAACCCATAGGTGCGATAGCATTACTGTTTTGAGCATGCATGCATCCCATGCGAATTTAAGGGGCAGTTTTGGTAGGCACTGCACAAGAAACACCCCTATGGTGATTGCGTGATGTCCTGGTGGTGGCCATGAGGTTTAAATGACAATAAATTTTATATTGATGAAATGACAATGTGAAAAGCAGTAAATATTTTAATTGTTAGTTGAAACGACAATGGAAATGACAATTGTTTTGGCAAAAAATCTTAAAATGGTAGTTACGCCAATGACAATCAATTTTTACCCGAGCCTTAAATTTTAGACCACCGTAAATATAGTTTCAATGGTAGACTGTAATGGCAGTAATTTATAGTTTTCATGTTGGGTCATAAATAAATTACTCAAGGTCCTTATTAAGTCAACTGTTTTTTTCATCTTAAATATTCTTAAAGGATGTATAAGTTCTGGATTTACATTGAAGCGAGATTCAAAGTTATGCTTATCTTTAGATTTTAATTATGGGAGCACTAAGGTGTAACTATGTGTAGGATGCAACTTGTATGGATTAGTCGTTGCTGCAATCTACCTTACCTGACAGCTTATGTGCTGGACTATTATTTTACAACATTCCTCCATTACTTGTTAGCAATGATGAATTGTGGTAGAACATAGTATTATTAATTTCAAGGTGCACTTGTTTAGCTTGTTGATACTTAACTCAAAATTATATCATGTATATATTGTCCGCGATTTCAATTTATATATATATGACAACGATATAATATGTTTAGTGCAACAATATCATTGCTGGAAGGCTATCCTCTAATAGACTTAGTTGTACCGTTGAATGCAATACTAATGTTCGTCCTAAGTAAAATACTTTGGTTATCTTTACATATTATTAAAAAGGATATAAGATTTTATTGGAGGTGAGATTTCAAGTTAAAGTTATCATTAGATTCTAATGTCAGATATGTCATTTTTTATGTTAAATAAAATACCTTTTTAATTGTTTTTGAAAACCTTTAAGATTTGGATTTTTATTGGAAGTATGTAGTCAAAGTTATACCTTCATTAGACAATTCTTTCATTAGATTCCTTTACTGTAACATTTAGAGTGTAAGTGTGTATAATATGATACCTTATATAAGATAACATAGTTTTCCCGTATGGCAATAAATAAAACATTTCAATGTCTAATTTATGTAAAAGACTATATTAAGGTCGACTATAAACATTCTTGAAGGATTTATGAAATTTTGATTTTTAGTGGGAGAAGGTGTCCTGGACGATGTTGATGTTGTCATTAGCTTAATCGACTTGGACTTGTTGTTTGGGAGGGGATGTAGACACCTCCTTGTTCCTCAGAACAGTTTCCAGCCCTGAGACCTTAAATTGTCAAAATCGATGGGAACCTGGGCTTGAGCGTTGCTTATGTGCCCTGGAATTCCTAACCATTGCAGGGTAGGATGGGCAGGTAGTCAGTCTTATTTTTCATTGATTTATTGTTGTTCATTTCTTCCAGATGCTTAATGTGCGTCTTAGGTGGTTATGTTGTTGTCACAGTTGCATGTGTCATGTTTGTCATCATGTTGCGGCGCAGATTATAATGTCTTTATTACCCTTGTACACACACACACAAAAAAAAAAAAAATTGCACTTATTATGAGAGGTTTATTGTCATACAAAACGGGAGGTCTGTTACATATGGTATCAAAGCGGGTTCAACTCGCAACTTGGGATCACTATGGATTTCGTTGATATTTTTGATTATACTGTTGCTGATTGAGTTGACTTGTGTGCTTGCAGGTAATCATGGTTAGAGGACTTCATGGAGGTAGACGATGAGGATCTAGGGGAGGAGGTGCAACGCCTCTAGTAGCATCCACAAATGAGGGGTCTAACCCCTAGGGAGACAAGGAGGTTCTTGGACAGGAGCAGATAGAAATTGGCGATGTAGTTGGAATGATGAGATCTTTTTAGCGCATGTCCGAGGCACTAATCAACCATTTGGATAGAGATGAGGCCAGGGCACCGACACCCACTGAGGTTCCACTATGCGCTTTGGTCGGTACTGGTAGAATTCACCATGAACTCGAGAAGATCAAATTTACTGAGTTCTTTGGTGCCCCAGATGACGCAGCCGCCAAGGCATGGTTGGAGAACATAGCGATGTGCTTCACATTTTGTGATTATAACTCCAACATGAAGGTCCGCATGGCGGTCTTTCAACAGAAGGGGAGCGCTCTTCTATGGTGGAAGATGCTCCTATCGTAGTTGAACATGGCCGTTGAAGATGTGTCATGGGAACTATTCGAGGAACTGTTCCAAGAGAGATACCTTTCATAGGAATTCATTGAGTGTCAACTCAATGAGTTCAACGCCTTACAATAGGGAGGTAGTACGATGCCCGAATATGAGGCCCATTTTATGGAGCTGCTCCGGTATGCTCTGCACCTTAACACTGAGAAACTTAAGGTCAACGGGTTCGTGTTCAGCCTTAACGACAGCCTATGTGAAAAGGTTAGGATTTTGATGCCTCAAACCTTGCATGATGTCGTCCAGAAGGCCCTCATAGTAGAGGAGGATCTTATCAGCAGGGGTCAGACCGGGAATCCAACGAGACCAGCAGGGCAAGTGTCATCTGGAGTAGAGAAACATCAGACACCAGCTAGACATACGTCGGGATATCATGGCTTCCAAAGGAGATCCACTTTCACTACACCTCGACGAATGACGCCTCAGCAGCGGACACCTTATTGGGGAGCACAACATCGGCAACAACAGTTTAGGCCTGTCCATTAGAACAGACTAGGATTCCAGGCCGGTGGGTTGTCATCTTCCACTTCGGGTACCAGGACTACTGGGTTGAAGAAGGGGTGTTGGACGTGTGGGGAGCCACACTACCAGCACGACTACCCTATGGAGAGGACCAGAGTGTTCGGATTAGTCGGACCCACTTTTGTGGGAGATATGGGCAAGGCCCATCGGATTCATGCAGCGGTGAATAACCGCCAGGCCGAGCATCAGTCGACTGTGCTTGAGATGATAGGTATTGTCGCTTACCAGACCCTTAGTATTTTGATATATCTCGATGCTAGCAAGAGTTTCATTTCTGGTGCAGCGCTAAATAGGATTAAGGTAAAGGCATTCGAACATGATGAGTTTAGCTTCATGGAGATGGCTTCAAGAGCCAAACAGAAGTTTGGAGGAAAGGTTACGGGATGTGTCCTTAACCTGGGAGAGTTTGTCACAAGGGCCAACCTGTACGTCACGATCCTAGGATCTTATGATGTCATGATTGGTATGGATTGGTTGGAATCGCATAAGGCGATACTCAACTATAAGATGAAATGGTTGAGCTTAGTCGATGATGAGGGAAAGAGACGTGTGATTGGAGGCCAGAATTAGGGAGTTTCCCTGATCTCTTCCTTGCAACTTTAGAAGAGCATGCGCAAGGGGTGAAAGCTTTATGTGATCCTTGCATTAAATGAGAAGGGAGTGGCAGAAGGTTTAGAAACCATTTCCGGTGGTGAGAGGATTTGTGGATGTGTTTCTAGAGGATTTACCTGGGATGCCGCCGAAGAGGGAATTGGAGTTTACCATAGACCTAAAACCAGGGATGAAATCGATAAAAAGAACGCCTTATCGAATGTCGACTTCAGAGTTACAAGAGTTGAAAATGCAACTGAATGAGTTACTGGACGTGGGTTTGATACATCCTAGTGTGTCACCGTGGGGTGCACCTACTATTTTTATACAAAAGAAGGATGGGTCGTGGAGGCTCTGTATTGACTATCGTCAACTGAACAAGGCCATGATCAAGAATAAGTATCCGCTGCCGAGAATTGATGACCTACTTGATCAAATGAAGGGTGCGACAATGTTCTCCAAGATTGATTTGCGATCAAGGTATCACCAGTTATGGATCAAGGAGGATGACGTCCCTAAGACCTCCTTTAAGATGAGGTTTGGACTTTATGAGTTTACTGTTTTACCGTTTGGACTGCCAAACGCCCTAGGGGTATTTATGAGTTTGATGAACAGGGTGTTCCATGAGTACTTGGACAAGTTCGTCCAAATGTTCATTGACAATATTTTGATTTACTCTCGGACGACATAGGAGCATGACAAGCACTTGCGCTTGGTACTACAGTGTCTGCGAGAGCACAAATTGTATGGGAAGTTGTCCAAATGCTCTTTTTATCAATCAAAGATTAAATACTTAGGGCATGTCATCTCCGGCAAAGGAATCATCGTGGATCCAGCCATGGTCGAGGCTATTATTGAATGGCCTGCACTGACAAATGTCCCAAAAGTGCATAGCTTCATGGGTTTATCAGGATACTATCAACAGTTCATCGAGGGCTTTTTGAAGATAGAAAATCTGATCATGGAATTGTAGAAGAAAAACAAGAAGTTTGTTTGGACCGAGAAATGCACGAAAGCATTTCAGAGGCTCAAGAAGTTGTTGAAAACAACACCGATACTAAAGGTCTCGGACATGGACGGGAACTTCTTGGTATGCACTGATGCATCCAAGGAGGTATTAGGTAGAGTCTTGATGCAAGAAAGACGAGTGATTGCTTACATTTCGAGGAAACTGAGAAGGCATGAGGAGAACTACGCAACGCATGAGGACTACACCACATATTTATGCAAAGTCACCTGAACGCATGACAACGGTGTTGGTCGGAATTGCTTAGTGAGTACAACTTTGAGATTACTTACATAAAAGGAATAATGAACCAAGTGGCAGATGCATTGAGTCGGAGACAACACATCTTTTCTATGTTGCCTCTTCATATGAATCTACGTGAAAAGATTCTAACTTTACAGCGTGATGATGACTGGTACAAAGAGGTCGAGGGTTTTATCAAACAAAACACCATGATGGTACCATGATTTTAGGGATATTCATTTGATAGTGATGGCTTATTGAGGTTTAAAAGTCAGATCTACGTATCGCCAAACGATGATTTGAGGATGTTGATCCTAAGCAAGGCTCATAGAGAAGTATATATAGCTCACCCGGGAGTCACGAAGATGAGGGCAGACCTTAAACCCTTATTCTTCTGGAAGAGAATGAAGGAAAACATAGTCAACTATGTGGCCAGATGTCTAGAATGTTAGCAGGTAAAGGCTGAACATAGACACCCAGCAGGATTACTACAACCACATGCTATTCCAGAATCGAAATGGGAAGTTATCTCGATGGATTTTGTTGTTGGATTTCCATTGATGACAAGGAGACATGACTCAATTTTCGTAGTAGTAGACACTCTGACGAAGAGTGCTAGAGTTTTCATAGCTAGAGTTTTCATCAGTGAGATTGTGAGGCTGCATGGTGTGCCTAAGAGGATTATATCCGATCGAGGATCGATGTTTACTAGATTATTTTGGATGAGTTTCCACGAGGCCTTGGGAACCCAACTTAACTTTAGTACTACGTATCACCTAGATACTGAAAAACAAATCGAATGAATGAACCAAACCTAGGAGGACATTTTGCGCATGTACATGATGGACCAACAAAAGCGTTGGGAAGAATTCTTTCCACTAGTGGATTTCGCTTACATCAAAAATTACTAGAGCACCATTAATATGGTGCCCTTCGAGTTTCTTTACGAGCGACCATGTCAGACGCCCTTGAGTTGGGATCATATTGAGGATAGGGTCCTAGTGGGAACAGAAGTGATCCAAGACATGGAGGAGAAAATGAAAACAATAAGACAAAGGATTAAAGAAGCACATGATTGACAAAAGAGTTATGTCGATGCTCATCGTGTCGACCGTAGTTACGAGGTCGACGATCGAGTCTTCTTGCAAGTTAAACCTCATAAGAGTTCGATCAAGTTTGGGAAGGGAGAAAAAATATCTCCTAGGTTCGTGGGACCTTTCAAGATTGTGGAGAGAAAGGGGCCCATGGCCTATCGACTAGCCTTGCCTGATTCTTTGAGGCATATGCATGATGTTTTTCATGTATCTGTTTTGAGACATTATATTAGTGATCCTACACATGTTATTGACATGAGTTCCTTGCAGGTATCGGATAAGGGAGCACTCACGGCTGAGCCAGTCGACATCTTGTATCATCACGTTCAACAGCTATGACGTTGAACGGTAGATCAGGTCAAGGTCCAGTGGGACAATTATAGTCTGCACTCAACGACCTGGGAGGACGCATATCATATGCATCAGGAGTTTCCATTTTTGTTTGATAGATAGTCATATGATACTGTGATACACTTTATTTCAGCATATATACTGTGAAACTTTAGGACAAAGTTTAGACCAAGAGGGGGTGTATGTAACATCCCGCTCTGGCATACCGAGCGAACTGATTCTTTGAGGACACTTGCTTGCAAGTGATCCAGATTATTATGCTATTAAAACTTTTGACATTGATTATGATTCATTATGGGTTGATGACATGTTGTTTTACTACATTGACATAGACATGTGCTATTGACTCAGTTTTACTGAGTATGCAGGGTTTTGGACCTGGATGATGCAGGGGCATCGACGGAACCCCTTGGACTCCGAATCGAGTCAAGGAGTGTGCCATTGGGGTTTGATTTCTTTACTGTGATTTTAGTGCATCTGACTAGATGATATGATATGGATATGTTCTGACATGATTTTTTGATGATGCAAGTTGACGATAGCTTGCTGACCAGACTCACATATGGAATAAAGGGGTCACACACGATTACTAGAGATGTTGAGGGAGAGGTGTGGACAACAGCCCTACCACAGCCTACTAGCACTCCCACCGTGGCTCGAACTGTAGGTTAACGATTACCTAGTTCGAGAGGACCCACAATGCCGTGAGGGAAGACTGTGACAGTCACTCACGATGATTCTAAGGGGTGCGCAATAAGACGAGGGCCTTATTCCTTAGAAGCCCTTAGTCTCCCACAAGTTCACCTGGTGGAGTGTTGACTCCAGAGGTTATTGATGTCTACCAAATCAGTCAAGAGGTGAGTGGCACCCTTGGAGCATGTAGTGCGTCCTGAAGGGCACATCGTGCAAAGGAACAGATGAGGCGTGTAGCACCCTTGGAGCACCTAGTGCGTCTTGAAGGGCACATCACATTGTTGATGATAGAGGGATGAACATAGATGGCCCTAAGACAAATAACATGTTAAGTATTTTTAAAACACTTTCCCTAATTAAATGTCTCCCAATACAAAAATTAAGACCCAAGTCTAAATTACACTAGTGGTTGAACCTTGTCTTCTAAAAAAAAAATATAATAGTAATAATAAAAATAAAAATGACTTAAATAATAATTTTGACCTTCATTAAATCTTGTAACATGAAGGGAGTAAGAAATTAAGTTATGCATAAAAATAAAATCTGTGGTGATAAATGTAAAAAGGGGAATTAATTATTTTATCTTTTTGATATTTACAAAAAAAATTAAAAAAAATACTATTTAAATGATAAAAGGGAAAAGGGGTTAAATTCCACACCTTCCTTTTTGAGTTCTAATTAAAAGGGGAAAGAGGGAAAATCTTAAAATTTAGGAAACTAGGAAAAGATGCAACATAAAAAGGGAAAAAGGGGGACTTAAGGGAAAGAGCGTAAGTCAACTTAGTAAAGAATCTACCATTTAAGAGCCTTCTAATTTTAAGTTGAATTAGCAACTTCATAATAGGGAAAGCCTTTAAAACCTGTAAGGGAATTTGGGGACACCTAGGAGTGATTCTAGGAGTGACTCTAGGTGGGTGAGGGAAATAATATAATTAATTAATTAAAGAAACTAAATAATGGAGGAATGTAGGGGATGGGTGACACTTGTACGGAGAAGAATTTTTAGGAATTTATTTTTAAAACTTTAATTAAATGAGATTTTAGGAAAGAAAGGAAGATCAAAACTCTATATACTGAAGGAGGAAGAAGGATGAAGGATCATCTTCTGTTTGTGTAACGTTACGCTACATAAATATCAACTTGACTGATTTACTTGTGGGAGTTGCGATACCCAGCTCGAAGAGGAGTGGTAGCTCGGCCTGGCAAGGTGAGATGGGAGCTAGACGAAATCTTTGGATAGTGTGTGTGGCCCCTTTGCAACTTGGGGGTTTAAGGGGGAAGAAGAGTACCCCTAGTGTTGGCTGGGAGGTACCGGTGAAGTCTCGACGGTCGACGAGCGGGAGCTGCACGGAGCATACGGGAAGTCATTCAGAGCAGGCAAATAGGCCACGATATGCCTTCTTCATTGAATGATAGATTGTTGTAGGTTTTATGATTGGATCTGCATGTTGATTATGTAAGTAGATTAGATGTTTAGATTGATAGCTGAATTTTTTCTTAGCCTAGCTCTTTTGTTGTCATCTCCTATTACCTTGTTTTCTCGCATGTCACGACCACCCTGTGTGTTGATTGTGACCTTGAGGTTGTGTAGCCTTCATCCCTAGCTCACCAGTCCTCTCCCGAGCAATCGGCCAGGAGCCGGATCTATAGTCGTCGCCTTAGCGTTAAAAGACCTATGGATCTCAACGCCCTGCTTTCCTGTGTGAGGATGGTGAAGTGAAGGT
This sequence comes from Picea glauca, assembly GCA_000966675.3. NCBI lineage: Eukaryota > Viridiplantae > Streptophyta > Pinopsida > Pinales > Pinaceae > Picea > Picea glauca. The sequence continues at coordinate 231,818 of JZKD02S1929172.1, forward strand.
GAACCTATCAGCCGTCTACCTCTGTGGATGTCCTTGCTAGATTGATGACTTGCGTCCTTCAACACAGCCTCTACGTATGGTTTATTTTTCTTCCTTGTTGTTTATTTTTGTGCTTTGACGGATAGAATCCCTGAGATCCCTTCAACTAGTTATCCTTATGGTCCAGGCATTCTCTTACTGTTGTCAGCATCTTTATGTTGGTATCCTGATATGTGAAAAGTATTTAACTTCTATCTGTGTTGGTTTCATGTAGATTGACTTGCTTTTATTCTGCTGCGTTGTCATTATGTAATGGAGGTAAAAACCTTACCTCTGCGATGGTAATTTTGAAACGGATGAAAAAAAAAACATATATATTAATCTACTATTTTAAATACTTAATGGATAAAAAAGGGGTATCACTTCCACATTGGTCATTATGTAATGGCTGTAATATCTACCTCAACGATAGTAAATATGTGACACATGGAAAGCATTGCCTCTGCGCTAAGATGAATGATGTTTGTGTGTTATCTAGAGATGGAATTGTTTTACCCTAAGTTAATACATATTACAGTGAGAAATGTGTTTTATATTGACAGGAGTGTTCTCCTTGTACTCTGCATTCCTCCTTGTGGATCAACGTTATCCTTCTTCTGGATTCCCTGTGGTTATATTCCCTTATCCACGTTCTTCCCAGAATATTTTACCCAACTTCCTTCATCTAAAAATTATCATGAGAGTCTTAAATACCTCTATGAAAATTTGGTGCTCTTTGTTGTGTGTTTTTCCTTGTCTGAGTTTCATTTTCCCACAACATTTTAGGAGGGTTCAGGCTATGTGCCTTCCCTTGTCCCCATGATTTGGGACTGCCACGAATGTTGGAAGTGGGGCGAATATAGACCAGATTCAACTGATGATTTGTTAAGCTAGGGAGTCCATGTTTTACCTTCTGTGTGACTGGCATCGTTGTCGAATGAGCCTTGTCTTGCGGCTAACAGAAACCCATAGGTGCGATAGAATTACTTTTTTGAGCGTGCATGCATCCCATACAAATTTAAAGGGCAGTTTTGGTAGGCACTGCACAAGAAACACCTCTATGGTGATTGTGTGACGTCCTGGTGGTGGCCGTGAGGTCTAAATGACAGTAAATTTTATATTGATGAAATGACAGTGTGAAAAGCAGTAAAACTTTTAATTGTTTGTTGAAACGACAGTGGAAATGACAGTTGTTTTGGCAGAAAATCTTAAAATGGCAGTTACGCCAATGACAGTCAATTTTTATCTGAGCCTTAAATTTTAGACCACCATAAATATAGTTTCAATTGGAGACTGCAATGGAAGTAATTTATATTTTTCATGTTGGGCCATAAATAAATTACTCCAGGTCCTTATTAAGTCAACAATTTTTTTTATCTTAAATATTCTTAATGGATGTATAAGTTCTGGATTTACATTGAAGCGAGATTCGAAGTAATTCTTATCTTTAGATTTTAATTATGGGAGCACTAAGGTGTAACTATGTGTAGGATGTGACTTGTATGGATTAGTTGTTGCTGCGATCTGCCTTACCTGATAGCTTATGTGCTAGACTATTATTTTACAACATTCCTCGATTACTTGTTAGCAATGATGAATTGTGGTAGAACATAGTATTATTAATTTCAAGGTGCACTTGTTTAGCTTGTTGATACTTAACTCACAATTATATCATGTACATATTGTCTGTGATTTCAATTTATTTAAATGACAGCGATATAATATGTTTAGTGCAGCAATATCATTGTTGGAAGGCTATCCTCTAATAGACTTAGTTGTACCGTTGAATGCGATACCAATGTTCGTCCTAAGTAAAATACTTTGGTTATCTTTACATATTATTAAAAAGGATATAAGATTTTATTGGAGGCGAGATTTCAAGTTAAAGTTATCATTAGATTCTAATGTCAGGTATGTCATTTTTTATGTTAAATAAAATACATTTTTAATTATTTTTGAAAACCTTTAAGATTTGGATTTTTATTGGAAGTATGTAGTCAAATTTATACCTTCATTAAACAATTCTTTCATTAGATTCCTTTACTGTAACATTTAGAGTTTAAATGTGTATAATATGCCACCTTATATAAGATAACATAGTTTTCTCGTATGGGCATAAATAAAACATTTCAATGTCTAATTTATGTAAAATACTATATTAAGTTCGACTATAAACATTCTTGAAGGATTTATGAAATTTTGATTTTTAGTGGGAGAAGGTGTCCTGGACGGTCTTGATGTTGTCATTAGATTAGTCGACTTGGAATTGTTATTTGGGAGGGGATGTAGACACCTCTTTGTTCCTCAGAATAGTCGCCATCTCTGAGAGCTTAAATCGTCAAAATCGATGGGAACCTGGGATTGAGCGTTGCTTATGTGTCCTGGAGGTCCTGACCATTGCAGCATAGGACGGGCAGGTAGTCAGTCTTATTTTTCGTCGGTTGATTGTCATTCATTGCTTCTAGATTCTTGATGTGCATCTTAGGTCATTATGTTGTTGTCGCATTTGCATGTGTCATGTTCGTCGTCATGTTGTTGTTAGGATATTTAGACACTTAGGAGTTAGTTAAGATCTACTTGGTCTAATATGTCGTTAGGTAAAAGTGTGTTTCTTTAGTATGCATTAGTATGCATTTGTAGTTAG
>JZKD02S1929172.1:283021-350826 GCA_000966675.3 Picea glauca
ACACTTTTCACTTTGCTTGCAGACGTAACGACTGGGGTCATTACATATGGTATCAGAACGAGGTTCAACCCTGCGATTGTGGATCGCTAGGCTTTCCACTAAAGTAAAACTGTGAATATTAACCCTTGTGTTAATTAAAAACCTTAATGTGTCTATGTGGTGATTGCATTTAGAGGATGCCTCAGAGGTTCACAACATGGTGTCGTGGAAGGAGGTGTGATGCCTCCGGAAGTTCCCCCACCCTTAGAGTCAAACCCCCCAGGGGAAGAACAAGTCCTTGGGCTAGATTCCCTTGTTGTAAGGGATGATAATGGTTTGACAGGGCCCTTCCAGCTAATGTCAAAGGGCCTTGATTCACCATCAGTACTGAGATGAGGCCAAGGCACCTCTACCCTTGAGGGTCCACAGAGCACCCTATTTAGTACCATTAACATCCATCGAGAACTTGAGAGAGTTGATTTCTCGAGTCCACGAGTGTCGCGGATGGTTGTGTCGTCTAGGCATAGTTGTAGAGCAAGGAATTATGCTTCACGCTTCACAATTATGACCTCCAAAATGAAGGTCTAGATGGTTGTCTTTCAACTGAAGGGGAACACTCTTCTATGGCAGAAGATGCTCCTGCCACTTTGAACATGGATGTCAAAGATGTGTCATGGGAAATGTTCAAGGAATGGTTCTAAGAGAGGTACCTATCAAAGGAATTCATTGAGCATCAGCTCAACGAGTTCAACACCTTATGACAGGGTGGTCGTACGGTGCCTGAGTACAAGGATTGTTTTTGGAACTGCTTCGTTATGCTCCATAGCCTTACCGAGAAACTTAAGGTCAACAAGTTTGTGTTGGCATTAGCATTGGAATTCAACTTCTACTTTGGGTAGTAGGATTACTGGATTGAAGAAAGTGTGTTATACTATGGGGAGCCACATAACCAGTGCGACTACCCAGAGGAAAGGGCCAGAGCATCTGGATCAGTCGAACCCACTACTGTGGGAGTTTTGGGCAAGGCCCATCGGATTCATGCAATGGTGAATAACTGCCAGGCAGAGCACCAGTCGACTGTGCTTGAGACGTCAGGTACCATCTCTGACCAGACCCTTAGTATTTTGATAGATCCCAGTGCTACTGAGAGTTTCATCTTTGGTGCAGCGCTAAAAGGATTAAGGTAAAGGCAGTTGAATAGGAAGAGTTTATCTTTGTAGAGATGTCTTTGAAAGCCAAACATAAGGTTGGAGGAAGGGTTACGGGCTTTACCCTTAACCTAGGAGAGTTTGTCACGAGGTCCAACCTGTACGTCACGATCTTAGGATCTTATGATGTCGTGATCAGTATGGACTGGTTGGAATCGCATTAGGTGATACTCAACTATAAGACATGACGGTCGAGCTTGGTCGATGATGAGGGACAAAAACACATGATTGTAGGTCGGAACCAGGGATTTTCCCTTAGGTTTATCTCTTCCTTGTAGTTACAGAAGAGATTGTACAAGGGATGTAATACTTAGGCAATCCTTGTGTTAAATGAAAAAGGAGTAGCGGAAGTTCTATAACACCTACCAATGGTGACAGAGTTTGTAGACGTCATTCCAGAGGAGTTACCTGGGATTCCGTCGGAGAGGGAATTGGAGTTTACCTTAGACCTAAAACCAGGGACTGAACCAATAGAGAGAACGCCTTATCATATGTCGAACCTATAACTAAAGGAGTTGAGAATGCAACTGAAGGAGTTGTTGGAGCTGGGGCTTAGACGTCTAAGTGTGTCACCATGGGTTGCACATGTTATTTTCATATGAAATAAGGATGGGTCATGGATACTCTGCATTTACTGCCATCAATTGAACAAGGCAACGATCAAGAATTAGTATACGTTGCTGAGGATTGATGATCTGTTGGATTAGATGAAGGGTGCAACGATATTCTCAAAGATCGATTTGCGATCAGGGTATCACTAGTTATGGATCAAAGAGGATGACATCCCTAAGACTGCCTTTAAGACAAGGTTGGGCATTACGAGTTTACTTTTTTACCGTTTTCACTGACAAATGCCCCAGGGGTATTTATGAGTTTGATGAACGAGGTTTTTCGCGAGTACCTGGATAAGTTCTTCCAAGTATTCATGAAAGATATTTGATTTACTTTTGGACGACGAAGGAGCATGACGAGCACTTGTGCTTGGTACTACAGCATCTGCGAGAGAATAAATTCTATGGGAAGTTTTCCAAATGCTCATTTTATCAATCGAGGATTCACTACTGAGGGCATGTCATCTCTCGCGAAAGTATCGTCCTGGATATAACAAAGGTCGAGGCTATTATGGAATGGCCTAAGCCAACGGATTTCCTGAAAGTGCATAGCTTCATGGGTTTAGCAAGATACTATCGATGATTCGTCGAAGGATTTTCGAAGATAGGAAATCCGATCACGGAATTGCAGAAGAATAACAAGAAGTTTCTTTGGACCGAGAAATGCGCAGAAGCATCTTGGAGGCTCAAGGAGTTGTTGACAACAACACTGATACTAAAGTTCCCTGACATGGACACAAAAATTTTGGTATGCACCTATGCATCAAAGTAAGGCTTATGCAGAGTCTTGGTGCAAGATGGTCGATTGATTGCTTACATCTCAAGGAAATTAAAAAGGCACGAGGAGAACTATGTGATGCACGATTTAGAGTTGTTAGCCATTGTAAATTCCTTGAAGGTTTGGAGACACTACCTAGTTAGACAAAAATTTGAAATAAAGACGGACCACTATGGACTACAACACATCTTTATGCAAAGTGACCTGAATGTGCAACAATGACGTTGGTCGAAATTACTTAGCGAGTACAACTTTGATATTACTTACATAAAAGGAAGAATGAACCGAGTGAAGATGCATTGAGTTAGAGACCACACATCTTTTCAGTGTTGCCTCTTAAGACGAATCTACGTGAAAATATTCTAACTTTATAGTGCAACGATGACTGGCACAAGGAGGTCGAGGATTTTATCGGACAAAACACAATGATGATACCAAGATTTGAAGGATTTACGTTTGACGAAGATGGATTATTGAGGTTTAAAAACTGGATTTACGTACCACCGAATGACGAAATGAGGAGCTTTATCATAAATGAGGCTCATTCTTATGGAAAGGAATGAAGGTGGAAATAGTCAACTATGTGGCCCGATGTCTAGAATGTTAGTAGGTAAAGGGTGAACGTAGACATCCAATAGGATTACTACAACCACATGCTATTTCGGAATCAAAATGGGAGGTTATTTCGATGGATTTTATTGTTGGGTTGCCATTGACGGCAAGGAGACATGACTCGATTTTCGTAGTAGTCAACACTTTGATGAAGAGTGCTCATTTTGTTACTGTGCATACAACGTATCAGGCACCTGACATAGCTAGGGTTTTCATCCATGAGATTGTAAAGCTACATGCAATGCCTAAGAGGATTATAGCTGATCGAGGATCAGTGTTTACTAGACGATTTTGGACTAGTTTGCAAGAGGCATTGGGAACCCAACCTAGCTCTAGTACTGCGTATCACCTAGTGACTGACAGGTAGACCAAATGAACAAACCAAACCTTGGAAGACATGTTGTGCATGTACATGATGGACCAACAAAAGAATTGGGAAGAATTCTTGCCACTGGTAGAATTCGCTTATAACAACAATTACTAAAGCACTATTTAAGATGGTGCCTTAGAGTTTCTTTTTGGGCGATTTTGTCGGATGCCCTTGAGTTGGGATCGACTCGAGGATAGGATCCTAGTGGGACCGGAAGAGATGCATGACTTGGAACAATAAATGCAAACTATAATACAAAGCATCAAGGAAGTGCAGGATCAACATAAGAATTATATTGATGCGCGTCATGTCGACCGTAGTTACGATGTGGTGATTGACTATTTTTTCTACTGAAACCACATAAGAGTTTGATCAAGTTTGGAAAAGAGGCTAAACTATCTCCTAGGTTCATGGGATCCTATGATATTGTGGAAAGGAGAGGCCCGTGGCCTATTGACTAGCCTTGCCTGATTCTTGAGGCGTATGCATGATGTCTTTCACATCTTTATCTGAGACATTATGATTAGTGATCCTACACATGTTTTGACTTGAGCACCTTCTTGGTGTCGGAAGAGGGTGCGATCACGGCTGAGCCGATACAGATCCTGGATCACCGCATTCGACAACTATGACGTCGAATAGTAGATGAGGTCAATGTCTAGTGGGACAACTATAGTCCGCCCTCGGTGACCTCAGAGGATGCATATGATATGCGGTAGTAGTTTCCATTTATGCTTGATAGATAGCCTTATGATACTGTGGTACACATTATTTCAGCACTTATATACTGTGGAACTTTAGGACGAAGTTTAGACCAAGAGGGAGTGTATGTAACATGTCACTCTTGTGAGCATTGAGTGAACCTGTTCTTTGAGGACACTTTCTTGCAAGTGATAGACATTATTATATTGTTGGGAATTTGATTATGATTATGAGGCGTTATGGATATGATGACATTTTATTTTTTGTATTGATAAAGACACGTGTTATAGACTCAGTTCCCCTGAGTGTGAAGGATTTTGGACCTCGAGGATGAAGAGGCATCGATGAGACTCTTGGAATCTGGATCAAGTTAGGGACTGGACTATTGGGGTTTGATTGTGTATATATGTCCTGTGTGTATCTGATTAGAGGTTATGATTATCGATTTTATTTCTGACATGATTCGTTGATGATGCAGACTGACGATATCTTGCCGACCAGACTCACATGTGGAGTAGAGTGGTCATGCGCGACTACCATAGATGTTGAGGCAGAGGTGTGGATAACAACCTTGCCACAACCTACTAGCACTCTTGCCATGGCTCGAACTGTAGGTTAACGATTACCTAGTTTGAGAAGACCAACGATGCCATGAGGGATGACTGCAACAGTCCCTCACAATGATTCTAAGGGGCGTGCAATAAGGCAGGGCATTATTCCTTAGAGGCCCTTAGTCTCCCACAAGATCACCTGGTGGAGTATTGACTCCAAGGATTTTTTATGTCTACCAAGTCAGTCAAGAGGCGGGTGGAACCCTTGGAGCATGTAGTTCTCCTTGAAGGGCACGTCGAATTGTTAATTAATAAATGGATTAACCTAGATGGCCTTATGATGAATAACGTGTTAAGAAAGATTTAAAACATTTCCCCTAATAAAATGTCGCCCAACCTAGGAAAATGAAGTCTAGGTCTAAGTGATTCTTGTGATAATTTTTTTTATCTATTTATATAAAAATTAAAATTAAAATAAATAAATAATAATGATAATCATCATTAATATTGTGACGAGAAGGGGGTAAGTAATTCATTTAATTTATAAAAATCTTTTGGGGGATAAAATTTAAAAGTTGAAAAAGGGATATAATTGTTTTGTCACTTATGCTAAATAAAATTTATTAATTAAAAAGGAAAAACGGGAAAAAGTGAATTTTCTACACCCGCCAATTTGAGTTTTAAATAAAAACGGAAAGAGGGAAATCTAAAAGAATTAGGAAACTAGGAAAAAGCGGGAAACACAAAAAGAAAGGGGAAACACAAGGAAAAAGTAGAAAGTCTAACTTAGTAAGGTATCTAGCATTTAAGAACTTTCTAAATTAAACTGAACTAGTAAATTAGTAAGGAGAAAGTCATTAAAACTTGTAAGGGATTATGGGGACACCTAGGAGTGATTCTAGGAGTGTCTTTCGGTGGGTGAGGGAAATAGGAGTAATTAATTAATTAATGAAATTAATTTATGGTGCAATGAAGGGGATGGGTGACACTTGTACGGGGAGGATTATTAGGAATTAAATTATTGAACAATGAAATAAATGGGATTTTGGGAAAGTAAATGACTTAGAAAATCTATATAAAGGAGGAAGGAGGAAGATGATGGAGTTTTTCTATGATGCGTAACATTACGCTGCAGAATTTTAGACTTGACTGACTTAGTTTGTGGGAGTTGGGATACCCATCTTGGTGAGGAGTGGCAGATCTGCCTTGCGAGGTGAGCTGGGATATAGCTGATCTCTGGTTCAGTGTGCATGGCCCCTTTTCAGCTAGGGAGGCTAATGGGAAGAAGAGTACCCCTAGCGTTGGCTGGGAGGTGTTGGTGAAGTATCATTAGTCAGAAATCTGGAGCTGCATGGAGCATGCGGGACAAAAACTCAGAGTGAGCGACTTGGGCTATGGTACACTTCCTTTATTTTTGCATGGTAGATTATTAGTACACTATACAGTTTTAGTTTTTTATTTTATTTGCTTAAAAAAAATGATTGAATTAGCATTTTAATTGATAACTTAATTTCCCCCATAGCCTTAAGCTCGTTGTTGATTGATTCCCTTGGATTTCGATTCCATGCATGTTGTGACCGTCCCATGGTTTTATTGATTTGCGTTGAGTTTGCGCTTCGTATTTATCCTTTGTCCCTAGCTCATCATTCCTCGCTTGAGAGGTCAGCCAGGAGTCGGATCGATGGTCATCACTTCGGTGTTAATAGACCTATAGATCCTAATGCCCTACTTTTCTGTGTGTGGATGATGAGCAAAGGATGTTTCTGCCCATTCGTTTGTCCCTGTGATTGTTCTTGGTTGATTGGTGGTCATTGCGCCTTTTGGCGATTGAGTACCTCTGGGTTTGATTTTCTAAACTCTGAAAAGCCTTGCGTCTCTGTGAAGGATTATCCATGTTTTCCTTGATTGATAACCTCTTAGTTGAAGGCACAATCTCTGCGTTTTTACATTTATGAATGTGTTTCAGTGTCGGTTATCTTCTCTACGTTTTTATATGTTGAATGCATTTTCTTTTCTGAACATATGGCTCTGCAATTTAATTATTATTTGATTGTGATTCCTTACATATTGACTACATTGGGGACTGCCATATGCATTTTGATTTTATACCTGTGTGATTTTATAAATGAGCGATTTATATAAGGAGCAATTGATAGTTTATACACAGTATTATTATATTTATAGACAAAAAATCAAGTGGTAAATAATAGAAACTGTATTGTTGGACCTTGATCATATTAAGCTTGGGGCAGTGATATTTTTGGTTAGTATACAATGCTTGAGTAATACACAACAATTTATTCCTGTGATAATTTATTCCCGTGATTTATTGCAGTGAATTTTACTCCAGAGATTTTACCCGTGAACTTCATGGTTAATACCATCATTTTAAAGGATAGCGAATCCCCTTTGAGTGACTAGATAGCATTGGTATGATTGCATTTTTTTTGAGTTCATTTGTTTGGCTGCATTCTTAATTTTTTTTATGACAACGATTTAAGAAATGGCTACATTTTTAACACTTTTATTGGACTGTTATTTACTATTTCAGACTGTGAATTTATTATATTCTGGATGGGGATTTAATAACACAACTTGCTAATTCTATTGTACCTATCAATCCATATCTATCAAGTCTACTTAACATACTTAAACCCTGCGATATTACCTATTTATCACTCTGCATATTGACATGCTCCATCCACGTTATCATGTCCTTCCTCTTCCATATCTTCAGGTAACTCTGCCTTGCTATTTATACTCACTAACAACCTTTAGTATAATAGCTTTAAACAACCATTTTGCATTCAATAATGACACCGATTTTCTAGTTTGAATTATAGTTAATTTTTATATTCTCCTACAACAACGATTTTATCCTTTATGGTATGACAATAATTTACATGATAAATCTAATTTGTCCAAGGGGCAGCCACTTGATTGTTTAAATTTAGATTTTGTTTTAAGGACAACTACTTACTTTTAATGATAGCCTTCACTTTTTTTTTCTGACTGCAACTTAACGATGTGTGCTTGCTTTGTTTGGACCCATCTGCACCCACCTAATATAGAGGTTTTGCTTGACTATAATTTGCGTTTTCACTGTATGTTGGGCAACGACCCATCATTCTTAGCCTACAACTTCACTGCGAACTCTTCTTTTGTGTGGCAATATTATCATTTGTGCCCTCCGCTGGTTACTGATGTATTACTGTGAATTTAATGCCATTTGGAAGAACAACATGGTGGGACAACGTGTTATTTAATTCAATTTTTGCCTCAGACTATACATATATTAATATCCTTATGTTCGACAACAACTCGAAACTGGATAGGCCACCCTTCCTTTGATGACAACATTTTCCACATTTGATAATCGCATGCCCTTTAATCCTAACCAACTATCTTGTATATTTATAAATACCGTCATTATACAGGTTGACAAGTAATGTTAATAAACCGATTTTCTACACAGGCCATTTATGATGATAGCAGTTATTGTTTTCGTTTAAGTTTGTAAGACAACGAATTTATAAATGGTAGGGAAGCATTGATGACGACAATCATGCACATTGGTAACTATTTCCATAATGATTATTAATTAATAACATGTTTTCGACCGCCCTTATTAATAGCTTATCAATGGAGTAATCAAGAACTTGTTAATTTAGACCAAAGAATTTAAGAAGAACAACCTTTTTTATTTGTATTTCTATGATTTTAAGAATGCCTTGTTAAACAACAAAGTTATTTTCTTGAGGTTGGGAATGACAGCAAGTGGTTGCCGCGTTTGTTGTGTTAATGGAGTTTTGGTTGGGTAATTTTATTTCTTTAATACTAGTTGACCGCGCCTTACTATTTTTGACTGACTGAGTAACCTGGTGGCGAAATTTGTAGCATTGAAGAGGGGGTACTAATAAGCCTCATGTTGTAGGATTTGAATCCCCATTGATGGTTGTCATAGTCTTATTACGAATTGGTATTTCTTCCATCGTTACCATGTAATAATGTAATCACAATTGATGGAATAAGGTCCTCACAGTTATTTTTCTATTACATTCATTTTGTGATTTTAATAGGTAGTGGCAGTGTAACTCTGGTTAAAAGACAACAAGTTGATTTGAAGGACAGATTGCTATTCTTTATTACCACAACAACCAAAAGTATTTAATACCAATATGATTACAAATGGAATATCTTTAACTATCCGTGTTTAATAATGATATCTTATATTAGCCATTACCCCTATGCTAATATTTATGGGTCATATGCTAATATGGTTAAAATACCGCTATCTTGTATCGCAAAATTTTTTCATGTGAACCTTATCTGAATTTCTTAAATTTTGTAAAATAGTTGTATTACCTTGTTTTAATCTTATCAACGATTTTGCCTCTACCCCTTTTTGCCCTTTTTCTTTTAAAATATTTGTACCTTCATATTTTTTTTTGAGGTGTGCAGATAGACTTGGTTGTGCAAGGAGGTTGTGGTGTTTCTTGAATGTCTTAGTCGTCTTGTTGATTGTCTTTAGTTGTTAGGGTAGTCGTCCCTTCCTGATTTACGTGTGTTTCACCAAGTTGCTCAATGTTCCAGCACGTAGATTCTTGATGTCTGTTGCCTGATATGTAGGCGTTGTGTTCATCGTTTGGGTGTGGATAACTGTGTCATCTTTGCCTTCCTCCCCCCCCCCAAAAAAAAAAAAAAAATAATAAAAAATTAACACTTTTCGCTTCACTTGCAGACATAACGATTGGGATCGTTACAAACAATTTGTATTGATAGGGTCATTGGTGAAGAAATTTATTCAAACTCACTAATTGTATTTAGGATTTTTCTTGTACAAGTATTTAGTAGGAAATATAGGTGAATAAGATGAAAAATAATTGTTTCTATCTTGAATTTCATTAGTAGGTCAATTGTTAGGGACATATTATTGAAGAGAGGTGACAAAAATCATTCATTCTGTATGAAATCTAGTGGCCAAGCCATATTGTATGGGACATTTTGGGGTAGAATGTTATACAACCTCATCAATTCCATCGAAATTTGGTTGGAAAAAGTATATACTAGGAAATAGAGGTGAAGAAGTTGGGGAAACTAATTGTTTCTCATTTGAATTTGGTTGGTATGTTAATTGTCTAGGACATATTATTGAAGAAAGGTGTGAAAATTCATCATTGTATATGGAATTTAGTTGCAAATCCATAATGAATGAGACATATTATTGAAGAAAGTTGTGCAAACTCATTCACTATATCTAGAATTTGGTTAGCACCAATATCGACTAGGATATAAATTTAGTGGGCATATGTATTGAATAGGACATATTGAATTTGGTCGGTAGATCGATAGTCTAAATAAGATGTTATTCATGGGATTTAAAAATAGGTCTCTACTAACAAAATCTATGACTTTCACCAATTAACAAAATCCATGTTGATAGTGCGATCCCTCATCTTGAATTAGTAAAAACTAAAACTAAATGTAAGAATGAAATTTATACTACAATATCTTTTATGATTTACCAGTCAAAAAAGTCTAAACATCTTTTCCTCAACACTTTATTAAAATACTATGTTTCTTCAACCAATAACCTTGAGTAAAAACTAAAAGTAAATGTAAAATAAAATTTGTACTACAATATATTTTATGATTTACCACTCAAAAAAATTCCAAACATCTTTTTCTCAACACTTTATTAAAATACTCTCTTTTTGCAACCAATAACCTTAATTTTGCATGTTTTTGAGTTGCATTATAAGTCCAAAGACCTAATAAAAATCATTGAGACTCTATGGATTATGGATAGAGGCATTTTAATGTTAAATAAATGCGAACCAGGTTTTAATCCCTATTTGGACTTGTTCAAGAAGAGATGTTTATGGATGTTGATGCCTGATTTTCCAATAGAGTTGTGGGTTTTAAATATTTTTAAGGATATAGGAGACTCTGTGAGTCGATTTTTTTATTTATATGGAAAATTATATGTGGGTCGATTTGTGAAAAAATTCTTAGAGCACAGAGACCCGACCAAGGGCTCTTGGAGCACAGAGACTAGGCCAAGGGATCTTAGAGCATAAATACATGATTTGGGGGTTCCTCCATGATTTTCCTTTCATATAACTTGAGGGGGGTTGGGTTTTCCCCAAAAATGTTAACCATAAATATGTTAATATAGTTTGTGAACCCCGATATCATCTTCCTCTAGAAAAAAATGGTTGATCATAAGAACGCCAAAAATTTCTTCTTAAAATGTTGTCTATCTTGGAATTGTGTGGTGACAGATTCTTTTGGAATCTCGAGGTGCTTGATTTCTGGATGGAACCCTTTGAAATTGGATTTTCATGACCTCCATATCTCTGCTAGTATAATTTTGGAAGTTCGGATAAAATAAGTTTCTTACCCTATAAAAATATTGAACTGTTATGGGCCATACAAAGACAAAGTTCCCTTTTGGCAGCTTTTGGAGAACAATGGTTTCTTAAAGGAGGATAATATAATAATTGGAGGGAACCTTAGATTAAATCTCTCTTCTAGGGATATTTGGGGGGACCGAGCAATATTATATCCCCTCTCTAAACTTTTTTCCTCTTTGTTTACTTCAGCCGGTTTAGTTGATATTTTTCCAAGTCAGATATTTCCAACATGGAGGAATGGACACAATGGACCAAAAGGAATTTAAAAAATACTATATTGTTTTCTTATGAATGAAGATCTTTTGGGGAACCCGATCAGATGTAGATCTTGGTTCATAAACTCCTTTCTATCAGATCATAACCTTGTTTGCCTATAGTTTGAAGAACAAAAGGATACATTTCATTTCACTTTCAAATTTAGTCATACCTAGTTGATGGAGAATGATTTTAACTTTCTAGTAATATAAAATTGGTTGTGAATGTATTCTTGGTAAGATTCTTCAACTATGAATCTGATGGTGTCCAAGATAAAAAAAATTAAAAGAAGTTATGGTTTCTTGGAAAAAAATAGAAAAGAAAAATGATGCAGGTTGAATATAGTGATTTGGAGCATAAATTAATAGAAGTTGTGAAAAGATTTCCCTCGCAAATCTTTCCTTATGATGTAAAAGAGGAGATCATAACACTTGAAAAAAGAAAACATGATATTCTCAAAGTAGAGGAAGAATCGTGGCGACTCAAGAGAAAGGTCATTTGGTTGAAAATTTGGGATAGGAATACAATTTTTTTTCACAAATTTGCAAAGAATAGAAATAATTATAATAATATATGGGATGTCTTGGATTTAGAAGGGAATATTCAACATACACTGATTGGGATTAAAGAAGATTCTCTCAACTTCTATAGTTCTCTTTATAAACCAAAGGTCAATTAAGATACTTTAACCCAACTTAATGTGTTAAAAGAAGTCCCATGATTCTTCACATATGAAGAAATCAATGAGGTTGGTAAGAAAGTCACTCTTCAGGAAGTTGAGAAAATTGTAGAGTTAATGCCAAAGGACAAAATCCCAGGCCCAGATGGATGGACCCAGGATATTTTCCACCACTTTTTTGATATTATGGGTAAATATCTGTTAAATGAAGTGGAAGAGACAAGATTTCTGGTAAGGTAAGTGGTTCACTAAATTCTACATTTCTAACTCTCATCCCGAAGCAGTCAAAACTGTATTCTTTTCATGAATATAGACCAATATGTCTATGTAACCTTTTATACAAAGTTATTACTAAGATTATAACCTCCAATATCAAAGACAAATTGGATTTATGTTGTTAGAAAACACAAGTATTCCAACAGAGGACGGAAACCTTCAGTAACCACTCACACAACTAGATCAAATATCAACACACCAATTTTTTGGTGTGGTAAAACCCCTATGGGGAAACATCAATGGCCCTAGCCAACACGACCACTTGGAGAAATTTATTAATGCAAAAGAAAAATATTACAGAGAGATTTTACAAGAGAGTTTCTCATAATCGATCATCGGAAAATGAACCTCCATGCTCTTTAAATAGAGATCATAGACCAATCGGGTGTTAAGCTACATATCAATGGTCGTTAAGATTGAGGGGAATATGAACTGTCAGATTACTCTATGTTAGGAAGAGATCATGATCGTCTGATTTCTTAACTACAAATGCATACTAGTGCATACTAAATAAACACATTTTTACCTAACGACACATTAGACCAAGTAGATCTTAACTAACTCCTAATTGTCTAAATATCCTGACATCCCACCTTAAGAACAACTTGGAAATGTATTGAAGGATTTACAATAGTGACACAATAGGAGAAGGAAAGATGAATTAGAGCCTATCCCCCCTTAATGAAAACTTCCTAAACTCCTTACATAGATCAAAGTTTGGAAAACTTCACTTATGTAAGAGACTTTGTGAAAATGTCTGCAACTTGATCTTCTGTAGGGAAAAAGAGCACTTCAATAACTTGATCATGAATGAGATTTCTAATGAAGTGCATGTGTAGCTCAATGTTCTTACTGCACTGATGTTGAACTGGGTCTTTGGTGAGCTTGATGGCACTCTGATTTTCATACCTAAGGCTGGTCAGATGTTGTTGTTGGAATCCAAACTATGAAAGGATATGTCAAAACCAGAAGGCTTCCTTATTTTCATTTGCTGCTACTCTGTACTCTAATTCTGATAAATAAAATGCAATAGCATGTTGTTTCTTATAGGCCCATGTGACCGGTCTTGAACCAAGGCTAAAAATATAATCTACAATAGACTTTCGATCATCAGGGTCACCAACCCAATCTAAGTCAGTGAAACGAACCATTAAAGGAGTCCCCCTGAACTGTAATGTATCCCAAATTGAACTGTACCATGAACATAGAGAAGTATCCTTTTAGTTTCTTTCCAATGGATTTCATGGGGTGTTTTCATATACCAGGCAACAACACCAACAACAAAGGAAATATCAAGGCGGGTATGAGTGAAGTATAAGAGGATACTAACTAACTGTTGATACAGGGTGGCATCAACTTTGGGAGAAGTACATGTGACAATAATCTTGACTCCATACTGGAAGGGAGAAGGGGATGGTTTACAATCATCCATGTGAAATAAAAGAATAAGGTCACAAGCATACTTAGATTGGGAAATACAAATTTCTTCATTGGTTTGCAAAACTTGGAGACCAAGGAAATAATGCAAAAAACCTACGTCTATCATTTCAAATTTCTTCTTAAGGTTTGTTTTCACATGGTTTAAAAGTTTTGAGTCACTACTAGTAAGGATAAGGTCATCGACATAAAGGAAAAGGATTATGAGATGGATTCCTACTTGTAACATCCCGCTCTTGCGCACACTGAATGAACTTATTCTTTGAGGACACTTGCTTGCAAGTGATCCAGATTACTATACTTGTGGGAATTTGATTATCATTATGAGGAATTATGGATATGATGACATGTTCTTTTACTATATTGACATAGACAGGTACTATTGACTCAGTTCTCTTGAGTGTGTAGGATTTGGAACTCGAGGATGTTGAGGCATCAATGAAACCCTTGGACTCTGGATCGAGTCAGGGAGTGGACTATTGGGGTTTGATTGTTGTTGATTTAACATATTCACTTATTATTAGATGTTATGATGATTGATTTTATTTTCTGACATGATTTGATGATGATAGCTTTCTGACCAGACTTACATATGGAGTAGAGGGGTCACACATGACAAACAAAGACTTTGAGGGAAAGGTGTAGACAACAACCCTGCCACAACCTACTAGCACTCTCATCGTGGCTCGAATTGTAGGTTAATGATTACCTATTTCGAAAATACCCACGATGTCATGAGGGAATACTGCAGTAGTCGCCCACGATAATTCTAAGGGGCGCGCAATAAGGCAAGGGCCTTATTCCTTAGAGGCCCTTAGTCTCCCACAAGATCACCTGGTGGAGTATTGAATCCATGGGTTTTTTATGTCTACCAAGTCAGTCAAGAGGCGAGTGGCACCATTGGATCATGTAGTGTGTCTTGAAGGGCACTTCGCAGAGGAAAAATAGAAAGAGGCGAGTGGCACCGTTGGAGCACGTAGTGCGTCCCGAAGGGCACGTCACGCAAAGGAAACATAATCAGGCGAGTGGAACCCTTGGAGCACCTAGTGCGTCCTGAAGGGAACTTCGTGTTCTTAACTAATATGTGAATAAACTGAGATGGCCTTAGAATGAATGATGTGATGATAAAGTTTTAAAAACAATTTTTCCTAATAAAAATGTTGCCTAGCCTCAGAAATTAAAATCTAGGTCTAAGTGATACTTGTGGAAAATAATAATAATAATAATAATAATAATAATAATAATAATCATATTTAAAAATGTGATAAAAAGGGGGTAAGAAATTTGATTAAATTATTAAAATCAAATTATATTGAGGAATTAAAAAAAAAAAAAAATGATTGTTTGTTACATGTGCTAATTAAAATTTTTAACTAAAAAGAAAAAGGGGAAAAAGGGTAAAGTCTACACTTGCTAATTTGAGTTTTAGATAAAAATTAGTAAAGGGAAATTTATAAGAATTAGGAAACTAAGGGGAAAAGGGGGAAACATAAAGAGAAAGGGAAACATAAGGAAAAAGCGGATTGACTAACTTAGCAAGGAATCTTTCCTTTAAGAACTTTCTAAATTGAACTCAACTAGTAAATTAGTAAAGGGGTAAGTCATTAAAATGTGTAAGGGGATATGGGGACACCTAGGAGCAATTCTAGGAATGATTTTAGGTGGGTGAGGGAAATAGGAGTAATTAAATAAATAATGAAATTAATTTTTAGTGCAACGAAGGGGATGGGTGACACATGTACGAGGAGGATTTTCTGAATTAAATTTTTGAACAATAAATTAAATGGGAAATTGGGAAAAAAATGACTTAGAAACTCTTTATAAAGGAGGGTGGAGGAGGAGGATGGATCTCTTCTTGGATGCATAACGTTACGCTGCAGAATTTTAGACTTGACTAACTTATCTTATGGGAGTTGGGATACCCATCTTGGTGAGGAGTGGTAGCTCAGCCTTGCGAGGCGAGCTGGGAGATAGCTTCTATCTAGTTTAGTGTGTTTGGCCCCTTTGCGGCTAGGGGGCTAAGGGGGAAGAAGATTACCCCTAGCATTGGATGGGAGGTACCGGTGAAGTCTCATCAGTCAGCAAGCGAGAGCTGCATGGAGCATGTGGGACAATGACTTAGAGTTTTCGCCTTGGGCTACAATGTGCTTACCTTTATTCTGCATGGTAGATTATTGTTGACCTTATGCTTTCATTTTTGTACTTTTAATTGTGTAAAGAAAATGTTGACTTAGAATTTCAACCAAGAACTTAAATTCCCCATAGCCTTAAGCTCACTGCTTGACTTGATTCCCTTGGCAATCGATCCCTGAATGATGTGACTGTCCTATTGGTTTTCTTGATTGGTTTTGAAGATTTGTGATTTTTACTCCATCCTCATCCCTAGTTCATCAGGCAACACCTGAGCAGTTGGCCAGGAGCCGAATTGATGGTCGTCACTTTGGTGCATAGCGACTTATAGATTCTAATGCCCTGCTTTTCTGTGCATGGATGATGAGCGAAGGATAGTTTGCCCATTTGTCTACCCCTGTTAATTGTTCCTAGTTGAGTGACTGTATTGCACCTTGTTACAATTTTATCTTTGCACTTTAATATTTTTGAAGACAAATTTAACTTGCATACTTTCCCACTCAAATGATAGTTTATAAATTATTTTGGACTGCGTTTTTTTTGGGTGAATGACTGGGAGATATCACTTGGAATTCTCTGCGATCTTCACCCTTTCCATACTACAATCGTTACCTTTACTTACATGGAAAATCTTACGCTTCAATTTTTGTTACTGTTACATTGACCGTGAACCTTCATTCCTTTACCCTGTCAAGTGCATTTTCAATGCGTTTTCTTAACTGTTTTGGTACCTTGTGTTTGCTTTAACAATTACATGACAGCAAAATCATGTGATCCTTAACAATGATTTCACCTCAGCAATTTATTGCTTTTCGTTGGAAAATTTACACGGCATCTGTTCCTCCACGAATTGTCTATCTGTGTTAGATCAATAAATTTGATAGCGTGCTTCCCACAACATAGTTATGCATTTACTTGACTGTGTTTTAGTTCTTTTTCTTTGTGTTTCCGAGTTGTATTTTTTCCTGCATATATACTATGTAATGGGTAGCACTTTGCTGTGACAATAGTGGTGGTTCTACTGTGTGAATGGAGGCATAGCTACTGTTCTTCTACCTGCGTTTTTACCTTGTGAATAACCATTAACTGCGTTTGGTTTTTTGAATTCGTTTTTTTTATATATTGTTGAATAAACCATAAAATGCCTTCAGTTGAATCGTTTACTTGCACCCAATTTGAATTCATGTATACTAATGAAACCAATCACTTAGAGTGATAGACATTAAATCACTTGGCGATTTCCCTAGCCAGGTTAGTGCCACTAGGCAAATTTGCCAATTTTTGCAACAAATTCATCCTTCTTTTTACACAACGAGCTCATTTAATTGACAGGGAGTTGATTCTTGGATTGACAACAAATATCTACCTGTCTACATAATTTATTGTGTGCCTACTTTTAACCTTCGGATGCCAGTGAATATTTACTTGATTGGCAAAGAAATTACTCCTTAGTTGACTATGTTTTAACCCTAGAATAACAACAGATTGATGTTGATTAACATTGATTTATTCTGGACGGTTTCCTGGGCATGTGTAACTACACTCACCTCACTAATTCGAGGCATTTACACAACTGGTACACCACGATTTTCGTGCCACCATACCCAACACTAATTTCGAGGCATAACACACAACACTCACCGATTTACACGGTTGTGCATGTATATCATTTTCCCCTGCGTTTTAATGACCATTTAATGACTACCTATTGTTACCCCTATTTACTTTGATACCTGGATGACTTGGCAATGAATCTCACTTAGACACAATATCATTTTACTAGGCAACGAATTTAATTATTTAATAGTGATTTGTAGTTACATTATGACTCTTAAATGTTGTGTTGTAATCCTTGATCATATCAAGGGTAGCGATTGGAAATTTTATGATCAACGACTTAATATGTAATAGGTGGATAGTAAATAATTGACAACAATCATATAATATATATAGACAACGAGTTGACTGATATATATAGACAACAATAGAATATAGAATAACAAATGAATCAACCATTGTATAACCCGACGAGTTTATGTTTATTGTATTACACAGTAATATGTATTGTATGACACCAAACTGCATCTTTTACTGAAAAATTTTAGAATATAACTCAACAATTTTATGTATTTACTAGGCAACGATATATGTATAGTGATTGGGTGACAACGATTTTTATCCCATTGATAGCATGTTGTTATCGAAATTATACTCCTCATTTTTATCAAGCAATTGATTGTTGAAAATACGTAATGATCGACGACGATCTATACAATGTGATTTATTATTATAGATAGCACATGGATTTTTTGTTGATGCCCATTAATAGATAACACTTAGTTAGACAGTATTAATGGACAAAATATTATTATGTTACAATGATTCATTATTAGATATATCAGTTCCCCTTTATAATAACTTTGTGAAAATAGTATTGATTTAATAGTTCACATTCTTGGTCACTGTTGGAACACATTTATGATAATGATCACATCCTAATAGTTCACTCCTTTGCACTAAGACATCATGTTGAATATATAATGGGTTATGGTTGATGGGAAAATTCATTTAATAGCTTTCACAACTTAATTTGAGTGAATTCATATTGTGTCTTGTCGACCTGTTGCTGGGGGGCGTGGGTGTAGTCCTATTGTCAGTAACTCGGATCCTAGAAAGTTGGATTCACCTAAAGTCCTTGGTCCAAATAGGCTATGAAGCGCCAAGGTTATTTTCGTGCCTATCACCCAGGGATGGCATGATTCTAATGAGGGGATCATGGCGCACCCTAAGGGATAGAGGAAAAGGATAACTGGGTCAGGGTTTGTGCTACCCATTATGGGCGTTGTTTGTGGTATTTTTTATTGGTGTTTGGGTTGTAATTCCTTCATGCATTGGTTGCGCACCATCGAGATTCTAGTTGTTGGCTGTTGAGATCATTGTGTCAGGATTCGGGATGTTGTCCTTTAGCTTTGAGGAATTTTCATGTTTGTGTCGAGTGGTTAGTCACTTCTATATTTTGATCTACACATGTTTCACCCCGTTACTCATTGTGCTAGTACTTGGGTCGTTTTTGTTTGTTGCCTGATCGACTTGCATGTGTTTGTCGTCAGGTTGCGTGGTTCAAATATTGTCATCGTTGCCTTGTTGACTAAAGACAAAAAAAAATTGCACTTTTTGCTTCTCTTTTCGTTGTAACGATCTGGGGTCATTACATATGGTATCAGATTGGGTTCAACCCTGTGACTATGGATCACTAGGATTTCCACTACAGTAGACCCTTGACCATTAAACTAGTGCTAATTAAAAACTTTAACGCATCCTTGCAGTGATCTCGATTAGAGGACGCCACAGAGGCTCGCAACATGGTGCCATGGAAGGAGGTGCGACGCCTCCTATGCCCATGCCCTCGGAGTGTAACCCCAAGGGGAAGAAAAAGTACTTGGGCTGGATTCGAATGTTGTAAGGGATGATGATGGTCTGACAAGGCCCTTCCAGGGAGTGTCATAGGCCTTGATTCACCATCTATACTGAGTTGAGACTAGGACGCCTGTACCCCTGAGGGTCCATAGCGTGCCCCAACCAATACCGTTAGCTTTCACCACGAACTCGAGAAGGTCAAATATCTCAATTTCTTGGGTGCCCCAGATGGCCCAGTCACTGAGGCATGGTTGGAGAATATGGTGAGGTGCCTTCACTTCGTGACTATACCTCCAACATAAAGGTACGCATGGAGGACTTTCAATTGGAGGGGAGAGCTCTTTTCTGGTGAAGACGCTCCTGCGACAATTAAACATGGCCATTGAATACGTGTCATGGGAACTGTTTGAGGAACAATTTCAAGAGAGGTACCTATCAAAGGAATTCATTCCGCGTCATCTCAACGAGTTCAATGCCTTCCGATAGGGAGACCATACGGTGCCCGAGTATGAGGCCCATTTGGAGCTGCTTCAATATGCTCTGCACCTTTTTACCAAGAACTTAAGGTCAAAAAGGTCATGTTGGCCTTAGTGTTAGGATCCAACTTCTACTTTGGATACCAGGATTACTGGATTGAAGAAGGTGTGTTGGAATGTGGGGAGCCACATTACCATAATGACTACCCAGTGGAGAGAATCGGATCTTTGGATCAGCTGGACCCACTACTGTGGGAGTTTTTGGAAAGGTCCATTGAATTCATGCAACAGTGAGTAACCACCAGGCAGAGCAGTAGTCGATTGTGATCGATATGTTAGATACTGTCACTGACCCGACCCTTAGTATTTTTATAGATCAGGTTTTTATTTCTGGTGCGGCACTAAAAATAATTAAGTTTAAGGCAATCGAACAGGATGAGTTTAGCTTTGTAGAGATGGATGTTGGAGCCAAACAGAAGGTTGGCAGGAAGGTTATGGGTTGTACCCTTAACTTGGGAGAGTTTTTCACCAGGGCCAACTTGTACGTCACAATCTTGGGATCTTATGACATCGTGATTGGTATGCACTGGTTGGAATTGCATGAGGTGATACTCAACTTTAAGACAAAACGTTTGAGCTTGGTTGATGATGAGGGACAAAGACACATGATTGTAGGATGAAACCAGGGAGTTTCCCTGAGGTTCATCTCTTCCTTGCAGCTACAGAAGATCATGCACAAGGGATGTAATATTTATGTGATCCTTGCATTAAATGAAAAAGGAGTAGCGAAAGGTCTATAACACCTTCCGGTGGTGAGAGAGTTTGCAGATGCTTTTCTGGAGGAGTTTCCTGGGATGCCACCGGAGAGGCAATTGGAGTTTAACATAGACCTAAAATCGGGGACTAAACCAATAGCGAGAATGCCTTATCATATGTTGACCCCGGAGTTACAGGAGTTGAGAATGCAACTGAAGGAGTTGTTGGACCTGGGACTTATACGTCCTAGTGTGTCATCATGGGGTGCACCTATTATCTTCATACGAAAGAAGGATGGGTCATGGAGACTCTGCATTGACTATCGTCAATTGAACAAGGCAAAGATCATGAATCATTATCTGTTATCAAGTATTGATGATTTGTTCGATCAGATGAAGGGTGCTATGGTGTTTTCAAAGATCAATTTGTGATCAGGGTATCACCAGTTACAGATCAA
The DNA here is from genome assembly GCA_000966675.3 of Picea glauca. NCBI lineage: Eukaryota > Viridiplantae > Streptophyta > Pinopsida > Pinales > Pinaceae > Picea > Picea glauca. The sequence continues at coordinate 304,132 of JZKD02S1929172.1, forward strand.
GGAGGATGACGTCCCTAAGACCTCCTTTAAGATGAGGTTTGGACATTATGGTTTTACTATTTTACCGTTTGGACTAACAAACTTGCCAGGGGTATTTATGAGTTTGATGAACGGGGTGTTATGCGAGTATTTGAACACGTTCATCCAAGTATTCATTGATGATATTTTGATTTACTCTTGAAGGATGGAGGAGCATGACGAGAACTTGTACTTGGTGCTACAGTGTCTGCGAGAGCATAAATTGTATGGGAAATTATCCAAATGCTCATTTTATCAGTAGAAGATTCACTACTTAGGGCATGTCATCTCCGACGAAGGTATCGCCACGGATCCAACAAAGGTTGAGGCTATTATGGAATGGCCTACACTGACGAATGTCCTGGAAGTACGTATCTTCATGGGTTTAGCAGGATACTATCGACAATTCATCGAGGGATTTTTGAAGATAGCAAATGCGATCATGGAATTGCAGAAGAAGAACAAGAAGTTTGTGTGGACCGATAAATGCGCAGAATCATTTCGGAGGCTCAAGGAGCTGTTGAAAAATACATCAAAACTAAGGGTCTCTAACATGGATGTAGACTTCTTGGTATGCACTAACGCATCCAAGGAAGGCTTAGGCGAAGTCTTGATGCAAGATGGTCGATTTATCTCTTACATCTTGAGAAAAATAAGAAGGCATGAGGAGAACTATGTGAGGTGCGATTTGGAGTTGTTAGCCATTGTATATGCCTTGAAGGTTTGGAGAAACTAGCGTGTTGGAAAAAAATTTGAACTAAAAACAGACCATTATGGACTACAACACATCTTAACGCAAGCGACCTAAATGCGCAACAAGAACATTGGTTGGAATTGCTTAGCAATTACGATTCGAGATTACTTACATAAAAGGAAAGTGAATTGAGTGGCATATGCATTGAGTTGGATACCACACATATTTTCAGTGTTCCCTCTTTAGATAAATCTATGGAAAAGATTCTAACTTTATAGTGCGACAATGACTGGTAAAAAGATTTTATCAGACAAAACACAATGATGGTACTGAGATGTGAAGGATTTATGTTGACGACAAGGTATTATTGAGATTTAAAAGGTCGAATTTACGTACCTCCCAATGGTGAGTTGAGGATTTGATCCTAAACAAGGCTCACAAAGTGTGTTCATGGCTCATCCTCGAGTTGCAAGGATGAGCGTAGACCTTAAACCCTTATTCCTCTGGAAAGGAATGAAGGAAGACATCGTCGACTATGTGGCCATATGTCTAGAATGGAAACTGTAAAGGCTAAACATGGACATCCAACATGATTACTACAACCACACGTTATTCTGTAATCAAAATGGGAGGTTATTTCGATGGGTTTCATTGTTGGATTGCCACTTACGACAAAGAGACATGACTCGATTTTGTGATAGTCGACACTTTGATGAAGAGTGCTCATTTTATTCCTGTGCATACTACATATCAAGAACTTGACATAGCTAGAGTTTTCATCAGTGAGATTGTGAGGTTGCATGGCGTACCTAAGAGGATTATATCCGATCAAGGATCGATGTTTATTGGATGATTTTGGACTAGTTTCCGAGAGGCCTTGGGAACCCGACTTAACTTTAGTACTGCTTATCACTCAGAAACAGATGGGAAGACCTAACAAACAAACCAAAACTTGGAGGGCTTGTTTCATATGAACATGATGGACCAACAAAAGTGTTGGGAATAATTCTTTCCACTGGTAGAATTCGCATATAACCACAGTTATAAAAGCACCATTAATATGGCACCTTTCGAGTTCCTTTATGGGTGACCATGTCGGATGCCTTTGAGTTGGGATCGGCTGGAGGATAGGGTCCAGGTGGGACCAAAAGTGATCCAAGAAATGGAACATCAAATGGAAACAATAAGACAAAGGATAGAGGAATTGCAATATCGGTAGAACCATTATGCCGATGTGCATCGTGTCGGTCATAGTTACGATGTTGGTGATCAAGTATTCTTGTGGGTGAAACCTCATAAGAGTTGACCAAGTTTGGAAAGGGTGCTAAACTATCTCCTAGGTTCATGGGATCCTACGAGATTATGGAAAAGAGAGGGTCGTGGCCTATTGACTAGCCTTGCTTGATTCTTTGAGGCATATGCACGATGTTTTTCACGTATCTGTTTTGAGACATTATATTAGTGATCCTACATAGGTTATTAACATAAGTTCCTTGCTAGTATCAGACGAGGGGGAGCTCACAGCCGAGCTGATTCGCATCCTGGATCATCACATTCAACAACTACGACGTTGAACTGCAGATAAGGTCAAGGTCCAGTGGGACAACTATAGTCTTCACTCAGCGACCTGGGAGGATGCATATGATATGCACCAACAATTTCCATTTTTGTTTGATAGATAGACTTATGACACTGTGATACACATTATTTCGACACTTATATACTATGAAACTTCGAGATGAAGTTTAGACCAAGAGGGTGAACTGAGCGAACTTATTCTTTGAGGACACTTGCTTGCGAGTGATCCGGATTATTATACTTTTGGGCATTTGATTATGATTATTAGGCATTATGGATATTATGACATGTTATTTTACTATATTGACATAGACAGGTTCTATTGACTCATTTCTCCTAAGTGTGTAGGATTTGGACCTCGAGGATGCTGAGCCATCGATGAAACCCTTGGACTCCAGATTGAATGAGGGAGTGGACTATTGGGTTTTGATTGTTGTTGATTTGACATATGCACTTCTGATTAGATGTTATGATGATTGATTTTATTTTCTGACATGATTTGATGATGATGCAAGCTGACGATAGCTTTCTGATCAGACTCACATATGGAGTAGAGGGGTCACGCACAAAAACCAGAGACTCTGAGGGAGAGGTTGGGAAAACAACCCTGCCATAGCCTACTATCACTTCCGTCATGGCTTGAACTATAGGTTAATTATTACCAAATTCTAAAATACCCACAATGTCATGAGGGCAGACTGCAGAAGTCGCTCACGATGATTCTAAGGGGCGCGCAATAAGGGAGGGGCCTTATTCCTTAGAGGCCCTTAGTCTCCCACAAGATCAACTAGCGGAGTATTGACTCCAAGGGTTTTTGATGTCTACCAAGTCATTCAAGAGGCGAGTGGCACCCTTGGATCACGTAGTGCATCCTGAAGGGCACGTCACACATGAAAAATGGAAATAGGAGAGTGGCACCCTTGGAGCATGTAGTGTGTCCTGAATGGCATGTCACTCAAGGGAAACATAATGAGGTGAGTGTCACCTTTGGAGAACCTAGTGCACCCTGAAGGGCACGTCACATTGTTAAATAATAAGTGAATAAACCTAGATGGCCTTAGAACGAATGATGTGATGAGAAAGTTTTAAAACCATTTTTTCCTAATAAAAATGTTGCCCAGCCTTAGAAATTAAAATCTAGGTGTAAGTGGAAAATAATAATAATAATCATATTTAAACATGTGATAAAAAGGGGGTAAGAAATTCAATTAAATTATTAAAATCAAATTATATTGAGGGGTTAAAATTAAAAATAATAATAATAATTGATCGTTTGTTACATGTGCTAATTAAAATTTTTAACTGAAAAGAAAATGGGGAAAAAGGGTAAATTCTACACTTGCTAATTTGATTTTTAGATCAAAATGGAAAGAGGGAAATTCATAAGAATCAGGAAACTAAGGGAAAAGCGGGAAACATAAGGAAAAAGAAGATTGACTAACTTAGGAAGGAATCTTTCCTTTAAGAACTTTCTAAATTGAACTCAACTAGTAAATTAGTAAGGGGGTAAGTCATTAAAATGTGTAAGGGAATATGGGGACACCTAGGAGCAATTATAGGAATTCTTTTAGGTGGGTGAGGTAAGTAGGAGTAATTAAATAAAAAATGAAATTATTTTCTGGTGCAACGAAGGGGATGGGTGACACATGTACGAGGAGGATTTTTCTGAATTAAATTTTTGAACAATAAATTAAATGGGAAATTTGGAAAGAAATGACTTAGAAACTCTTTATAAAGGAGGGAGGAGGGGGAGGATAGATCTCATCTTGGATGCGTAATGTTATGCTACATAATGTTAGACTTGACTGACTTATCTTGTGGGAGTTTGGATACCCACCTCAGTGACGAGTGGTAGCTCGACCTTGTGAGGTGAGATGGGAGCTAGTTGTTGTATGGTTTAGTTTGTTTGGCCCCTTTGTGTCTCAAGGGATAAGGGGGAAGAAGAGTACCCCTAGTGTTGGATGGGTGGTACTGGTGAAGTCTCATCAGTTGACAAGCAGGAGTTGCACGGAGCATGTGGGACAACGGCTCAGAGCTGTCACCTTGGGCTACGATATGCTTACCTTTATTCTACATGGTAGCTGATTATTGGCCTTACACTTTCATTTATGTACATTTAATTGTGTAAAGAAAATTTTTACTTAGCATTTCAACCGAGAACTTAAATTCCCCATAGCCTTAATCTCCTTGCTTGAATTGATTCCCTTGGCAATCGATCCCTGAATGTTGTGACTATCCTATAGGTTTTATTGATTGGTTGTGAAAAGTTGTGATTTTTACTCCGTCCTAATCCCTAGTTCATCATTCCAAGCCTGAGCAGTCGGCCAGGATCCGAATCGGCGGTCATCATTTCGGTGCATAGCGACCTATAGATTCTAATGCCCTACTTTTCTATGTGTGGATGATGAGCGAAGGATAGTTTTCCCATATGTATACCACTTTTGATTGTTCCTGGTTGAGTGATTGTCTTTCTCCTTGTTGTGATTTTATCTCTGCACTTTAATATTTTTGAAGAAAAAATTAACTTGCGTATTTTCCCAGTCAAATGACAGTTTATAAATTATTTTGGACTGCATTTTTTTTGGGTGATTGACTGGGAGATATCACTTGGAATTCTCTACGATCTTCACCCTTTCCATACTATAATCGTTACCTTTAATTACAAGGCAAATCTTACTTTGCAATTTTTGTTACTTTTACATTGACCACGAACCTTCATTTTTTTACCCTGTTGAGTTTATTTTCAATGCGTTTTCTTAACTATTTTGGTACCCTACGTTTTCTTTGAAAATTACATGACAACAAAATTATGTGATCCTTAACAATGATTTCTCCTGAGCAACTTATTTCTTTTTGTTGGAAAATTTACACGGTGTTTGTTCCTCCACGAATTGCCTATATGTGTTAGATCAATAAATTTGACCGCATGCTTCCCACAACATAGTCATGCATTTACTTGATTGTGTTTTAATTATTTTTCTCTATTTTTTTGAGTTTTATTTTTGTCTACGTATATACTGTGTAATGGGTAGTGCTTTGTTGTTACAATAGTGGTGGTTCTACTATGTGAAATGGGGTGTAGCTACTATGCTTCTACTTGCATTTTGACCTTGAGAATAACCATTAACTGCATCTCATTTTTTGAAGTCATTTATTTATTTATTGTTGAATAAACCATAAAATGACTTCAGTTGAATCATTTACTTGCTCCCAATTTGAATTCATTTATAGTAATGAAAACAATCGTTTAGAGTGATAGACATTAAAGCACTTGGTGATTTCCCCAGCTAGGGTAGCGCCCCTGGGCGAATTTTCCAATTTTTACAATGAATTCATCCTTCTTTTTACACAACGAGCTCATTTAATTGACAACGAGTTGATTCTTGGATTGACAACAAATCTCTACCTGTCTGCAAAATTTATTGTGTGTCTGCATTTAACCTTCAAATGCCAGCGAATATTTACTTGATTGGAAAAGAAATTACTCCTTAGTTGACTGTGTTTTAACCCTGGAATAACAATGGATTGATGTGGATTAACATTGATTTATTCTGGATGGTTTCCTAGGAATGTGTAATGACGCTCACCTCACTAATTCGGGGAATTTACATAGCTGGTACACCATGATTTTCATGCTGCCATACCCAACACTAATTTTGAGGCACACCACACAACACTTACTGATTTACACAGTTGTGCATGTATATCATTTTCCCTTGCGTTTTAATGACCATTTAATGACTGCCTCTTGTTACCCCTATTTGCTCTGATACCTGTATGGCTTGTCAATGAATCTCACTTAGATATAGTATCATTTTACTAGGGAGAGAATTTAATTATTTAATAGTGATTTGTAGTTACATTATGACTCTTAAATGTTGTGTTGTAATGCCTGATCATATCAATGGTAGTGATTGAAACGTTTATGATCAACGTCTTAATATGTAATAGGTGTACAGTAAAAAATTGACAACAATCATATAATATATATAGACAATGAGTTGAATGATATATATAGATAGCGATAGAATATAGAATAGAAAATGAATCAGCCATTGTATAACCCATCGAGTTTATGTTTATTGTATTACAAAGTAATAGGTATTGTATGACACCAAAATGCATCTTTTACTCAGTGATTTTAGAATATAACTCAACAATTTTATGTATTTACTAGGCAGCGATGTATGTATAGTGATTGGGTGACATTGATTTTTAGCCCATTAATACCATGTTGTTAGCGAAATTATACTCCTCATTTTTATCAAGCAATTGATTGTTGATAGTATGTATTGATCGACGACGATATGTAGAATGTGATTTATTATTATAGATAACACATGGATTTATTGTTGATACCCATTAATAGATAACACTTACTTAGACAATATTAATGGACATGATATTATTATGGTACAATGATTCATTGTTAGATATATTAGTTCGCCTTTATAATAACTTCATGAAAATAGTAACGATTTAATATTTCACATTCTTGGTCACCGTTGGGACACATTTATGATAATGATCACATCCTAATAGTTCACTCCTTCACACTAAGACATCATGATGAAAAGATAATGGGTTATGGTTTATGGGCGAAGTCATTTAATATCTTGAACAAATTAATTTGAGTGAAGTCATATTTCATGTTATTGACCTATTGCTGGGGGGCGTGGGTGTAGTCCTCTTGTCAATAACTTGGCTCCTAGTGAGTTGGATTCACCTATATTCCTTGGTCCATATAAGTTATGTAGTGCCAAGGTTATTGTCACACCTATCACCTCGAGACGGCATGATTCTGATGAAGGGATCATGGTGCGCCCTAAGGGATAGAGGTGAAGGATAACTAAGCCAGGGTTTGTGCTACCCATTGTAGGCGTTGTTCATGGTAGTTGTTATTGGCATTTGGGTTGTAATGCCTTTATGCATTGGTTTCGCACCATAGAGGTTCTAGTTGTTGGTCGTCGAGGTCATTGTGTCGGGATTGTGGATGTTTTCCTTTAGCTTGGAGGTGTTGTCATGTTTGTGTCGGGCAGGTAGTCGCTTCTATATTTTGATCTACGCATGTTTTTCCCCATTGCTCGTTGTGCTAGTGCTTGGGTCGTTGTTGTCTGTTGCCTGATCGGCTTGTGTGTGTTCATAATCAGGTTGTGTGGTTCAACTATTATCATCGTTTCCTTCTTGACTAAAGACAAAAAAAAAAGTATTTTCACTTTCCGCTTCGCTTGCAGTCGTAACGATTTGGGGTTGTTACACTAATTTCTTGGTATAGACATTAGGATCAAAATGAAATCTAGATAATCAGGTGTCAATACGAAAGTTTTCCATTTTGGCATACCAAGATTGAGGAGCTTGCCTAAGGCCATAAAGAGATTTTTTAAGGAGACAAACAAGGCTAGAGTCAATCCGGACATAGCCTGGAGGTTGTTCCATGTAGATTTCTTCTTGCAAATATCCATGCAAGAAGGCAGATTTAACATCCATATGATCGACCTCCTATTTATGTGAGGCAACAAAGGAAAGAACAAGGTATATGGAATTTATTTTGGCTACAGGGGAAAAGGTTTCATTATAGTCAAATCCTTCAACTTGAGAAAATCCTTTGGTCACTAAACGAGCCTTCTATATTTCAACACTTCCATATGATGCATACTTAGTTTTGTAGACCCATTTACATTTGACAAGTTTTCTTCCTTTTGGAAGAGGTAGAAGATCCCAAGTATTTTTTTCCATTAAAGAACGATACTCTTAATTAATTGTTGTATCAAAATCTGGATGAACTGAAGCGTCTACAAATGTCTTTGGATCATGTGACTCTTAAACTTGAGCCAAAAGAGAAGAGGCTCACTGGAACTATGAACGTGTTCGACGTTGATATGAAGGGTGACTGACAAGATCACTAGTTGCTTCTCGTGTTGAACAGACCCGTCTATGAAGTGGTGGAGTTGGTGCTAGTTCAGGTTCAAAGGAATCATATGGACGAAGGTGAGAAGGTGGAGGTGTATTTTCATCCTCTCTATCATCATCTGAAGAATAAACTAGAATAGGAACAAGAGAAGGCACAAACGCCAAAGATGGCTCACAGGCCAAAGAAGGCACAATCACTGAATTAGGCTCGCAGGCCAAGAGATTTTCATCAAATTTAACATCTCTTCTAATAATAATTTCATTACAATGTGGTTGAAGAAGTCTATAAACTTTGACATATTCAGAATAACCAACAAATATACACTTGTCACTTTTAGGTTGCAATGCTTTCATTTTCTCATCAGGAATGTAAGCCCATGCTATACTGCCAAATACATGGAAGTGACTTACATCTGGTTTAATTTTAGTCCAATCTTTTTCTGGTGTTATATTTTAAGAGCCTTTGTGGGAGTGAAATTTTCTACGTAATTTGCACAGTTGATTGCTTCTGCCCAATACTTTAGACTTAATCCCTTAGATTGGATCATACAATTAAGCATTTCTTTTAATGTGCAGTTCTTTCTCTCAGTCACACCATTTTGTTTTGGTGTATATGGAACAATGTGTTGCATTTGGATTCCCTGTGTAGTGCAGTAACTTGTAAAATTATTGTTCACATATTCGCCTCCATTATCTATTCTTAAATTTTGAATTTGATGTTCAGATTTTTTTTCTACAAGGGCCTTGTAGGCCAAAAACTTGTCAAAAACTTTGCTCTTAATTTTTAAGAATTAAACCCAAGTGTTGAGGAAAAGATATGAAATAATATTACTCAATCATTTTAAGACTTTATTTGGCTAAAGAAAAGTAAATGGGAATATCACCTTATGTTTATAGCCAACAAAAATAACATCCTAACTCACAAGTATTAATTACGAGTGCTTAGGCTAGTCTTTTATGAATAAAAAACTTGCTAGAAATTCACTTTTTATGTAATTTTCTGAATATAATAGTTGCTAAAATAAATGTAAGAACAAAAGTAAAGACACCAAGATGATAATCAAGACAGATGAGACATAATTCAATCCTTTATTTCATTCCAATTCACCAAAGACTCATTTTCTTTACAAAATCTCATATAGAAATCTTGGACCAAATTCAAACTTAGACATCCTTGATGGAACATACAAAAAGACCTCTGACAGAAAACCAAAACTGAACTCTAAAAGCTAGATCAACTTGCCACGGATTGTTTCCCACTCGACTCTGCACAATAGCCTTTATCAGTCATGAAAATTAATTCACAAACAGAGAAGTCTACACAGACTATCAAAGATAGATTAACACCTCTGAGAAACAAGTGTCTGAATGATTTGATTCAACCCTGAATATTGTTGTCTACAATAAGACCCTTCTATCACAAAAGAGAATTAGGCTTTGATGAATATATGAATGATGAAAACTGAACTATCTCAACATAAACTCAAAGAGAAAACCTTAACATGCTTCTTCTTCTATCCCCCTTTGTTCCTCCCTTTCTTCTTGCTTTTAACAAATTAGATTTGGTTGAAGTAGTTGAACCAACTTATTAGTTAATTTAATTAAAATACTCAATTAACTTTAGTTAGGGGGAAGAGTAATAATTATAATTAAGGGTTATAATTAAATAACAACTAGTAGGTGGTAGCCCTTGTGACTCCCTTTAGTTCATCACAATCATATCAATCATAACATAACCATTATTTGAGAAAAACACACCTCCTTGTGTCTCCCATCAACATATTCACTTTTGGTAGTTTAAACTCATGAAATTTGAAATTATTTCAAAATAGTACTCATATATCCAAAAATAAACACGATGTCCAAAGATCCATGAGTCAACTGTCATAAAGCAATAGATATAATAAAATATCAAAATCCATATTTCTCAGTCTCTGATGCAACTCTTCCTTGGTTGTTGTTGTCACCTCTTGATTTTCCTAAATTTTCCTTTGGATTTGCAGATCCTTTAGGCCTAATCTCGCTGATTACGTGGGAACAATCGCCCCTCAAATGCATCCGGGAAGACACAAATTTGTTAGAGCCATTGGAGGGTGAGGAGGGGGCAACAACGGCTTTTTATTTATCAATGGCATGGTGCACCTCAGTTTTCAATCTCTTGCTAGCATGGGAGGATTGCATTGGTGAGTGATCAGGGGCATCTTGGGCAATCGGGTTAACCGGTGGAGGAGAAGGTAAAGACAAGTTGGATCAGCCACGATGTTGGGAGACTATTGGGTGGACAATCTCCTGTCATCCATCATTTCCAAGGACCTTGGGTTGTAATGAGACATGAGGAAGTACAGGGATACCATGTGCTTGCAGGGCTTTCAAAAGAGGCCTTTCAGGCCTAGGTTAGACTATTCCCTACCCGGTCCAATTAAAGAATCTGGCATGAAACAATTGTCCAAGCTATTGTGAATCAATGTCAAAATGTATGGAGAACCTGAGCCTTCTTGGGCCTCGGTTCGAGTTACCCCTACCTATGTTTCCTCGGCCATGTCTACCTTGAATGAAAAAACTCAACTTGCATGTGTGATTGATTAGAAAATAGTATTTTGAATAACCATACATGACAAATCTTAAAAATATGAAATATATTTGGCTCAAAAATGTATCAGACTCATGCAATCCAATCCATACAAATTGTTTTCCTGTTAATCAATGAGCAGGGGGGTGAAAAACGGTTCTGGGATATGTGAGGGGTTTGTATTGAGAGAAAATATGATATAATGAAAGGGGAGAAGACATGTTCACTGCTCAATGACAACAACAATCAGTTGTAAACAAAACCAATAAAACCTCACTGCAATCCACACAAGACTGTCACTTCCATCCACTTTAACACATAAATTCTCTTGACTGTAATCAATTTCATAACAAGGAGTGAAAAATGAATATGGGAGGTGATGTGGTTTTTAATTAACGAAAAGTGAAATAATGGAAGGGAAGAAGGAATATTATTGTTCATGAAATTAATTAAGTGATCCACAAAACATTCTTCGAAAGGAGATGGATCAACCATCAATCAATTAACTAAAAACTATTTTTTGTGTATTTAACTAGTTCATTGTTCATAATCAAATATCCAACATAGTGCCATTACAAGAAAGTATGTATTCCACACACAATTTGTAAGATGTTTTGTTCCCTTCATTCACATACTTTGCATTTTATAACAATTTACAAACAATACCCATTTCCAATATGTAACTATCAAAATCAACCATTGCCCATGCATTTCTTCAATCCACCATAATACTCAAAAATCATGTTTTCAAATTAATAATGAAGTCACTATCACTACAATCGAGCCCATCATTTAAATGCAATGACATTCGTTGAACATATATGACAGTAGCCAAAATAATCAAGACCGAAATGCCACACCTGAATTGGCAATTAAACATACAATCCACAATCACCATTTAGACCCAACTTATGCACAGGGTAATTTGCCCAGGCAATGTAACTCTCCCACTGTTAAAAAAACAATTCAATATGGCTTAAAGAGATGGGCCATCCATCCAATCTATCGTCTTTGTTCAAAACAAAATCATGGGGTTGAAGAGAATAACTTCGACCCCTTACGCAGTCATATAGATTATCATGGTATAAACCAGATAATATGTGAGGAACGATATGGATTCATTGAATAACTAACAATATCCAATGCTATTGTAGTTGCCTCATTAACATTATCCAATTCTATTGTAGTTTCCAGGCGCAGAAAGCACACGAGCATCATCGACAAAGCACACGAGCATCATCATCGACAAAACACCTTTCTCCATTTAATGGATTGTGAGTTCCCCTTCTTTGCGAACACATATAAATGTTGCAGCTCTCATATTGAAGAGTAAGTTGAAAATTCATTGTATTCACAATACGAAAAAGATGGGAGAAATCGTTGTATTCACTCGTGCACAAGTGTGAAGCAAGCTGCGGAAAATGATCAATACTAGTTCGAATATCATTGGTGTACTGTATTGGAATAGGTGAAGTAACTTTGTCTTCATATTAGGAAATTCATACTAAATGGGATATATTGGATAAAAAACTGTGCAAACGAATTAACTTTAGTGTTGATTAGAAAATATATATGGAGAAAGTTGTCATATTTTGGACAACCCACCAACTAACTTTAATGAAGGTTTAAGATAAAGTTAATGAATTTGTACAACTTATTTCATGTATCATACATCAATGATATTCAGAGGAGAAGTTTAAACATTTTATGTTTTGGAGTGATAATTATTATTGGAATTTGGTTATGTTATTGTTTGTAAAATTGCATTTTTACATTGATTAAATTGTATTTTTGAATGTATAAATGTCTTAGCACTCTGAAAACCATTATTGCATATAGGTTGTACAATCTCAACTACTGATATGGACAATTCGGATAATTTTTCTAAAATTTTGGCAGGATTTTGAACAAAACTGATGGGAAAAATGTGTTTGGAAAATGTTCAAAAAGTAGAATGTTTAGACTACTCTAAATTGTATATATTGGTTGGTAGGTTGTTGTCCAAAATATATTGTTGAACAAAAGTGGAAGCTCATTTATTGTATATGAAATATAGTGGTAAAGTCATATCAATGTGATATATGGTGAATGATTGGTATTAGTGGCTGATTAGGAAATAGATGTAAAGAAGTTTGCTTAAATGGATTGGGGCATTATAGAATAAAGGTGTGGAAAGTCATTCATTTCATATGTAATTTAGTGGTAAATTCTTATGGAAATTGATTGGTATTAGTATGGATTAGGAAAAATATGTAAAGAAGTTGGAGAAAGGATCATGGCATTACATAAGAAAGGTGTGGAAAGTCATTCATTTCATATGGAATTTAGTGGTGAATTCATATCAAGTTGAGAAAATTGTGGAAATTCATTAATTTTATATGGAAATTAGTTGGTACTAACATTGACTAGGAAATAGACGTAAAGAAGTTGGAGAAATCAAATAGGAAACTACAGAAGAAAGGAGTGGAAACTCAATCAATCTATATGATTTTAGTGGGGAAGTCATATCAAATGAGAAATATTCCGAAAGAAAGTTGTGAAAAGTCATGAATTCTATGTGGAAATTGGTCGGTTCCCTCATTGACTAGGACGTAGATGTAAAGGAGTTGGGGAAACCAAATGTTTGTAGTTTGAATTTAGTTTGTAGGTGGATTGTTTGAGACATACTATTGAAGAAATATGTGGAAAGCCATCCATTTTATATGGAATTTAGAGGGAAATTTGTATTGAATGGATCATTGGTGAAGAAAGTTGTGCAAACTCACTAATTGTACCTACAATTTGGCTAGTATGGGTATTGACTTGGAAATAAAGGTGAATAAGTTGATAAACTAATTGTTTCTATCTTGAATTTCATTAGTAGGTCGATTGTTCAGGACATATTGTTGAAGAGAGGTGTGGAACTCATTCATTATATTTGGAATTTAGTTGTAAAACCATATTGTATGGTGCAATTTGGTGAAGAAAGTTATGCACACTCATTAATGGCCTCAGTTTTAGAATTTTTTGAGTTGAAATATAAGTTCAAATTTACATCTACAATAGTGCCTACAAGGATTTTATAATGTTTATATAAGAATCTATATGAATATCAATAAAAAAAAATCATTAGTAAAATGAATATGAACACCATTAAAAAAAGTTTTTAGTGGCATCTAAAAAATGTATTTAATGGAAAAAAAAAAGTTAGAAACTCTTTTGAATATGCTATCAAACCATCCATTTAAATTTCAATTAAACATCCAAAACAACAACAATAAATGTTAATAAACAAGATAAGGCAATAACATAATATTCAACAATAAATATAGTCACATATATGAATTATATTGTTCTAATAATCAACTAGATAATCGATAGAGATGGAACATTGTTATAATTGTGATATTTAGGTATAAATCACGAGTTTTGGTAAGTTAGGCAAATTCCACAAGGATCCCCATTGTGGTCTTGCTAGGAGAGGGTATTCATCCACGATTATACTCATGGAGCCCACACCTAAAGAGATGATGTTTTCATTATAGGTGATTAAACATGATCACCATTTTCGCGAGAAACTTAACACATAAGTTGGTTTGTGGAAAATATATTTCCCTAGTTATTTAAGATATACGCTCATCTTTATCTCATGAATAGTATTTTAATGACTAATTTATTAGTTTTTTGGATCTGTAATATTTTTTGGAAAAAACTTTTGTTTTTGATTTTGGATGCTTGGATGGCGACATTTTCCAAGGAGTTGATGTAATTATGATAGACTAAGTCATGTCTTATGACTATATATATGATTCTATATAGTGAAAAGTTTCTTTTGATTTTTAATAAATAGCATTGAAACTAGTTTTTACTCTGGAAAAAAAAATCCTCATCATACAATGATGGGTTATTCCCCATGAATATCCATGTTAACCAATCATGATCATATAGTAAGTTAAAAAAAACACATGAGGAATTGGATGGGAAATGAATCATCTCCTAATCATAAAAGGAGTCATCACCATTGTGCTATAATGAGGTCTTCACCATGATTACACCCATTGAGCCCGTGGTTACAGAACTAAAGTTCATATTATAAGTGTTAAACATAATCATTTACAATATGTTTAAAAAAACTCATTATAATAAATATATAATAATTACCATAAATAATAATAATCATAAAAATATGTTTAAAAAAATTCATTATAATAAACATATAATAATTACCATAAATAATAATAGTCATAAAATATAGTTTATAACAAATATAATTATAATCAAAATAATCAATACAGTGAAAAGAAATGCTATCAATAGAGTGAAAGGGAATGTTGGGCAATATCTTCGTATGAAGAGACGAGGGGTATTTTTCCCTATGTTCCCTATATAATAAATACATTTTCTTCATAACATTTCATCCATCGTGTGTAAAGATTATGAAATAGGAGTTGTACAAGACAAATACATGGATGGATGAATTGGTCCATTTTCATGGAATAAATGAATAGTTTGTTTATTTGTTTTTTGAAAATGGGATTTTTGCATTTATCAAAATATATTTTTATTTAATAATATAATTTAGAGGATTTATTTTTATTAAAATATTTATAAAATAAATAAAATATTTTTTATTAGTATTAATGTTATTATAATGTGTTTTTATTAAACTATATATTTGAATTTTATTAATCTATTTTGTTAATCAATGCATATTATTAAAATTTTTTTAGTAAATTATATTATTAAATTATTAAATTAAAGTCTCTACTTAAAGAATGAATCATTGTAGTGGGGTTTTTTCAACTGTAAATAATCCAAAATAAATTAAGTTGGAGGGAAAAAAAAATTAAGAAAAACAAAGAAGACTAGACAAATTATAAAGATGTTGGAAAGCCTTTAAAAAGAAAGTAGTAGCAAAAAACCAAGTATCTAACTCAACATTGTATAGATCCAATCTCAAGAAAAAGGCTTAAGAATGTTTTTTGACGTAAGGAACCGAAACTTGGAAATGGTTTTTTTACTCCAAGGTTACATGTTGTCATGAGAGAAGGTTGCAAACTTGGTCACTCACGACTATTAGCTAAGGGTCATGCAATAAGGTGATAACCTTATTCTTCAATAACCATTAGAATCTCAACGAAGAGAAACAAAGATTAATTAATAGAGTTTCTACTGTTGCACCACTTTTCCAATAAGAAAAGTTGGATACTTTAAGGGCATGCAAATTATTGGACACTTGGAAATACAATTAAGTAGTTCTTGAAGGGCATGAGATATATGGTACCCTTTATAACATATATGAATGGTTAAGTGCTAGTGTGGAAAGAAAGTTAAATTGAAAAGTATCAAAGAAAATTACTTTAACATGCATTTTAATAAATAAGAAAAAAAACAATTATATAGTTTATGCATATTACTAAAGGGGAAAACAAATTAAATGATAATGACATCAATTAATATTTGGGATCATCTTGTATATCATAACAAGGAAGATAATTTAGTTAACTAAAAATATTAAGAACAACAATTACAATTAGGAAAATGTGCATGAAATTAAAATAAGTTAATTATTGATTAACAAAAACTAATTATTAGTGCGTCCTTAAGTCAAGTATAGATATAGAAACAAGAATTCAAATTCAAATTGAAGAGTCAGAAAATAAAAGTGGGGTGAAAGAAGTTAATGTAAATTAATAAATAACTTAGACTAGTAACTCCATGTGCAACACCCATGAGAGAAAATACAAAAATGTGGGAGTTGGGTGAAGGTAATTAAATATTTTATAATTTTAAATAGATAATTATATGTGAATTTATGCATATGAGTGACACATGGATGGTTGAATATTAGGAAAATGGTAATTTAGTAATATATATTTTTGCAAATATTAGACTAGTGGCATTGGAAACAAAATTTATAAAAATAGAACATGGACTAAGAGGAAAGAACTTTCATACACCTTAATGTTAAAATAAATTTTCATCGGTATTTATTGAGAGTTTGGTCTATTGAATTTTGTTGAGAGGTGGGGATTCTTATAAATATTGGCATCTTGCTAGTGAGATAGTATTCCTTATGACCCCATTGTTCCTAGGGGTCTTTAGGGAAGGATGGTACCCAAAAGAGTTGGTAGGGAGACCCACTAATGGATCATCAAATACTCAATAAGCTAATTCAAGATTAGAAATTGAATCCTCCATTTTAAATTTGACAAAAAGAAAAAATATTTATGATAACTCTTATTATTTTGAATTGGTGCAAAATGTTATCATTATAATTATTTTATTTAAAAATATATATAATGATTGAAATTTTATTTAAAATAATGTTTGGCATTGGAAATTGTAACGAACCCCGTTGTTACAATGACAAGCCTCGCATAACCAGTACATTTATTTATTTATTGTAAGACAGAAAGTAATAATGACAATACACTCAAAACATCGCAACATGATGATGAACAAAAAATACACAATTCACACAACCTAAAAAAATAACAACCTAGCATACTAGCACAACATGCATCTGGAAGCAACATATGACGTTCATTCAAACGAAGAATAAAAATGACTACCCACCTGTCGTACCCTGCAATGGTTAGGACCTCCAGGATGCATAAGCAATGCTCAAGCCTATGTTCCCATCTATTTTGACCATTTAAGGTCTCAAGGCTGACGATTGTTCTGAGGAACAAGGAGGTGTCTACATCTAGCTCGACACAAGCAGACCAAGCCTACTAAGCTAAGGACAATCATCATATCAACTCAATGCAACCAGCATCAATGACACAAGTAACTAGAAACTTCCCAGTGAGGAAGAAACCAATCACATTAAAATGTTACAGAAATAAGTACAAACATCAATTACAATGAACAAAAACACCCTCAATGAGAATCACTTGACCCAAGCCATGCATAATATGCACTTATTGATCAACGCGTGCAATGATCCTAATTCAAGGAATCACGTCACCACATTGTGACAAGCGTGCTAGGAACCCAAGCGCAACATAAAAAGACTCTCACCCTCAATCAAACACAAAATCCAACGTTACTTGAAACCAACTAGCACTGTCACACATTAAATGAAAACTATAATGAAAGCACTCTATTCAATCAAGAAAAGCAAGGCACAATGAAATATACACACAATAGGGTTAAATTGCTTCCATCTAGAAGTGTCTTAATAACATTTTACCATTATAGGACTATTCAAGCTCAAGCATCCAACCTCAGCTACTATGAAAACTTATGAAAGTACTTCCCTGCCTTCCTTTAGAACAAGACAACCCTTTAAACATCATAAAGAATAAATCAACTTATGATTAATAAGTACAATTTGTCTAAGGGTTCCATTGACGACACTAAAGAATCTTACATGTCCTTAATTAGTTCCCTGATGTAAAGGAAATTCAACTATTATAAGCGATAAATGCAATGATCATCATTAACCATTAATCTGATGCAAAAGCAATTTGTTAAACTATTGAAGGACTAAACGCCATAACCATAACAAAATTATTTTAACGGTTGTAAAAAGAGATGATTTAAGCTATAAAGATATAATTACCATAATCATCGTTTAACCACTAAAACTGTTGTATATCCAATTTATTCATTTCGTTCAATACACATTCACTTTTTTTATTGCATCGCTGCCAAATCGCTATGATCACCATTTAACTATTAAAACTGCACAAGCACTTAAACGATTATAAGGGATAAATTCTATATTCATAATTAATTTATATTAACACTCTTATATCACATTTGAACTGAACCATTAAAGTTGATGTAGAACTATTAAACTATTATATTGTTACTATAATTGAATTGTTATATAATTATCTTAAGCACAATTACAATGGGACCATCTAGAGTTGATGCCAAACTATTATAACTATTAGTCTTAATTGACCGTTATGTAACTGCTATAATCACCATTAAAATGAAATTTTTAAACTAAATCAAAATTCATAAAAACTATTAAAACTATTAATCATTTGAACTATTATAAGGCGGTTATAATCACAATAAAAGAATGGGTATGATGGTTTTTTTATTCACAACTACAATCACAACATCCATAATAAAGCAATAAACTGTTAGGTTGAAACTGTAAACATCGTTAATATGAGGGTTCTTAATTTAAAAAGAGCATCTGGTTATGGAGTACGTAGTGGCAGCCATAAAAATTCATTAAGTTCTATCACTCTTACTAAAATAGCAGGAAAATGTACAACACTACTAAACAACATGATTTAATTAAACGACGGGTTAATACCTAGTTAGATAGTTAACTAATAGTAGGTTTAACACCTTACTCCTTCCCCCAATAAATTTTAGGGTAGAAAGGTTTAATATTGAGCATGAAATTAACGGGGAAGTAGTGGTAATGAGGAGGCCGCCAGTTCATATGAGAGAGATCGCTTGCTACAACAAATCTTGAGGGTTTTCCTTCTGAAAACGTGACAGCCATGAATGTAACACCAGTCTAGGGACTGTTGTTACATGGAAGGGATCTTGAGTAGACCATCGGTGACAATTAGACTGAAATAAATTTTTTTCTGTAAACGTTTTGGAAAAGTCATCAAGCCCAAGGAAGAAATAAATAGATGTTTGCATGCCTGGCATTCTTGAAAAATTGTCGAGCCCAAGGAAGAAATAAACAAATGTTTGGCGGTGAATATTTTCTAGAAGGAAAAATCATTTTGTTTGGTAAACAAGTATCGATAATGAACGTCAAATTTTTATTCTTATAAATTTGAAAATCCATTGATCCAAATCAAAGAGTAAGATCTCTAAAAGCGTTATCACACCAATCAATAATGAAACATGGTATAAGTTCATCTACATACAAATTTCTATTAAGGGAGGAATAAAAAATAAATAAAAACAATTCACACAGATGGAATGGCGAGGGCGAAGGTTCCTTCCCATATGAATTGGGAATATTCTCACACCAAGAGGAAGATATAGCAACAATCCAACCCCTATTAAAGCGGATTTCACCGATAATGAAACTAGAGACATATCAATAGCAATGCCCCAGGATTAGTCAATTCGATTGCAAAAATTTGCATTCATTTAAACCACCCATGCCTCTACCTCATGTGAGGCTTCATATTCTTCATAGGTGTTTCTGAAAGGGCCGACAGTTAGGGTTTTGTTGGTGTGCTACTGAAGTGTTGAACCCTGGGTTTGCCCATGTGCCAACAAATGGTTTCGTTATCAGGACCCGAAACTGTGATTGTTGGGAGCTGAGGAAAAGAAAGAAATCTTTGTGCATAGGTATGTTGCTTTAGTACTTGATTTACAAGGCTCTGTTCTAAAAAGGGGAGTCTGATCTGAAGAAAAGAGGTAAACTATTGAAGCTTTGTTCTCTGAGAAAGGTAAGAATAGTGAAATTTTTTAGATCTTGAAGCTTCGTGCTCTTATGAAAGATAATAATTTTTATTTCAAAAGTATGTATCTAGGCATGTTTAATAAATTTTGTCTTATTCTGAAAACTAGGGCACAATTGGAAGAAACAAGATTCGATATGAGTAGATCTAATAGAAATAATGAGAAATATGGTATTCCTATGCATATAAAGAATGTTTGGACTGACAGATGGATGTAGGATCCTAGGAATAATTTTTTGTGGGTTAGTTACTACGATCCTAGTGTGCAGTACATGAAAGGATGGGCATCATTTAAGATAAAGAGAGGATTAACTCTTTGTTATAGTTGCAGAAGACTAGGCCATATTGCTAAGGATTTCCCTGATAGAAGATCTACTTGTCTTTGTTGTAAAGCTATGGACCATGAAGTTTTCAATTGCCCTAGAATGATTGCTAAAGTTGAGAGAATGAATATGAGCCAAGAAAACCTCGAGGATTACCAAGAAACTAAGAATACGATAGAACCCCAAAGAATATATTACTACAAATGAAAGAAACCCTGAATAATCACAGAGATATCAACTTATCAGAGATATTCAAAGAAAAGGAGTTTATAGAAGCAAGAATAGGAGACTTCGACATAGACTTTGTTCTGGATGAGAAAAAAAAGGTGAATATCATGACAGAAAGTACTTGGGAAATTTTGGGAAGGCCTGTTATGGTTCCTTCATTGGGAGGAATAGGATTATTTAGAGGAAAATTGATCAACCTATGTGGAAGGATTACCCAGACCTCTATGCATGCTCATGGAACTTCGACAGAGGAATAATTTCAGGTTGTTAAATTCATTGAGAACAATGCCACATTTGCTATGTTATTACGAAAACCCTGGATTGAGAAAGATCAGATCCAGAGAAAAGAAGAAGAAGCTCTAGAACAGAAAAAACAAGAATCAAAATATTTCATGACTAGGAGAATAGCACACTTATTGAAAGAATAAGAAAACCAGTCGAAGCTAATGAGGACCAGAGATATGGATGTCGAAGTTCAAAGAACATAAGAAGACTTGAAACATCTGTCTGTACAAGAGTGTAAAGAATCTACTAGAGAAGAAGTATTAGCTTTGAACCCTACGAAAGACCATCAACAATGCAAAGTTACTATGCCAAGGGGAGATAGAATCATAATGGGAAGAGGAACCCATTAATGCAGATCATAGGGAAGAAGGCTAGAAAACTCAGCAAGAAGAAAGCAAATCTAGAAAAATTGCACGAAGCTTCGGAAAGAACTTCTCAGAAGGAAAGTCTCCAGAATTTGAACTTTGCTAGAATATTAAAACAACTTAGATTGGCACTTCGCAATGGCGGAGCGATCTAACCGTTGGAGAAATTATGACCGTTAGACCGACGGTCCCAAATGGATAGAAAGCAGTTATGGTCAAAATATCACCATTGGACCATTGGAACCACATCGTAACGAACATAACTGCAATAATGAAGGCTTCTTATCCATTGGAAGGATATGTTACATCACCGTCTATATATCCCGTCGAGCATTGCCCCGAGAATTTTTTTGTCGATTGTGATTATCTGAACTCACAGAGAACTAGTTGATTTCATGCAGTGATCATTTGATACCTTTCCATCCACTCTGTTACATTGAGTACTTGTTTATCAATCCGAGATATCTGATCTCGAGCATGCATGTCTGGCAAGCTCATCACTATGGAGAAGTAAGTAGAGGAATTTTTAATTGATCTAATGGTAGAGAGAGTGATGTTTGTAGGATTTTAAGCCTCATCAATGAGAGTAGTGCAAGCCTCCCCATCAACTACTCATAGATCCAGACCATCCTGCATTGCAGATGAGAAACAAACCAAGCATAGATGACTTACCAAATACGAAGTTAATCCCATCCATTTTGCCCAATTACATCCCACCTCTAGACAACGTGGTGAATCGTGATAGTGTCCCAAGAGAATTCAACTACACAATCATCACGACATACCTCTTGAAGGGGATGCGCACAGTCAGATCGCAGTTGGAGAGGATTCTAACCTTGAAGATCAGTGACTATAATCTAGGGGACCGCAAGACATACGACATGCTCGTGCCTCACAAGTACCTGACTAAGATGAAGGGAAAGATATCGAATATCATTCCCCAACCCTGGACCATGAACATTGCACAATCCACTATCCTTAACGTCATGAAAATCCCACACTTTGGAAGGCACCAGGGGGTTAATGCGTGCATTAATATCCTATTGTCATGCTTCCACGGTGGTTATTTATGGTTAGACATGCGTATTACTGTTGATCTAGCATTGATCCATAGGATCATTGGATAGAGCATGCAGGGACCTGATCCACATGAATTTTACCCAGGGAAGGTTGTAGATCATGCCCTGGCACAGAGAATTAAAGACACCTATGGCGATGTTGAGAAGGGGACGCGAGGCTACAAGGTAGCCTCCATTCAAAATGGCGCAGTGTGCCTTTATTGCCAGTTGATTATTTTTAAGATAGTCCGAAAGAACAGACCCACGCATGTCATAGGGTTTGTTGTTGACCTCGAAGGAAAGTCCGTGGAGGGATTAAAAATGAACTGGGTGAAGTACTTAATCAACCAACTAGAAGTATATTTCTGTGAAGCTCAAAATGAGGGCTACGAGTTCAACTTTAGCTGGTTGTTGATCCTCATCGTGTTTACAACTTGGGAGATGCCGGAAGGTGCGACCTTCTCATAAATTGAGTCATTCGAGCCACTTGTTGGGAAGTTCACCGCACTCTGGTATTGGAGCTATATGGGAAAATAGTGGTAGTCGAACGCAGTATTCCATACCTACTACCTGCAGCTGAAAAGGGCTATCGAATCATTCCCCCGTATGACATCGAACACTCTAGACAGGTTCAGGACCCTTATGAAGTTTCATGCAAATAGGCATTTCATATATATCACCACACACGCAGATGAGAATAATGAAGAGCTTCAGTCATACAATAATCTCACCGAGGAGGACCTGGGATAAATCACTAAGGAATAGCCCGTAGATTTCCTTATACTAGTCAACAAGGTAGAATTATTTGACCCAAACCTCATTGGAAGCTTGGTAGTTACCCGCGAGGAGTATAATGCACCCAGCAGTAGTAGAAGGAAGAAGAAAGAAGATGTACAGGAACTGAGCAGTGCCTCAGAAGAGACTACTTCATATTCATCTGACGGAGGAGGAGGTGACGAAGTGAAAAAAGAAGAGAAAGAAGAGAAAGAAAGGGAAGAAGATAAGCAGGAGCAAGGTGAAGTAACACCGCCACAGAAACCCCCTGATGACAAATATCCATGAAAGAAAAGGAAGTCTTCCCCCAAGAAACCTACATCACGGAAGAAGTCCAAATCAAGCAATCTGAAGCCTCAAACTATACTCACAGTTGATGACTTCGAATTCATTATCGCAGCTATGTCAGACACCTTGGAAGACATTTTGCATAGAATAAAAGAAAAACAAGAGGCTATGTATGATAGAATTGAGGAAGAACTCAGAGGGGTACAACATGCCCTTCAATCTAGCAGTGCAACATCTATTGTGCTCCCACCCTCAAATGAGACAGAGTTGGGAGACGAGCCTACCCAAATCCGTAGAATAGTTGATGCGACTGAATCCCACCTTCGTCGCACCTAGGAAGAGAAAGAATAGGCCACAATGGCCCTGAAGCAAGCACAAGAGGAAGTAATAGAGAAACAGAGGGTTGTGCAGCAGGAGAAGGCTTCTCTCCAAACTAATTTTGAAGAAGATAGAGTGAAAATCCAGCAGGAGAAAGAACAGTTGCTCGTGGAGCAAGTTGGAGTAAAAGAAGCAGTCAGTAGATCACTTCGCTTTTTGACCGAATTAGAGAAAAAGGAGGAAGCCCCAGTGGAAAATATAGTATCACATCTTGCTAAATCCATCCAACAACTTCAACAGAGAATCATAGACTTAGAGCTATGAATAGTGACAAGCACCCCACAGGATGTGCGATAACAAAGAGAAGCCACTGCCCGGAGCACAGTTGAGAGGATCAGAGCATTAGCTTTGGAATGTAAATAACTAAGTGATAACAGTGCATAGAATTATGAGCAACTCATTGAAGACCCTGAAATGAAGACACTGGAGTCACAGCTCTAGAAGGAAAAGCAACAAGCAACAACAATTTAGGTGCAGTTGAAGCTCCTATCTATAGTTGAGAGGATCAAGAGATCCCAGGAACAACACACTTCTCAACAACAGGTCCATGCCATTCAAAGTAGAGTAATGGAATTGAATCAGAGACTCCAACCAATTCAGAATGAAGCTTGCCAACTATTTGAGGAAATTGAAGGCTGAGGAGAAGAGCTAGAGAAAGTAGTCACTGCAGTCGAACAACTCTTAGAGGGACCTATCAATGAAGCAGTTATTCAAGAGTTTGTCGAGCAGGAGGCCTTGGCCCACCATTAGGTTGAAGAAGCTCGAGTATTTTGAGACAAAATTACTTAGATCAAAGTGACTCAGGATGAGTCACAGATGAGTGTTAGGGGCTTGTTGGCCCTTGACCAAGTTTTGAGGATCCTTGGTCATGTTTTACCTAGTTTGGGACTTCGACAGGTTGTCGAAGGCAGAGCGCAAGTCGAAGTGGAGATCATGGGATCTCGGCCCCTTTTTAGGGAACTTTTGGGTGTTGGTATTATGTAACGAGTATGGGGATGTTGGCCCATGGTTTTACCCATGTTTAGGCCATTTTTTATTGTATAAATAGATGTTTAGTCGATGTAAGAAGTAGCTATCTTGATACCTTGCTAAGTGCTAGAGAAAGATATGCATCTGTGTGATATTGTGCTAAGTGAAAGTGATAGTTGTACATGCTTTGTGCATACTATTCAAAGCTTGCAAGGCTAAGTGCAAGTGACTGTGTAAAGGATTTGTGCTATAATATAGCTCGGGGAAGGAGGATCTAGCGGAGTGCGCGCAGATCTCCTATCCTATGCGGAGTAGGATCTTGTGCCTCTATGCATGTAGAATATTGACAGAATACAACAATAAAGAAGAAGAGTTGGTGGATGTATCCCCATGCTAGGGGTGAACCACGTATATCTTGTGTTGTTGTTGCTTTCTGTATTATGCTTTCTTTGTGCCTTATGGTTTCTTTATTGCTCATATAGTTGATGCTTAGTATAATGGTGTATGCGTAGATGAATATGATAGATTAGTGCTTAATGACATGAATAAGATGCTAGAGTTGATCCATGTTGATATGTCTAGTACTTGAATACTGCAAAGATATGTAATTAGGGTTTTGTCTACGAAGTGAATACTGTGAACTATAAACTGCTAAGTGCTCTGTTAAGGTGTTTTAATCAACGATCTGTGTCCCAGCTAAGGTTGCATACATCTGATTCATGCAACCACCCTGCCTCTACCTTAGGTGAGACTTCATATACTTCGCAGGTGTTGCCAAAAGGACGGGTAGTTAGGGTTTGCTTGGTGTGCTGCTAAAGTGTTGAAACCTGAGTATACCCCTGTGCCAACACCACATTCTAGCCAATGTAAAACCACATAAAATTAAACTATTTACACTTGCAAAATTTAAACATGTGTACCTTAAGAGAAGTTGAAGGTTTTGCTATTGTTGTTGCGTGCTCACACTTCGTCCAAGTCCTGCTTACCAACTGCTGAGACCTCACTTGTGTTGATGATTAAAATTGTCAAAGAAGTTTTTCCCACAAAGTATTTCTAAAGCCTATTATTTTAAAAGATAAATAATACTAGTAGGTGGGGGCCCCTTGTAGATTGGAGATCAAGTCTGGTGTTTGTTTGAGGTTATGCTACTGTTCGGCACTACTTACATGGTTGACGATATCTTGTTTTATTGAATAATGGATCAGGAATATTATACATGGTTCCTTTGTTGTTCGAAGTTAAAGTTTTATACCAATGCTTTTCGTGGTTATCATTGTTGTCTGCTCTTGGATCTATTACTTGGGAAACCTACAATAGACATATGTTAGTAACAACAAATGAAAGGAAATTAAAAGGAGATTAAGAAATGTGAACCCAAATATAAAAGGGAGAAACTATCGTATGCTAACATGCTATACTATATGCATTAAAATGATTGTGGCAAATCCTAGATAACATATGATAGCCATGTGATTTATTGAGGTTTTATAGAGCATAGTTGGCATCCATTTCTGTATAGTGGAGATGGTAATATGTGATGTGGGTGGCACTCTTGGAAACTAAGGGTTGTTGGTCTCGATGCATGGTTCAACATGAGTGATGTATTAGTAGCTAGCGCGTACTAAGAATTGAATGAACTTGAGTGTGGAGGTGATCTGAATTTACTGCACATCATCTTTACTCCTTTCATTGGCCACCACCCTAGTGAGGTTATTGTTCAAACATTGTTTCTATGGTTATGCTCTAATTTCTAAGCAGAGAGGAATCTCTTGGAAAACTCGTGTTTTAAGGTGTTCGATTACAGGTATGTCTTTTTCTGACCCTTCATGAGTCTGCTCTGGTTATGAAATGGATTTTGGCTCACATGTATTGGTTTGTGCCTTCCTTAAGTATTGCAACTGTATAAAATTGTGATTGTGAAATGAAACATTGATGGTTTTCTCTGTAATGATGTTGAAGTCATAGTATTAGTGGTTATCCTGGGCATTATCAGTCACAAGATATCTTTTTTATCCTTGTTGGTTTAGTTGGAGGATCCCTGTTGGTCTTGGTGGGCTATCTTCATGCTTTCGTATTGTTGTATCCACTCTGTGGGATTTTATGGGATTTAATGATTGAAATGTTTGTGTGACCACGCATTGTACATTTGGGCATTGGGTTGTTTTCACCGCCAAGGGTTGCGTAGTGAGTTATGTTGTTCCTTCTAGGCCCTGTCTTCACCTTATCATTGTGGTTGTTTAGTTGAGGAGTCACGAGGGTTATACTCCCCGTATGTTAGGTATCAATACCATGCTGAGTTAGAGCCTTTTTCCTCTATTAGGGCTTCTAGTATCATAGGTTTTCATCACCTTGTCCACAGAGTAAGTTGTGGTGTTCTCAGTGTATGTGTCGTTAGTCTCGGAGGTTTTTACCATTGAAAGGAGCCGACTCTAGTACTGGCTCAGAAGTAAACCATTAACTCCTCTAGTCTGAAGTTTTATAGAGAAGACTGTCGGGCCTATCAAGTTTTCTATGGGTTATTGTGGATTGAATGTATTGTCGATTAATTTGAATACAGACTCGCATAGTTGGTCAAATGATAGTTGTGTTGGTTTGGCATTTAGTTACTGCCTCTATTATAGAAATGGTAAACCCTACATTTCCAATTGCACTTAGGTGTTCTCCTTATGTTTAATAACTCAGTATTGTTTTATGTTGAGGGTCGTTTCCCCGATTTGAATTGATGTGTGGGTATGCATGGTTGCCAAAACTTGTTAGGTCGATTGATGTTTACGATAGTGGTAAAATGGTTGGTTGATGCACAGTCATTGGTATTATTCACTAAGGATTATTTCGGTGTTTACCTGGCATTGGTTACAATTGATTGATGTTTCTCACACATACCGCATTGTGTGTGTGGTGTTTCTACACAATGAAATAATGGTCATTGTAACTGTTAGTTTATTTTGGTTCCTAATGGTTTTTGCAACTAGGATGATTGTATGAACTACATCCACCGCATGCTTATGATTGTATGATTGTATAAGCCAAGTTGTACACAACATAGTTGATTACAGTTTGACTAAATCCAAGAAATATTTCATTAGATTGATGGCTCAACATGATGGGTTGAGTTATTACTGTGACTATGTGTTTGGTTTTATAAAATGGAGATGTGCATTGTGGTGTTTGGGTGGTTGCGCACTGTTTATAATGTGGATAGATTGGGTTTCACACTCAAGGGTACCCACAGAGTTTTAAACATGCTTTTGTTGAAGTCAGATCATTTGTTGAGACATGCATGTTGTTTATACCTCATCGTGTTGGATGGATGACCCATATTTTTAGAGTCACATTTAATTGGGCTTGTACAATGAGAGAGTTACACTTGCATAATTGAATTATTCTTTGCATAGTCCTGATGGAATGGTGGTTGTTATCTGCCTGTTTAAATGTCAAAACGGGTTTTTCAATTTTATCTGGATTATTGGATTGACTACCCCGATATATGTTTAATGAATATCATTGCATTTAAATAACAGGCCCGAATGCAATGATAGTGTGACTTCATTGTTAATATTGGAAGCATGACTTTGAGTATATTTGTTGATTGAAGTAATGTATGGGTAGTGGTTTATTTTGATGGTTAACAGAGTGGAATGGTTAATGTTTGAAAATTGTAATAAGATGCAAAGTATATAAATGAAAGGAACATGATCCCTTTACAGATTATGTGGAATGCATACTTTCTTGTGATGGCACTATATTGGATATTTGATTACGAGAAGTGAACTAGTTAAATGCATAGTAATTGTTATTTGGTCACAATTATTGTTGGATGGTGCATCTATTTTCACAGAATGTTTTATGGATCACTTAATTAATTTCATGAACAATAATCATTTTCTTCCCTTCCATTATTTCATTTTCTGCTAATTACAAATCCCATCACCTTCCCATATTCTTTTTTTTTCATTCCATGTTATGAGATTTATTATAGTCAAGAGAATTTTAGTGTTAAAGCAATTGAAAGTGGCAGTGTCTTGTTTGGATTACATCAATGTTTTATTGGTTTCTTCACAGTTGATTGTTGTTATCACTGACCAATAACCATGTTCTTTTCCCCCTCATTATATCTTGTTTCGCTCAATACAAACACCTTGCATACCCCAAAACCCTGTTTGACTCCTTGCTCATTGATAAACAGTTTGTATGGATTGGATTGCATGAGTCTGATATATTGCCAAGCCAAAATCCATTTCATATTTTAAAAAGAGTTTTCATGTATGGTTAATTAAGATATCATTTCCTAATCAATCACACATGCAGGAATGATATATTCAAGTAAAAGGCCAAAAACAAAGGCCTATTACACGTTTTTCAAAGAGAAGGACTACAAGATGATAGCATGAAGAAAGGAAAGATGGTCTCACAACTAGAAAATATGGTTTTTGAGTTTTATTTTATTGACAGTTGAGTTGAGGAATGTTTGGACAATATGTTTTATTGTGGATATATGAGTAATGTTTTTTTTTAAATAATTCAAAATATCATGAGCTAAATTAACGAATGTGAATATATGGATGGGAGTCACAAGGAGGTCTGATTTTATTAAAGTTATGTTGTGATTATCATAAGCTAATGGGAGTCACAAGGGGTCCCACCTACTAGTTATTATTTATTTATAATCCTTATTATAATTATTACTCTTCCCCCTAACTAAATTTAGTTGAGTCTTTTAATTAACTTAACTAATGAGTTGGTTCAACTACTTCAACCAATTCTAGTTTGTTCAAAATAAAAAGGAAAGGGAGGAACACGGGGAAGAAAGAAGCAAAAACATACTAAGGTTTTCTATTTGAGTTTATGTTGAGATAGTTTAGTCTTCATTCATTCATTTATTCATCACAAGCCTAATTCTCTTTTATGATAGCAGGGTCTTATTATAGACAACAATATTCAGGGTTGAATCACATCATTTAGTCACTTGTTTCTCAGAGTTGTTGATATATCTTTGATAGTCTGTGTAGACTTGTATGTTTGTGAATTAGTTTTCATGACTAACAAAGGATATTTTGCAGAGTCGAGTGGGCAACAATCTGTGGCAAGCTGATCCAACTTTTAGAGTTCAGTTTTGGTTTTCTATCAGAGTTCCTTTTGTATGTTCCATTGGGGATGTCTAAGTTTGACTTTGGTCCAAAATTTATGCATGCGATTTTGTAAATAAAATGACTCTTTGGTGAATTTGAATGGAATAAAGATTTATTTATCTCTCATCTGTCTTGATTATCATCTTGTTGAGTTTAATTCTAACTTTACATTTATTTCAGAAACTGATATGTTCATAAAATTACATAAAAATTAAATTTCTAGCAGGCTTTTTGTTGAAAAAAGGCTAGCCTAAGCACTCGTAATTAATACTTGTGAGTTAGGATGTTATTTTTGTTGGCTATAAACATAGGGTGATATTCTCATCTACTTTGATTTATCCAAGAAGAGCCTGAAAATGATTGAGTAATATCATTTCATATCTTTTCCTCAACATTTATTTGGTGACCATACTGGGGAGATCTTCGATATCTCTCCGGTTAATTTTTATACTCGATTTTCATTGATACATCTTTCTTTTCTGAAATTGATTCTTTGAATATTGTATTCTTAATGATTGTTCCTGTTGCAAGGAATCCAAATATTGAGCTCGACCTTCAAGATCAGACCAACATTGCTTTGAATCTGTTTAATACCATTCTAGACACTGTCAATACCCGTGCTGAACTTAACCATTCTTGGGCAGCAATTGAATGAGATATTATTGCTCAAGTACAATTAGAATCTAGACGTAGACAGTCTAGAAATCAGAAGTAACCTTTCCCTTATTTCAGTTTTTTCCTTCTTTCATGTCCTTAGACTCTCGTGCTTCTAGAAGAAGAAAAGGCTTGTCACCTGAAATCAATCCTATCGCTGAAATAGGAAGGAGGAACATTGTGTTATCTTCCCAACAAAGTGATCTAAGGAGAACTTTATCCGATTCATCCAGTTCGTCTTTCTTTTCCTCACCTATCATCCACAGGATGGAATCTAGTGGAGGATCTGGTGGCACTGTAAGTGCTCCATATTCTCAATCTTCATCCTCATTAGTGATTGGTAGTTTATATAGCCACCATATCACTATACAATCTACCACGAACCCCACCAAAGTCATTAAAAAATATGAGCTTTTCCAGTTCGAAGAAGACACCAGAACTACCCCAAGGCATGTGTCCTCTCCTCTTAACCTAGCACCTGCTAGTCATCCACTTTCGAAGTTTAAATAACACTTGCCTAAGTTTCCAGGAAATAACATTGTCAGTACAAATGAATACCTGGTGGCATTTTCCAATGCTTGTCATAACACAGGGGCCAATGACAATGACACGTGCATGTGCTTGTTCGTCAATTCCTTGGAAGGAAAGGATGGGGCTGATTTCTTTGATCTTCCTCCTAAGATCCTGTCTACTTGGAAGGAATTAATATATTGGTTTTGATCCACTTATAGGCAATCTAAAAGCCCTGTTGAGAATTTAAGGGAATACAATAATGTCACTTATAAAAATGGTGAGACCATAAAGTCTTTCAGCTTGCATTTCACCAAGTTTTACAATCAAATCCCTGAACTTATCCGCCCTCAGAACCAAACCACTTTCATGCATTACTACAATGCATTTCGTTCTCATTACCATCATAGGCTTGAGGAAATATCCATTGATAATCTTGGTTCCACTATGATACTTTCTCAGAGTATAGAGAACAACTTGAAAGAATTGGTCTTCCCCAGGGAGAATCAGTTAGACAGATAGACATGTCTGCTCTCTTATAGCTAGTACAAGATATGAACAATCGTATGATATCATTTGAGTGGAAGGGTATTTTATCCCCTCTCACTCCGAAAGCTTCATCCTCTTCTGCACCCCCCTTTAGAAATCTGGTTGAAAACAATTTTTAGCCTAAAGCTTTCCTACCTCAGAGTTGGTGTAACTTTTGCGAGGAACATCACGTGGAAACCACATGTGAGGTAAAGAAGAGTGTCAGAGATAAGATATTTGGTAAAATACCAGAAGCTACTATAGTTATCCTAGATTTTGCAGAGCCAGAATATTTCATGGTCATCAACACTAGAAAGAAAGCCTATGCTCCCAAGGGAAAATTTGATCCTCCTCACAGTTCTCCTGTCACGCATTCATCCTCAACCACTACTACACTCTAGGTTCCTAAGGTTCCTGGGAGTCAAGGAATCACTGCCCCTCTCCCCTCTTCCAAGTACAAAATCTTGAATCAATTGGCCAACATCAAAGCATATGCAACCCTCCTAGACATGGTTGTCATCCCTGAACAACATATGCATCTGAAACAATTCATGGAAGGAAAAGCTTTCGTTGTAGCCAATATTTCTGAAGAAATAAATGAAGAGGATTCTTCTGTAAATAAAGTAGGTGTACGTAATTTTAGATACCCTGTGAAAAAAACCCCTTTTTATATTTCCGTAAAGATTATGGATAAAATTGCCCATTGTTGCCTCATTGATGGTGGTTCAGGCCCAAGTGTGATGTCGAAGATTATTATGGAAGAGCTAGGCATGTATTTTACAAATGAAAATTCCAGAAGCATGCTCTCCTATAATAGTCTACAAAAAACAACCATAGGCGCGATTAAGGATTTGACCTTGGTTTTATGCACTCATCCTGAGATAAAAATAACCCTCGGCATTCAGGTAATTGATATGCCTGTAAGAAATTACTCAATTATCTTGGGAAGAGATTGGGAAGCCCTAACAGGTGGATACCTCTCACTCAATGAGACACATTTATCCATTCCTCAGAATGGAAAGAACATTACAGTCCTTAGAGAAGGAATAATTTCACCCCATATAGAGAATGTTCCATAACCTAGTGTAAACTATATAGAAGAGGACCTAGGAGTGTATTCCATCTTTTGTAAAGAGGATAATACTCTTTTGGAAAAAATCAATTTAGATGATGATATGTGGCATATGCACTTTGATGGTTCATGCTCTAGTGAAGGTAATGGGGTTGGTATTATCTCGGTTTCCCCTACAGAAAAAATTCATAATCTGTCATACAGGTTGGAGTTTGCTTGTACAAACAACGCCGCTAAATTCAAATCTTTATTATTAGGCATCAAGAATTCCCTTGATATTGGTTGTGGCCACCTTTCAGTTTTTGGAAATTCTGAGCTTGTTTTGAACCTGATACGTATGACATGCTCTCCTAGCAACAAGATTATGGAACGATACTCCCAAAATGTTTGGGCACTCCTCTTGAACATTCTATATTTCAATGTCACTCATGTTAAGAGGGAGTTGAATTCAATGGCTAATCGGTTAGCTGTCTTTACAGCCTCTCCTAATCAGCAATTTGTTTCTCACAGGCATGATTTTGCTTTTCAACCTTTATATCGCCCATGTATCCCTTAAAATGTAGAATCTTGGCAGGCCCTCCCTAACAATGAGAGGATTTGTGTTGTCATTCAAGATGAACCTCCTAAGCCCGAGCAGATTGTATCCATAGAAAAAAATAAGATTCCTGAGAGCTTGACTCCTCTTGAGAGTTTGTCTTCATCGAGTGATGTAGGCAATAAAGAAGAACAAAAATAAGAGGAGTTACAAAAGAAGGTGGTTGAAACCATCTCCAGGAAAATTAGGACACCTGAATATTCAACAAATGTTAAAATAAATGTCCAATGTTCTGATAAAGAAGAAATGAGGTCTGTCGAGCAACTCGGTAGATTTCAAAATATTTTTTCTTGGTCTTATGAGGATCTTCATGGTTTTGATCCTGTTCTTATTCAACATACTATTAAACCAGCTAGGAAAAAACAAGGACTTATTAAATCTTCACTTAAATCATCTTTTTATTGGGAGTTGGAGAATTTCTTAAGGGCTGGGATTATTTTCTCAGTCCACCTTGAATGGGTTTCCGACAGGGAACTTGCCTCGAGGACCAATGATAATATTAGAACCTGTCTTAATCTTCAAACCTTTAGGAAAGCGATTATGAGAAGTCCTTTTCCTTCTCCCAGCATGGAAATGGTTCTGCAACAGGTTGTAGAGTCACAATTAGGGCCCCTACTTGACAACTTGTTTGGTTGCAAGAAAATCAATGTAAAATGGGAAGATGCTCACAAAACCACTATTTTCACTGATTGGGGTACCATGTCTCACCAATGTCGGATTTCTATCTTACTTGACATAGGTACTATTTTTAGAAGACCTATGCACGCAACTTTCGATAAATTGGTCAGTCTCCATGCTTATGTTGATGATCTAATTATGTGCATCACAAGACTGATGATTACATCATATTTCCAAGTGTTTGGTCCCTTCCAAATTTATTTTGTCTTGGATACTAACTCTTATATATTAAGAGATTTACAGAAGCAATTGTTTTCCTACCGTGCTAACAACCCTCGCTTGAAATATTGTGAGGGACCGAAGTGAAAAGTTCTAATGTTGTCTGGATTTTCTGTATATTAGTAGCTTAGCTCTGCTTTCATTTTTTTTTATTCTTTTTCTGTTGAACTTCAACTTTTTGAGTTAAAATTTTTCTTGTTGTCTTCTTCATTTTGTCTTTTATTGTTGTTGTTTTATTTTCTACACTGTTACTTCTGTTATGATTTATGTCCTTATCATCGTTTAGTTAATTTGGTCAAAATAAGATGTTGGATCAATTATGTCACAGTGACACTCTTGCAAAGCATTGTTAGTAAATAAAAATCAATCTTACACAACAATTGTGATGTCTCCTCTGAAGGACCCCTGAAATTGTTATATACTTCCACTACTGTCTTCTAAAGAATTTGGTGATCTCCCACTTCTTCTTGCCATTTCTTCATCCATTGAGAAATAAAAGAGTGGAACAATCAATTTTTCTGCTTGAGATAAGAGTCGATTCTAGATGAATGATTATGCATACAGGGCTAAACCCCCTCATACTTAACATTTTTCATAAGTTATTCCCGAATTCCCCGTCATTTTTCCATCAAATCATCTCACTTCCCCCTGTTGCATAGTTATTCTGGTTAAGTCTTCTAAAATTATTGTTCTTGGTCTGCGAAACCATGAGTTCTGATTTCTAAATCTGTTGAGAACAAAATTCCCTATGGAGTCGCCAGTTTGTTGACAATTAAATTGTCAACGAAGTTTTTCCCGCAAAGTATTGTTAAATCTTATTATTATAAAAGCTAAATAATACTAGTAGGTGGAGCCCCCTTGTAGATTGGAGATCAAGTTCGGTGTTTATTTGATGTTATGCCATTGTTCGACACTTCTTACATGGTTGACGATATCTTGTTTTATTGGATAATGGATCAAGAATATTATACATGGTTCCTTTGGTGTTCCAAGTTCAAGTTTTATACTGATGTTTTTCGTGGTTATCATTCTTGTCTGCTCTTGGATCTATTACATGGGACACCTACAACAGACATATGTTAGTAACCAAAAATGAATGGAAACTAAAAGGATATTAAGCAATGTGAACCCAAATACAAAAGGGAGAAACTATCCTATGCTAACATGCTATACTATATACATTAAAAAGAATGTGGCAAATCTTAGGTAACATATGATAGCCAGGTGATTTATTGAGGTTTTATAGAACATAGTTGACATTGATTTCTGTATAGTGGAGATCGTAATATGTGATGTGGGTGTCTCTCTTGGAAACTAAGGGTTGTTGGTCTTGATCCATGGTTCGAAGTGGATGACTTATTAGTAGTTGGCCCATACTAAGAATTGAATGAACTTGAGTGTGGAGGTGATGTGCATTTATTGTACATCACTTTTACTCCTTCCATTGGCCGCCACCCTAGTCATGTTATTTTTCAAACATTGTTGTTGTGGTTATGCTATGATTTATTAACAGAGAGTAAGAGCTCAACTAACTCTTGTTTTAAAGCATTCAATTACATGTATGTATATTTTTTGGCACTTCATGAGTCTTCTCTGGTTATGAAATGGATGTTGGCTCAGGTATATTGGTTTCTGCCTTCCTTAAGTATTGCGACTGTATAAAATTGTGATTGTGAAATGAAACATTGGTGGTTTTCTCTATAGATGTTGAAGTCATAGTATTACTAGTTATCCTTGGTGTTAGCAGTCACAAGAGATCTTTGTTATCCTTGCTGGTTTAGTTGGAGGATCCTTGTTGGTCTTGGTGGGATATATTCATGCTTTCATATTGTTATATCCAGTCTGTGGGATTTTATGGGGTTTAATGATTGAAACGTTTGTGTCACCATGCATTGTACATTTGGGCATTGGGTTGTTTTCACCACCAAGGGTTGCGTAGTGAGTTATGTTGTTCCTTCTCATCCCTGTCTTCACCTCAGTGTTGTGGTTGTTTGGCTAAGGAGTCACGAGGGTTATACCTCGCGTATGTTAGGTATCATTACATGTCTGAGTTAGAGCCTTTTTCCTCTGTTATGGCTTCTCATGTCATACATTTTCATCACCTTTTCCATAGAGTAAGTTGTGGTGTTCTAGGTGTATGTGTCATTAGTCTCATAGGTTTTTGCCATTGAAAGGAGCTAACTCTAGTACTAGCTTGGAAGCAAACCCTAAACTCCTCCAGTCTGAATTTTTATAGAAAAGATTGTCGGGCCTATCAAGTTTAATAGGGGTTATAGTGGATTGAATGTATTGTCGATTAATTTGAATACAGACTCGCACAGTTGTTCATACGACATTTGTGTTGGTTTGGCATTTAGTTACTACCTTTGTTATAGCAATGGTAAACCCTACATTTGCAATTGCACTTTTCAAAAGACATAGTTGTTCTCCTTATGTTTAATAACTCAGTATTGTTTAATGGAGAGGGCCATTGCCCCGATTCGAATTGATGCATGGGTATGCATGGTTTCCACAACTTGTTAGGTCGATTGATTTTTACGATAGTGGTAAATTGGTTGGTTGATACACAATCACTTGTATTTTTCACTAAGGATTATTTGGGTGTTTACCTGGCATTGGTTACAATTGGTTGATGTTGCTCATGCATATTGCGTTGTGTGTGTTGTGTTTCTACACAATGAAATAATGGTCATTGTAACTGTTAGTTTCTTTTGGGGCCTAATGGTTTTTGCAACTAGGATGATTGTATGAACTACATCAATTGCATGCTTATGATTGTCTTATTCTATAATCCGAGTTGTACACAACATAGTTGATTATAGTTTGACTAAATAGAAGCAGTATTGTATGTGATTCATGGCTCAACACGATGGGTTGAGTTATCACTGTGACTATGTGTTTGGTTTTATAAAATGGAGATGTGCATTGTGGTGTTTCGGTGGTTGTGCACTGTGTATAATGTGGACAACTTGGGTTTCACACTTAGGGGTACCCACATAGTTTTAAGCATGATTTTGTTGTAGTCCAATCATTTGTTGAGACAGGGATGTTGTTGATAGCTCGTCGTGTTGGATGGAAGACCCAAATTTTTAGAGTCACATTGAATTGGGATTGTACAATGATAGAGTTACACTTGCATGATTGAATTATTCAGTGCGTAGTCATGTTGGAATGGTGGTTTTTGTCTCTCTGTTTAAAGGTCAAATCAGGTTTTGCAATTTTATCTAGATTATTGGGTTGAATGCCCCTATATATGTTTAAATAATATCAATGTGTTTAAATAACAGGCCCGACTACTGTGATAGTGTGACTTCATTGTTAATTTTGGAATCATGACTTTGAGTATATTTGTTGATTGAAGTAATGTATGGGCAATGGTTGATTTTTATGGTTAACAGAGTGGAATGATTACTATTTGAAAATTGTTATAAGATGAAAAGTATATAAATGAAAGGAATAGGATCACTTTACATATTGTGTGGAATGCAAACTGTATTGGATATTTGATTATGAGTAGTGAACTAGTTAAATGCATAGTAATTGTTATTCGGTCACAATGATTTTTGGTTGCTGCATCTCTTTTCGCAAAATGTTTTATGGATCACTTAATTAATTTCATGAAAAGTAATTGTTTTCTTCCCTTCCATTATTTAATTTTCTGCTAATTACAAATCGCATCACCTTCCCATATTCATTTTTTTCACTCCATGTTCTGAGATTGATTACAGTCAAGAGAATTTTGGTCTTAAAGCAATTGAAAGTGGTAGTGTCTTGTTTGGATTACAATGTTGTTTTATTGGTTTCTTCACAGTTGATTGTTGTTATCATTGAGCAGTAACCATGCTCTTTTCCCCCTCATTATATCATGTTTCACTCAATCCAAACCCCTCGCATATCCCAAAACCATTTTTAAATCCCTTCTCATTGATAAACAATTTGTATGGATTGGATTGCATGAGTCTGATATATTGTTGAGCCAAAATCCATTTCATATTTTAAAAAGAGTTTTCATGTATGGTTAATTATGAGATCATTTCCTAATCAATCATGCATGCAGGAACGATCTCTTCAAGTAAAAGGCTAAAAACAAAGGTCTATTATGCCTCTGTCAAAGAAAAGGACTAAAAGGTGATAGCATCAACAATGGAAAGATGGACTCACAACTGGAAAATATGGTTTTTGAGTTTTATTTTATTGACAATTGACTTCAGGAATGTTTTGACAATATGTTTGATTGTGGATATATGAGTAATGTTTTTTTTGAAAATAATTCAAAATATCATGAGCTAAATTAACGAATGTGAATATATGGATGGGAGTCACAAGGAGGTGTGAATTGCTTAAAGTTACATTGTGATTATCATAAGCCATTGGGAATCAGAAGGGGTCCCACCTACTAGTTATTATTTATTTATAACCCTTATTATAATTATTACTCTTCCCCCTAACTAAAGTTAGTTGAGTATTTTAATTCACTTAACTAATGAGTTGGTTCAACTACTTCAACCAATTCTAATTTCTTCAAAAGCAAAAGGAAAGGGAGGAACAAAGGGAGGATAGAAGCATAAGCATACTAAGGTTTCATCTTTGAGTTTATGTTGAGATAGTTCATTTTTCATTCATTCATGTATTCATCACAAGCCTAATTCTCTTTTATGATAGCAAGGTCTTATTGTAGACAACAATCTTTAGGGCTGAATCACATCATTCAGACACTTGTTTTTCATAGGTGTTGATCTATCTTTGATAGTTTGTGTAGACTTGTTTGTTTGTGAATTAGTTTTCATGACTGACAAAGGCTATTGTGCAGAGTCGAGTGGGCAATAATCTATGGAAAGTTGATCCATATTTTAGAGTTTAGTTTTGGTTTTCTTTCACAGGTCCTTTTGAATGTTCCATCGGGGATGTCTAAGTTTGACTTTGGTCCAAAATTTTTGCATGAGATTTTGTAAATAAAATGACTCTTTGGTGAATTTGAATGGAATAAAGGATTGATTTATGTCTCATATGTCTTGATTATCATCTTAGTGAATTTACTTCTATCTTTACATTTATTTCAACAACTGATATGTTCAGAAAATTACATAAAAATTAAATTTCCAACAAGCTTTTTGTTGAAAAAAGACTAGCCTAAGCACTTGTAATTAATACTTGTGAGTTAGGATGTTATTTTTGTTGGCTATAAACATAGGGTGATATTCCCGTCTACTTTGCGTTAGATAAGAAGAGTCTGAAATTCTTGAGTAAGATCATTTATTATCTTTTCCTCAATAACCGGTACCTCCCAGCCAACACTAGGGGTACTCTTCTTCCCCCTGAGCACCCCTTAGAGCTGCAAAGGTAGCATGCACACAATACCAGATAATGATATCTACCATCTCACCTCACAAGGTTGATATACCACTCGTTATCTTACTTGTGTATCCCAACTCCGACAAGAAAATTTCAGTCAAGATAAAATTCTGACAGTGTAACCTTACGCTTACCAGACGTGATCCATACTCCTCCTTCGCCATCCATTTTATAGATATTTCTTAGTGATTACTTTCCAAAAACCCCAATTATATTATTTTATTAAATCTAAATAGGAAAAACCTCCCCCGTATACATGTCACCCGATCCCTTATTTGCACCAGAAAATCCATTTATTAATTAATTAAATTCACCT
The DNA here is from genome assembly GCA_000966675.3 of Picea glauca. NCBI lineage: Eukaryota > Viridiplantae > Streptophyta > Pinopsida > Pinales > Pinaceae > Picea > Picea glauca. The sequence continues at coordinate 344,005 of JZKD02S1929172.1, forward strand.
ATTTCCCTCACCCACCTAAAAGAGTTCCTCAAAACGCTCCTCAGTGTCCCTTTATTCCCTTACATTTATTAAATGGCTTACCCCTCATTTAAATCCTCGTTGAGTTCACAAATAGAAGTTCCAAAGGATAGATTCCCTACTAAGTTAGACATTCCCGTTTTTCTTTAAGTTTCCCCTTTTCTTTAAGTTCCCCTGTTTAGCTAAGTTCATAATTAGTAAGTTTAGCCAAAAACAACAATTTACCCTTTTAATAATTAAACCTTCATTACAATTTTACTTTAATTATTAATTCTTGAATTTTCTTTACCCCCTTCTTTTTACATGTCCATTTTTATTTTATTTTTGTTCACAAGTCCTACTTAGACCTAGGGTTTAAATTCACTAGGCTTGGCGATAGTTTTTAAGGGAAAAATTAATTATTAAAACTTACTCATACCATCATTCATTTTAAGGTCGACCAAGGCCTAAGGAGGCATAGTTTTCTACGTACTAGGTTTGTTAACTCACCATAGTTAAAATCGTCATGTGCCTTTCTGGATGCACTACATGCTCCAAGGGTGCCACTCACATGCATTCAATTTTTTTTTATTTGTGAGACGTTCTCTTCAAGATGCACTACATGCTCCAAGGGTTCCACTCACCTTTTGACTAAATTTTGTAGACGTCAAACCCCTGGAGTCAGTACTCCATCAGGTGACCTTATGGGAGACTAAGGGTCTCTAAGGAATAAGGAACCTGCCTTATTGCGTGCCCCTTAGAATCATCATGAGCGACTGTCATAATCTTCCCTCATAGAATCATGGGTCTTCTCAAACTAGGTAATCACTAACCTATAGTTCGAGCCAAAATGAAAGTGATAGTAGGTTGTGGCATGGCTGCTTCCACACCTCTCCCTTAATGTCTCTGGTTGTCGTGTGTGACCCCTTTACTCCAAATGTGAGTCTAGTCGACAAGCTATCATCATCCTACATCCATCAACAAAACATGTCAGTGAAAATAATAAACATCATAATATCTAGTCATATGTCACATATGTAATATCAAAAACATTCAAACCATAACAGTCCACTCCTTGAATCGATCCGGAGTCCAAGGAGATCCCTTGATTCCATCAGCATCCTCAAACATCCAGAGTCCTACACACTCAAGAAACCAGTCAATAACACATGTCGATATAAATATAACCAGATAACATATCATCATATCCTCGACATCTCAAAATAATAATCAAAACAATCAATTATATAATGAACTGGATCACTTGCACGTAAGTGTCCTCAAAGAATAAGTTCAATTAGGTGTGTGGAAGACCGATATGTTACATACACCCCCTCTTGTTTTAAACTACGTCCCTAAGTTTCACAGTATATAAGTGCCAAAATAAAGTGTCTAACAATATCAATATGTCTGGATATCAAACAAAAATGAAAATTGTTGGAGCATATCATATGTGTCCTCCCAAATCATCAAGTGCAGACTATAGTTGTCCCACTCAACCTTGACCTGATATATTGTTTGACACCGTAGCTATCGAATGCGATGGTATAGGATGCGTATTGGCTTCGTCGTGAGCGCATCCTTGTCTGATACTTGAAAGGAACTCATGCCAATCACATGTGTAGGATTACTAACATAATGTTTCAAAACAGATACGTGAAAAACATCATGCATACACCTTAAAAAACCAGGGAAGGCTAGTTAATAGGCCACGGGCTCCTTCCTTTCCACAATCTCGAAGGGTACCATGAACCTAGGAGAGAGTTTATCACCCTTTCCAAACTTAATCGAACTCTCATGTGGATTCTCCCGCAAAAAGACTCGATCACCAACTTCATAACTACGGTTGACACGATGCGCATCGACATAACTCTTCTGTCAATCCTGCACTTCCTTTATCCTTTGTCTTATTGTTCGCATTTTTTCTTCCATTTCTTGGATTTCTTCTGGTCCTACCAGGACCCTATCCTCAAGTCGTTCCCAACTCAAAGGCATCCCACATGGTCACCTATAAAGAAACTTGAATGGCTCCATATTAATGGTGCTTTGATAATTGTTGTTATATGCAAATTATACCAGTGGAAAGAATTCTTCCCAACATTTCTATTGGTCCATTACGTACATACACAACATATCCTCCAAGATTTGGCCCATTCGTTCAGTCTTCTCATTTGTCTCTGGGTGGTACGTAGTATTGAAGTTAAGTTGGGTTCCCAAGGCCTCTTGGAAACTAGTCCAAAATCGTCTTGTAAACACTGATCCTCTATCAGATATAATCCTCGTAGGCATGCCATGCAGCCTCACAATACCTCTGATGAAAAATCTACATTGTATGCACAGGAAAAATGAGCACTCTTTGTTAGAGTGTCAACTATCAAAACAATTGAGTCGTGTTTCCTTACCTTCAGTGGAAATCGAACAATGAAATCCATCAAAATGACCTCCCATTTTTATTCTTGAATGGCGTGTTGTTGTAGTAACCCTATCAAATGCCTATGTTCATCCTTCACCTGCTGACATTATAGACATATTTCCACGTAGTTGACTATGTCTACCTTCATTCCTTTCAAGAAGAAAAAGGGTTTAAGGTCTTCCCTCATCTTCATGACTCTTGGGTGAGCCATGTACACTTCTCAATGAGCCTCATTTAGGATCAAACTCCTCAAATCATCGTTGGGCGGCACATAAATCCAATTATTAAATCTCAATAATCCGTTGTTGTCCCCAGTAAATCCCTTAAATTTTGGTACCATCATGGTGTTTTGTTTGATAAAATTATGGACCTCCTTGTACCAGTCATCGTCGCACTATAAAGTTAGAATCTTTTCATGTAGATTCATCTGAAGAGGCATCACCGAAAATATGTTTCATCTCCAAATCAATGCATCAACCACTCTGTTAGTTTTTACTTTTATGTAGTTAATCTTGAGATCATACTCACTAAGAAATTCCAACCAATGCCTTTATCGTGCATTCAAGTCACTTTGCATAAAGATTTGTTGTAAACCATAGTGGTCCATTTTTAGTTCAAATTTTCGTCTGATTAGGTAGTGTCTCCAAACTCTGAAGGCATATAAAATGGATAACAATTCCAAATCATGTGTCACATAGTTCAACTCAATCCTTCTCAACTTTATCGAGATGTAAGCGATCACAGGCTCGTTTTCCATCAAGACTCCTCCTAAGCCCTCCTTGGATGCGTCAATGCATACCAATAATTCCTCATCCATGTCAGGGACCTTTAGTGTTGGCACTGTCATCAACACCTCCTTGAGCCCCCAAAATGATTGTACGTATTTCTTGGCCTAAACAAACTTATTGTTCTTCTTCTACAATTCTGTAATCGAATTTGCTATCTTCGAAAAACCCTCGACAAACCATCATTAGTATCCTGCTAAACCCATGAAGCTATGGACTTCTGAGACATTTGTCAGTGCAGGCCATTCCATAATATCCTATCCCTTTTCCAGATCCATAGAGATACCTTCGTCGGAGATGACATGCCCTAAGTAATGAATCTTTGATTGATAAAACGAGAATTTGGACAACTTCCCAAACAATTTGTTCTCTCATAGACATTGTAGTACCAAGAGAAAGTGCCCATCATGCTCCTCCATCATCTGAGAATATATCAAAATATTGTCAATGAATACTTGGGCAAACATGTCCAAGTATTAGTGGAACACCCCATTCATTAAGCTCATAAATACCCCTGGGGCATTTTCTAGTCAAAATGGTAAAACATTAAAATTGTAATATCTAAACCTTGTCTTAAAGGCGGTCTTAGGGATGTCATCCTTATTGATCCACAACTGGTGATACCCTGATCTCAATTCAATCTTTGAAAACACCATCATGCCCTTCAGTTGATGAGACAGATTGTCAATCCTTGGCAACGGATACTAGTTCTTGATCGTTTCCTTTTTCAATTGACGGTAGTCAATGCAGAGTGTCTATGACCCATCCTTCTTCCGTATAAAAATAGTAGGCACACCCCATGGTGACACACTTGGACATATAAGTCCTATTTCCAACAACTCCTTCAATTGCATTCTCAACTCCTATAAATCAGGGGTCGACATCCGATATGGCATTCTGTCTATTGGTTCAGTTCTTGGTTTTAGGTTAATGGTAAATTCCAAATCCCTCTCCAGCGACATCCCAGGTAACTCGTATGGGAAGACATCTGCAAAATCTCACACCACCGAAAGGTTTTATAGACCTTTCAACATGCCCTTCTCATTTAACACAAGGATTGCATAAATCTTACATCCCTTGCACATGCTCTTTCGTAGCTACAGGGAAGAGATGAACCTCAGGGAAACTCCCTGGTTTTGACCTATAATCACACATATTTGTCCCTTGTCATTGACCAAGCTCAACTGTTTCATCTTACATTTTAGTATTGCCTCATGCGATTCCAGCCAATCCATATCGATTACAATTTCATAAGACCCTAATATTGTGATGTAGAGGTTGTCCCTTGTGAAAAACTCTCCCAAGTTAAGGCTACAGCCCGTAAACTTCCCTCCAACCTTTTTTTTGGCTCTCGAATCCATTTCTACAAAGCTAAACTCGTCTTGTTTGACTACCTTTACCTTAATTATTTTTAGCGTTGCACCAGAAATAAAACTCTCTATAGCACTTGGATCTATCAAAATACTAAGGGTCTAGTTAGGGACGATACCTGACGTCTTGAGAACAATCAACTGGTGCTCTTCCTAGTGGTTAATCATGGCTGCATGAATCCTATAGGCCTTGCCCAAGTCTCCCACGGTAGCGATTCCAACTGATCCATATGCTCTGGCCCTCTCAACTAGGCAGTCACACTAGTAATGTGGCTCTCCACATGTCCAACACCCTGTCTTGGGTCCAATACTCCTAGTACTTGAAGTAGAATTTCACGGCCCACCGGCCTGGAACCCTAGCCTATTATGCTGAATAGGCCTAAATTGTTGTTGTTGTGGTCGATATTGGTCCTTGTGTTGTGATCCTCTACAAGGAGTCTATTGCTAAGGCATTGTTCACCGAGGTGTAGGGAAGGTGGATCCTCTCAGAGTTCCTCTATACCCTGGTGCATGCCTAACTGGTGTCTAATGTTGTTTTTCACTAGATGTCACCTATCCTATCGGTCTTGCTGGAGTCCTTCTCTGACCCCCGCTGATGAGATCCTACTAGACAACATCATGCAAGGTTTGAGGCATCAGAATCCTCACTTTTTCATGAATGTTGACATTAAGGCTGAACATGAACGTGTTGACCTTAAGTTTCTCAGTATTCAGGTGGGGAGTGTTAGAAAAATAGGACCGTGGAGCAATAAAATAAAACAAATGTGGAAACAAAACACAGAAGATACACAATACAATAGAGACACAGATTTACGTGGTTCACCTAGTGTGGGCTATGTCCACTAGAGAAATTGCCAGGTCCTTCCTTTATTATTATCCAGGATATGAAGGGATACAACCTACAACAAACCCACTATAACTTCCTCTTCTTTCTCTCACAATCTCCTATCGCAAAATACAATATTCGCCATCAATCATAGCCGCAATACATTACCCTCATAAAAGAGGATTTCCTTCTAGGGAAAAAAACCCTAACATAATCTCTATCGTTAGATCTGCGACCTTATAATGAACGGTCCAGATTTACAATGAAATTACAATATACATTTAGAAGGCAATTTTTCCTTCGGGGGCTTCGCCCCCGAATCCTTGCCTACCACCAGACCCCCCAGCCTGAGGGATAGCCCCACTGAACCCCGCAGAGGGGGTTACCCCCCTCTGCACTTCTGCCCATGGAAGAGTGTACATACTTCTAGGGTGTAAATACTTCATGGGGTATAAACACGGCTGAAAGTAAAAGACCTCTAAATAAAGAAGATAATCAGGCTCCACAACCAACAATCTCCCACTTGGAGACTGATATCAACAACTCCACCATTGTTGTATATGTTGGACTCTAAACCTTCTTGGACCTGGAAAATTTCTCATCTTCATATTCATTCTTGAAGACCAACTAAAACTGAGCAGGAACTCAATTTATCCCTGGTTACTCCCTTTGTTAACATGTCTGCAGGATTCTGGATAGTGTGTATCTTTTCCAACTTCAAATTTCCATCTTCCAAGGTGGATCGTATGAAGTGGTACCTTAATTGTATATGATTAGTCTTTGAATAGAAGGTTGAGTTCTTTGCAATATGAATGGCACTCTCACTGTCACAGTACAACCTACTATTCTCTTGCTTCTTTCCCAATTCCACCATAAACCTTTGTAACCAAATCATCTCTTTACTAGCCTTTGTAGCAACAACATACTCTGCCTCTATTGTTGAAAGTGCAACAACCTTTTTCATTTTTGAAATCCAACTTACTGTTGTTCCACCTATAGTAAACACATACCCTGTTGTACTCCTCCTGCTATCTTTATCACCTGCCATATCTGAATCAACATATCCTTGTAGAGTGTTTTATGAACCTCCAAAACATAATGCATGATTAGCAGTACCTCTCAAGTATCTATGAATCCACTTTACTACCTCCCAATTTTCTTTACTTGGATTGTTCATATATCTTCTCACAATTCCCACTGCATGTGCAATATCTGGTCTTATGCAAACCATTGCATACATCAAGCTGCCAACTGCTGATGAATATGGGAGCCTGGACATGTATTCTATCTCCTCTTGTGTCTTGGGACACAATTCTTTAGTTAATTTGAAATGGATGGCCAAAGGTGTACTAACAGGTTTTGCATTCTGCATTCTAAACCTCTCCAACACCTTCTTTGTGTACTCACCCTGAGACAATGTCAGTTTGCGAT
>JZKD02S1929172.1:376725-394963 GCA_000966675.3 Picea glauca
CTTAGATCCTTTACAGCCTTCATTCACATCTACTTATATATTTCATTGTCCAATCTGAACCATAACCAATCACAACACATCTATGCTCTCCCACAACTTACTCATGCTCCTCAACTATACAATATGAATGCTACCTAATCATGTATAAGAAACCAATATACTATGGAAATCATATTAGTACTAAACCATAAGAGTGTTGCTCACTCTATCAATCAACCAACATAACCATATCACAACAACCATACCAAGAATTCCTTAAGAATTCACCATACAATAAGCAAGAGTATCTATCAAGATAACTATGTAACCATACCAGAGTTTCTATGGCATATTTCAGCCCATAGAATGCAGATCTTGAACTTGCTTCAAACTTCAAGAACTTGGCATCAACTCACACTCAAGTCTCCATTGGTGTCCATGAGAACTTGCAATCCCTCTCTTACTCAGAATAGATCTTCAAACTATGCTCAAGAGATGATTTTCACAAGAGACCCTTGTTTCTTATTTATACTCTCCAAGTAGCTTCCTTAGAAGCATCTTCTAGGCCACTTTGTCCACATATCCACTTTGTCAACAGAGTCATCTATGTATCCAATAACCACTTGACCACTTAACCCATTTTCCTCATTTTAGGGTTAACCTTCTTATAACCAATTTCCATAATTAGAAAGTTCTCCATTTACTTTATTATTTAAATAATCCTCCTTGACTTTGTCACTTCACTTTATTATTTAGATAATCCTCTTTGATTTTGTCACTTCAATTTATTATTTAAATAATACTCCTTGACTTTGTCACTTCACTTTAAATAATCCTCTTTGACTTTGTCACTTCACTTTATTATTTAAATAATCCTCTTTGATTTTGTCACTTCACTTTATTATTGAAATAATCTTTTTTGACTTTGTCACTTCGCTTTGTTATTTAAATAATCCTCCTTGACTTTGTCACTTCACTTTAAATAATCCTCTTAGACTTTGTCACTTCAATTTATTATTTAAATAATTTCTTATTTGCAAGAACTTTGACTTCTTTGACCTTTTGGGGCTTCAAGTCAACATATGAGGGTCCTTCAACTTCGTAAGGCCGTAACTCTCAAACCATGAGGAGTTATGTGAAGTTCCACATACCACCGAAAATGGCTTGACAAGAACTATCCATATAGGATAGTTTCACTGAAAAATTCAAGATATTCATATCATTATTCCATAATTAAGCATGGGTTCTCTAACCATACTTCTAGGATAACTCAACCGCAATGCGTCTTCCTGTGAGGTCTTTCACCATAAGGGGCCACTTTGGAGTTCACCGCAAAGCGTCTTCCCGTTAGGGATTTCACCATAAGGGGACCACTTTGAAGTTCATCCATTTGTACAACCATGGAAAGACAATAACCACTTTGGAGTTCACCGCAAAGCGTCTTCCCATGAGGGCTTTCACCATAAGGGGACCACTTTGTAGTTCATCCATCTGTACAACCATGAAAAGGCAATAATGAGTCAACTTTACATCAATTCGGCTATGCATCATATATCAATGACAACTCATTGATCCATCTTCATCTATGCATACAACTATGACTCCTCTTGACATCAATCCATTGACATCAAGGTCAATACATGATCCATCAATCACTACATCAATATACTATCACAAGACATTGTTCCTTTGACATCAATCCTTTGACACCAATCCTTTGGCATCAATGACAACATGCTCCAACATATAGTGGACAAGCCATATTGAATGAGACATATTGGTGAAGAAATTTGTACAAACTCATTAATTTTGTCTATAATTTGGTTGATATCGGCATTGACTAGGAAATAGAGGCGAAGAAGATGGGAAAACTAATTGTTTATAGCTTGAATCTTGCTAGAAGATCAACTTATTGAAGAAATGTGTGGAATCAACTCACTCATTCTATATGTAATTTATTTGGGAATCCCTATTCAGTGGGACATATTGGTGACGAAAGTTGTGGAAAAACATTAATTTTATCTTGAATTTGATTAATAGAATTATTGACTAGAAAATAGAGGGGAAGAAGTTTTAAACAAGTCTGGATTGAGTTTCCCTTTCTTCCTTTAGGCTGGAATGGTATCGGCACATCATCTAACGCTGGGTTTGGTATCCTGCCACCGTGTATAAGAATGATTGAGTGAGATACAAAGTATGAAAAAACGGAAAAGCAAATGTGAAAATGAAGAGAAACGTGTGAATACAAATCAATTTATGAGTTGATGTATTTTGTTCACTGTGGTTTGGTGGTATTACTGCCAGGTTTTACTCATTGGTGAACTGTGAGGTATTGAGTTTGGTGCTGAGAATTTCACATTGTGGCGGTGAAGATCTGGTTCGAACCCCAGCGACCACAATAATGGCTTTTAAAAGGTTATAAAAATACTATCAACTACGTACGCCCACTGTGGGGCGCAAACCCACGATCACAAGGTTAAGAGCCCCTTTTTAGTTATCCCTATTTCAACTTGAGCGGGCGTGTAGAGCGCCCTTAGCCTGAGGGTATCCTTCCTTGTTGTTGTTACGTTGTTGCTCGGAACTGTATTCATGCGGTTGAACTCCTTTTATTTTCTAATTATATCGACTTGTGGTTATAAAATGGTTACGGTTGAATGGGTAACCCTCTCTTATGCTTTCATAAGTAATTTAGCTACCCTCTTTTGTTATTTTGTCAGTTGGCATTGCGAGGTTAACAAGTTTTCTAATTTAAACCTATCAGCTTGAGTGTCATTCGTTTCCTACTACCTTGGAAGTGGCCTTTACTCTTGACTTAGACATCCTCAATTTTAACCTCCCGGGGGAATTTAGTTATGGCATTGAATTTTGGTTGCGCGTGGTTGAATTCATAGATTAAACTGGATCGCATCTAATGGATTGTTTATCATCTATGATAGCTAGGTTTAAGACTATACTTTGATTCAAAATGTAGGAAACTAGAGAATTGAATACATGAATTTAGAATTTGTCAAGTCTGTAATTTGTTGGACAATTATTTGCATGTTTGTTAAGGAATGGACTATAAACTCTATCACAGGAACCACTGTGCACCCATGGAAGATGGGGAGAAACACAAAGAACCATATAGGGATGAAGAGGATGAGGATCAAGTTTTCTTTTTTTAATAATCCATAACCATTATATTATCTCAAAATAAAATATATAGGGACTTTATTGTTGGTCTATCACTTGGGAAACCAGACCAACAACAAAAAGTCAATTTATCAAGTTTGCCAATCATTAAAAACCAATGCTTCTCAAAAATGTAAAACAAAAAGTAATATAAGTCCTAAATAACAAATGAAAGTCTAGTATAAGCTTGCCTATCATTCTGCTGACTGAAAGGAGGTTGGGAGAGAGCACCCAAGCCTCTAAGATCAGAAAAAAGAAGATCTAAAGTAGAATTCATGATGAAATTAACAAGAGGGGGACATTCTTCTGCTAGAGGAACCTGTATTTGATAATAATTCAGGTTGGTGAAATCCATTCCATCCAACTTGTCATCCAATAGGTTCAACTTGTGGTCCACGAGCTTCACTTGGAGTTTCATGTCATCCAGATGGAAGAGTTTTTCTTGATGTGCCTCATTCCTTTCCACCAAAACCTTGCCCATTAGCAGTTTTAAATGCAAATAAAGATAGATAGTTTTGAAATACTGAGTCTCTCGAGCTTTGGTAGAGCCTGAATCAAGAACCCAGATAGAGTGGAGTTGTTTACTTATTCATTGGAGATGAAATGCATGAGAACGCAAACATCTGCCTCAACCAGATTGATTTGATCTTGAATTAATGGAGGGATGTGGGCATGGTAGGCATCATAAAGGTTTTCCATAGCAGAGATGGCTCAAGAGATAGAGGTTCAATGTCTACCACCATGAGAGTGACGATGAGAGCTCCCACGGGCCATGTAAGGTCATAGGAAGGACTTGTGTAAGGAAAAATGAAGCATGGCAGATTCAAAAGGTTAGGGAATGGCATATAACTAGGTGAGGCATAGAGGGTCGGAAGCAGAGTGGGAGAGAAATAGAATAAACTACTGAGGGGAGGGCCATAAATATTATCTGATCACTTGAGAGAGGGAAACGTCATGGGAGTTCCCATAATCATCATTAAGGATGCCATTATGAGCAACAAACTCTTCTGATGTATGACAAAATAGGTGTGGATGAATTTGAGGATCTAAAGGCAGAGTAAGGACATTGGAAAGTAGGAGCATAAATTAATTAGATAGTGCATGTAAGTTAATGAGGGAGGGGAGGACTAAGTGTCCTGGGAGAGGACACAGGGGGGACAAGTGACCAAGGATCTCGGGGAGCGATTGTCACATCAAAGTGTGTCCCAAGCACCCAATCCATGAAGGTGTGGTTTTTCTGCATAAGGGAGAGGTAGTCTTCATGCAGAGGGGAGTGGGAGGTGGGATTCCATTAAGTATCCAAGGTGTAGTGGCCCTAGAGGAAACCCTCATTGACTAATTTGTCTGCTACCTTATTGGCAGAGCATTTGATATGAGAGGGAACATTCACATCGATTTGGGGTATGAGAGATTGGATGCATTCTAAACTTCCAGCCAAATGTTAGTTTAAATATAGTTTACTGATGTAGGAGCTTTGTTGGAGCTTTTTGAGCATGTTAAGGATGAGGATCAAGTTAATATCAATGACTTTTATGAATTTTAGAGGCTATACTTCAACATTTTTTTTTCTTTTAAGAAGCTTGTTCATGTGGAAACGACTTTAGTTTCTTTGGAAGATGATTATTGTGATGTTAAGAAAATAAGCTACATGGGTATCCTTTTCTATGCACATTTAATATCATCTATGAAGGAAGAGTATCATCCATATGAACCAAATAAGTAAACAATTCTTCATATTAAAATCACTTAGCTAAGAATTTGTAATAAACAGTCCTAAATGTGATATCCCAAAAAAGGAACAGAGAACCATTTAAGAAACCCTCTTAAAATTTAAATCATAATCAAAACATAAACATACACAAATTCAAATAAATTATAAATAATGAAGCCTAAAACAAATATGCTAATAACCCCAACTTATCTCGCATAACTTATAGGGTAGAAAATTATTCAAATATGTATACAATAAAAACCAATATGCTTACATAGTGCAAATAAACCTAATACATTGAAATGTTCTAAATGTTTAGTCATTATGATAGTTAAATAACATAAAAGATTAAACTATAAATAGGTATTAAAGTAATTTGAGTATGGATGTTTGAATTTAAAAATGTAGAGTTTTCAATATGGCCAATAAGTATTAGAGAAAAGTTAAATCCCTGTTGATTTGTAATGAGAATACATTTCTAAATAATGATAGCTATAAGTATAATATAGTACATGTTGGTCTTAAGGTCTGCACCTGAATGCTAAAGGGCAGAGCTAGGCCACCTCAAGTGTTGAAATGGTTGTTTTTTTTGAATTAATTTTGTTGGTCAACTGATATATAGGTTTTCAGGGGTAGAGACCTGGTTGGATTGTTCAACAATATCATTGTAAGGTTTCTCTTAGCTGGTGGCATGAATTTTGGTTAGTAGATAAATATATGAAGAACAAAACAAAGGAAATACAAACAAGTGTACAATTTGTTACTTGTATGAAATTTCAGACTTGAAATAACATTTCAGATCTAAAACATGTACCAAAACAGGATGTATTACAATAAACTATTCACCGAAATAGTAGATGAAACATGTTGCATGAAAACAAATAGTTCATTGAGACAATATATTAAAGGAAAATAAATAATACTTTGCATACATTTCAATTTGCATCTAGATAAGATAACAAGAGACACACAATTTGAGAAAAAAAACACAGTCTGTCACCAAAAATTATATTGACCAGGTGGGAAACTTCACAATTTTATGCTTCAATTCCCAGCCAAAATCTCGATGCTTGATATCCTAAAAAACTGAACCTCTTTACATTCAAAGATCCATCTATTTATCTTCATGCAGAGAAGGTTTGATTACCTAACTCATATCTAAGCTCTATAGTTTAATCTCTAGATTTCAATCAGATCCTGTATGTACAAATTCATTGTTTCTTCCTAATTACAATCTGTAAACATTTTTTTAAACTGAGCAGATTTGATATGAAGTGTCAGTTCATAAATATCCATCAATTTGACCTCAAAAACATTGCTTTTATCAAAAGATAACAACTTATTACAAGTGGCAACAATGCCTCTAACTAAACCGAAATGAAATTCTATTAGTGCAATTGGAACTCATTGTTGATAACTGAAGTAGAATAGATGCATAGAAAAAAGTATTCATAAGTTGTTTTTGGCAGTTAACTTTGCATGGATGTCCAAGTAGACCAAAAACTGGAGACAAACCTTTAACACTAGAACAAAACTCACCCAAAATTTGGTCAACTTCTGGGAAAAACGACCTCAAAGATCTCTTTGATTCTCACAAACCATGATACCTATGTAAAAACTGAGAGAGGTTTTGTGAATGGGCATGTTCCCAACAAAAAACTCTTTCAGTTGTCAAACATTCACCTCCATATGTCCGGAAAGAGCATATAAAAACCAATGACTAAAGCAGATAAAAACAAAGCATTTGGCGAATTTCTGGGAAAAATGACCTCAAATATATCTTTGATTCTACCAACTGTGATACCTATATAGAAACTAAGAGAATTATTTGTGAATGGGATTGTTCCCAACAAAAATTCACCTCTGACTATTTGAAAGGTGTGCCAAAAGAAAATGACTAAAACAGGGAAAAACAAAGTATTTCAAAAATCTAGGCAGGACCTTTTGATGTTTCTTCTACAACTTGTGATACTTTATTTTTAATTTTGCATGTTGCACTTCAAGTGTTTTATTTGGTTGTTGCATGGTAGTGGTCACATGCTTACCCTCATAATGCTAAGGAGACAGTGGGCCTGTTGGGTTGGCCTGTTCCTTTTCTTGTCTAATATGTACCCTGCCACTTTCCTTTTCCCTATGTTTTGTTGTAGAGGACCTTAATTGTTTTTTATGAATCTCCTCGCTTTGTGGAGTGATGGATTTTTCCTTATTAGATTGGGTTCCTCCTTTTTTAAGTGTGGTCTTATTTTATTTTTTTTGGTTAGCTTTCGATGAACACCCAGGTTCAGGAGAAACCTTAGTTACTTCGTTATCCTTGTCCCTATGTCCTTCTAGTCGTGGATCAAATTCATGTTCTTCTTGATGTTAATCAGTTCCTTTTCCTTCTTCCCGTAACCCTTATCCCATGACATATCATTCAATTGCAAATACAAATCCCCTCCATTCTTATTTAATCCACAGGATGGAGATTCCATAGCTCCAATCAGGGTTTTGGTGTTCTACCACCAGAAATGTGTTGCAGATTTTAGCTAGAAGTTAACCCTTCTTTAACCATCTCTCACCACTGACCAGGAGAGCACACACTCCAATGATGAAGTGCTATGTGATATGAATGGTGGTGTCCCCAATTTGATTTTGAAACCCATTGAAGTTCTACATGAAGAGTAGGGCCACTCCTGTGTGATGTCCGTTGAAGGCACATATAAAGTCAAACCATTATGTTCTGATAAACATATCTCTAATTTTTGGTATTTATTCGAATAGTTTGAGCCCCTTTCGCTCTGTTCTTTTTAATTTCCAACGCCTTTAGGTTGACACCATTGCTACTCAACTACTTCTGTGGAGAGCGATGATCAAAATTATGGGTTGTCTCAGGCTTAATTACCAACTGTAATAATCACCACACATGGCCCTACAATAATAACAACTCAAGGCATAAACATGCATGATCCTTAACACACAATTTGTAATGATGGCTAAACTGGTGGAAACATGCATGATCTCGAGTGCACGGGGGGATATCACATCGGCTCCAACTAGGGGATATCACTTCCCTATGAGGTGCTAAGAACACTAGACTATGTGCCTTAGTTCTTTATTTTTTCCACCCTCAATCTATTCTGAAAAACATCTTCATCATGCAAACCGAAAACTACAATATGAAGCAAACCACTCTACAAGAAAACTACAATATAAAAATCCCATCTCTTGTATAGTGCCAAATCCATTAGGTGATGGAGTCTTATTGCTAATCCATTATATAAACAAATTGAAAATGAAATGCTCGAATTATGAGCTTATTCAACACACGCCTACTCTACTCAGCTGAAAACCAAGTAATCATGTGCAATCATATTTCCAGTGAAGCCATATGAGGAACTGATTAACAAGATGAAAATAACCTCCATCTTTAAGTACGAATATGATATTAGAAACTGAAAAATATAGCAACGACTTACAATCTTGAAGACCATACTTAAAGTTTTGAAATTCTTCCTTCACAAAATGAATGACAAAAAAATATTTAATCCAATTTGACTTCATATAGACTGATACAAGATATGCAAAAACATCAAATCCATACGTTGATGGATAAGTAGAAATACATTCTTTAATTTGACTTCCATGGATGATTTGTTCTTGTTGGGATTCTTCTATTTTTGGCTCAAAGATATTATATTCAGGCTTGATGAAATATTGAATCTGTTGCTCAATATTTCTAGAAGAAAGGAGAAATATTTTTTCATGACCTTCAACATTAATTTCCTCATAGTCATCAACCAATAGAGGACCATTAAAGGAAAAGGCTTGCTCAAGTTCCTTTCGAATAATAATTTATGTATGAGACCCTGTAATAGAAAATGGCTCAGAAGAACATTGATCTTGTGGAGTAAGCACATCTTCATCATAACTAGGCTGATCAAATTTTTCAGAAGAGGAAAATACTACTTGTTGCTCGTGTAAATCATCATCAATGTCATAATACTCATCATAAATAGGTGCATCAAAATCTTTTACATCTTGTAAAGAATGATTTAAAACAGTATATTTATTTTCCTTCAAAGGTTCATCATTTATTTCATTGTAACCTAAATTAGCAAACTTTTCAAGAGTATGATGATGCACGGATAATTCCTTATCTTGACCATAATCAATCATAGATTCTATAGAAGATACCTCTTGAGCCAATTCTAAAACAATTGTTTCCTCATAATCTATTCGACAACCTTCATCATTGTGATATGTTGGTTTAACAAGTCCAAGAAATGGATGATGAAAATTCCCAGAAAGAGATGATTGTGTTTGACCATCAAAACTGCTTTCTTCATAGTTAATTGTATCTTTATGAAAACTCGGAATAACAGATTCATCGTAACAACAACTAATTGAGACATATGAAATAATGGAAAATGTATCCAAATCCTTGTTATCAATAATTTCATCATTAATGTAATGTTGAACATCATCTTTCTGAATAAAAGAATTAGAAGAAGACTCATATGTAACTGAATCTTCCTCCACTTCTTCAACGGAAATATCCCTTTCATTTTCACTACTAGAAAAACTAATAAATTATTGTTGAATATAAGATCCAATTTCTTCACAACAGTGTTCAAAAAGCAGGTCAGTTGAAAAATATATCTTGCAATGATTATGAAAGGAAACAAGAAAATATTTTAAAGAAGATACAACTAGATCCAATGTCTAAAGACATAATTTTTATGTTTCAATACAAATCCTAGTTATTTCAAACCCTTATTAAAATCATTTCTATTATATGGTAAAATCATGATAATCTCCCTTTCGCAACCCTGAGTAAGCCCATTGAAAGAAATAGAAGATTTTAGAGCATGTAATTTCATACATGTTGTACAATGTAAGTCTAAAATATCCTTGTATTTCACATCCCTAGGAGACCCATTCCCAAAAAACAACACATCATCCATAAATGAAAAATGGGATAAAGATAAAGATCTCCCAAATTTGATGCATTTTATGATTCCACCACTTTGGTATGAATTCAATTATCTACTTAGTCTTTTATCCACAACTAAAAAAAGGAGAGGGGATAAGGGTTGACCCTACTTGAGATGCCTTATTGGTTTCAAGAAACCGGAAGCATAACAATTTATTGGTACTAGAAAATAAATTGAAGAGAAGCATCCACCAATCCAACAAACCGTAGTAGGATGTATACCAATATGAGTTAGAACTAGTCTCCTATACAACTAGCTAGAATCCTCGTACGATTTGGATAAGTTAAGCTTCATAACCATAGCACCTAGATTCTTAAATTTTATTGTATGTAATCCCTCTGTAGCTACTCCAATTACATCATGACGTTGTTTATTACTAACAAAACCAAACTAATTACTTCTAATAAACTTATAAAACACATTGTTCAACCTCCTAGAAATACAAAAGCAATGATGTTGTAGATTAAGTATAATAATGAAATGGGTTTCATCTCCTCGAAATATTACGTAAAGTATTTATTTGGGACCAATTTAATGAAGGTATAATTTTTGTCCACCCAAAACCTAACCAAGATTTTCAAATTCTTCTACAATTTTGAGCAAATCGTCCTCTAATAGATTGACATAAAAATCCACATAAAACTCATTGGTCCATCCATTTGGACCAATGATCTTATCCTTTTGGAAGGAATCCAATATAGCCTTTAGTTCCTTTTTTGATATCACAACAATCAACTCTTCATTTGTTTCATCTTCAATAAACCTTGGAAACAAATAGGCAAGCTGAATTGTGTCGACAATGTTTACATTGTCATGTTCCTAGTAAACTCTTTTGAAATAAGATTCCCCCAAATAAAAATTCTCATGGAAACTTGTCACCCTTCTTCCTTCTTCTCTTTCTATCTTCTAGATTGTGTTCATATTCTTCCTCTACTAAGTGTAATTGCAGAATAATTTTGTATTTTCATGTCCTTGGGCCAAACATATGGCTCTACTTTTCATCCTCTATTGATATTCTTCCCATTCAATCATTTTCCTTTTGTTACTCCCAAATATCCTTTATCTTATCCTTTTCTTCTTCAGAGAATACACCAAGACTATTTTGTTCATATATTTGGGCTACTATTTATTCAACTTCTTTCAAATACTACTAAGATTTAAATATTTTGTATTAACCCATGATATAATTACCTTCTTAAATATTTTTAAGGTTTCCAGTGAAATAAAGCATCGTAAATCCCAAATTGATAGGGTTGAAATGATTCCCTTGTTTCTTGGCCAACTTTATAAAATCTTCATTTTGATAACCAAAATGGATTAAATTTGAAGGGCCTTGCTAGTTTTTCATCACCTTTCTCTATATAAAGAATAATTTGTAATTGATTTGATCCCCCTAGTAGCAACCCATGAACTAACTCTACTTTATCTATTCATAACCTCCTAACAGATTATAAACCTATCAATTCTTTTAGAAATGCTCTCTTCTCCCACTTTGAAAATCCTCCATGTGGGCATAAGTCTAACAGGTTCAACACTACAAAGACCAAATTATTCAATATTATGTAGGAAATATTCTACAATATTATCCATCCTTGTTGCCTCCCTCTACACTTCAACTCTTCTATAGAAAAAATTCAAATCCTCTACAACAATTACATCTTCTTTCTTTAGGAAATACTCACCAAAGATATCACTCCCAAAAACTTCCCTATATACATATGGACCATATATGTTTACCAAAGAAAAGGTGTTCCATATCTTTGGAGAATGTTACTATAATTCAATTCATATATATTCAAGAATCAAAGATGGGTTTATTAATTGTAAACAATTTTTCCATCCAAACACCACCTACCTAGATCTATTATTGGAATCTAAGTCTAAAAAGTGTTAGTTCTTCATAAAGGTTTACACATTTCCCTTTATTTTCCCTCCCTCAACCATAGTCTCTTGGATCGTGAAACTTTTTTGGTTTATGTGTATTTACCAATCACACTAGGATTTTTTTAATGGGATGACCTCAATCCCCTAATGTTAGAGAGAAATCTATCACGATTTCAACTTGCTAGGGACCAACCCCACTCTAAGGGCTCCTCTTATTGTTTGTTGTTTCTACTCAATATCTATCTCTTTTTTTTCCATGTCATATTTATGATGGATTTCCTTCCTGGAGTTGCGAGTCTAAATAAATATCCTAAATCTAAACCAAGCCCCCCTTTTTCCTCATCCACGCATGTTTCCTCCTAGGATTTTTCAATTATTTCAATTGGTACTTGGGAGGTTTTCTAGTAGTAGGAGCATCTTACAACTACCCGGATAAATCCCTCTCTACATTTTACTTATTTATTATCTTTGAGGTTTCCTCATGATTTAGAGTGTCTATAGGTGTAGGATTGGAGGGACTATGACTCATAGAAATAATACCAGGAAGTTGAAGGGAATGATTGTCTAGCCCTCTCACCTTCCATGTATTGTTCTTTATGTAGGTAAACTTTTCACCTCCCATTCCTTGAGACTTGGAGATTGACTCTTTATCAAGGGATATACATATGGCATTGGGGTTAGTCATATGAGGACATTGTTAGCATGGATATGATGCTACAACTATAAACAAAAGGACCAGTATAGGGTTTAAAACATAGCTTATGGGGGGGTTTCGATCGTGACCTAACCCTACCATCTTGGTGGCCTCAACTTCACCTTCCTATAATGTGGAACTTGAGCTTGAGCTTTCCATCTATCAAATTTGGTGGTATTCATAGGAGGTTCATCCTTTATATGACCATAATAGTGAGAATAGACACAATAAAATAGAATCCTTATGTAATCCAAAGTTTATGTGTGTTTCTAGTTACCAGTTTCCATCTCCACATTCCAGGTAACTTTTCACCAAAATCCATATTTAACAAAAATCTAGCTACATATGACTTCATCATTGTTGGTGTACATGCACATTTTCCATAATTTCCTAATGTTCGGGGGGGCTTCTATTTTTAGCATGTCTATTTATAACATGACTATTTATAGCATGTCTAACTATAGAGATTGGTTTCATGAGTCTAGTGGTCAAATTTTGACTAAATTTGACCAAGTGAGCCATAAGAGCACTCCATCCCTAGATTTAAGGGGGAATAAGCTATTATTAGCTAGTGGAGGCACTCTTCCCACCTTTTCCTTAATTCTAGGGTCTTATTCCCTAATTTTAAGATTATATTTCCTATGTTTGAGTTCCTACAGTTATCTACGGTAGTTGTGGGTTAGTTAACTCCACTTAATACTAGTCTTATTTTGGAGACACGTGTGCATGCAAAAGGAATCCCTAACATAGGGGGAACGTATTCTCTCATGGAGAGTTATATATATACTTATCACTCTCTCATTGTAAATTAATTTATTCTAATGAATTCAATAGTTCATTCTTTCTTTTTTTCCTTTTGGTCTCATCTGAATTTGGGCCTATCCCTGTACATGAACAAGGACGAATACAACCTTGTCAACCTTCTAAACTAGTAAACCTATCAGTATAAAAATTTAAAACAATTTAAAACTATAAATTACCTGGACCTCTCGCCCACAGGGCCAAATACAACTCTGTCCATGTACAGGGACAAGCCTGAATTCAGTAGTATCATACTTGATTAGGTATATAGATATATCATAAACACAAGAAACTATGATATATTAGGCTTGTTCAAATACCATGTGTATTAGTGATCATACATGGTTATGATTACCTATACTAAGCATCATACTTAAGCTCTTGTTCATACCTATACTAACACTAACCAATATTTATAACGCTTGTACTTTATTATGTAAATACAATGGGTATAAGTAACAAGCTTTACTCGTATTTACCTATATGACTTGTGAAAACAATTTCGATATAGAAGCACTGTAAACAATTACGATCATTCAAGATTTTCAATACAAATTCCTTAACTATCAACAACGTTACTAATCATGTAGAGAACAGTAATAGTCTTTACAAGTACTAGTGAATAGAAGCAAGTGATAAGAGTAACATGAGTAATGTAATACCAGATACTTACTACATATGATATGGAATCACCTTATCTGTAACATGAATCTTGTTTCCATCATTACAAGCATAAGTATTACCCTATTCAATAAGCATGATAAGGTCTTGTTTAAGTTGATACAACATAACACAATGTGCAGTGCTAAGTTGTAACACTAATGGTAATTATAAGCACTATTAAAGGTATTACTACTATGATCAAAGCAAGTAGAACATGAATACAACATGTATGTATGTGAGACATGATACACCTTATTAGGATAAGAGTTAGTATTGAGTGCAAGTAAGGTAATCAAGCATATTCGTACTAACCAATTAGCATGCTATGTTATCAGTAACTCCTAATCAATTGATTACATAAAAATGTGTTGTTATACTAGTAATGAACAAACCATTGCAAGGATACATCATATCTATAATAAGTATGATGTAAGGCTAATGAAGCTTAGTAACAAGCTTAAGAACAGTGATTAAAAAGACTATAATCAAAGCAATATGAGCTTTCTTAGTTAGCTTGAATAAGTTGTAAGTGACACCACTAAGAGTTATGGATTCCAAGTTGTTACAGTCTAGTCATTGTGTTTAGTTTAATCTTTTGTATTACACTAATATGAGCTCTATAGCATATCTTGTATTCAAGCAAGTATGGGCAAAGGGTAATCATACTAGTATCATTACGTTTAATGAAGGTTCCATGTTTCTTCTATCATTACTTAGGAAATAATCCTGATGTTATAACTCATATGGGATCAGATCTCTAGACATATCTTACACTTTGCTTGAGTCTAATACAGGTCCATATAAGCTTACAACCTATTGGATACAAGAGTATGTATTCTCGTAATCAATTACACATAGCTAATATTGGTAAAATAGTATGTGTTTCCTCTATTGAATGGGCTATGCCATATCTTACAATGGTTGAAACATGGGTAATAGGCATAATCGATACATGTGTGTAAACAAATTAGATATTATCTTAGTTTTAGCTGTGTATAGTTTATTGGAATAAGATGATCATCCTATACGTTAAAAAGTATTGGTTTCATTACCATTAGTTACATGGACTAGAATAGTGATATGCATTGAATACTGAAATCTATGTAATATGAGTAGTATTGATTACTAATATTAACTACACAATGGGGCTATGACTCTGTGTTGAATACACTATGATACCTTGTTTTTTAATATGATTAATGTACGTGTTTGATTACGTATCTACTTAGTAAGATCTATACAAACCTATGTTACTTTGATTATGTATTACTTGCATCATTCATTTACAAGGATAAGCTCAATACCAAGTTGTTACCTATCACTGCTAAGCTCATATAGGTATAGTTCTAAGTATCATGTTTATAGTCATTTAATTACATTAATCATGAAAGTAATGGAAATCACTCATATTAGTAATAGTTAAAGTTGTGATTAGTATGAAATGGATGAGAGTTGATCCTGTAGGACCGAATACGGCCATGTCAACCTTCTAAACTAATACTAACACTAACAATTTAAAACTTAAAATTTAAAACAATTCAAAACTATAAATTACATGGACAATCCACCTGTAGCACCAATGTCCACCCAACGTTTTCCTGCAGCGCCGACGTCTGCCAGCACCTAACACCTATCATCTAACGCTATCACCCAATAGCTATCAACAATTCGGGAAAAATATGAGGGGAGCGATATGCGGCTAATATATAAAGCATTTGTTCGGCCGAAAGGTTCTTTCGGCCAACAAAGAGTTTTGGCCGAAAACATCTATCGAAAAAAAAAATGTCCAACTAAGATGGTAGAAGACAGTCGAGGCCATTGTGCCAATACCATTTGATTTGACGTCCAATGGTTCAGCCAAAAAATATTTCGGCCAAAAGGAGGTGGATTTCGGCCAAAAGAATGTTAGTAGGAATTTCGGAAACCCGATTCTCACAAAAGTGTTACCCAACTTCGTGATTTTACCCCTTAGCAAGTAGATTATTGTGCTTAGAAATTTAGTTTCTTCATTGGAACTAAATTCTTATGTGAATCCTTTAGATGACCATCCTTGTGAGAATAACCACAATGAAATAAAATCCTTATGTAATCCAAGGTTTATGTGTGTTTTTATTTAGCTATTTCTATCTCCGCATTTTTAGGTAACTTTTCACCAAAATCCTTCTTTACCAAAAATCTAGCTACATATCTCATCACCAAAAATTTATATCTCTCACCAATGCCAAGGAAGACAACAATATTGTCTTATATTGACTTCATCATATAGCCATTTCAAAATTCCAAAGGTAATGCTAGTAGTTTCAACCAAATAGGTTGCATTGATGTCTTCTCCACCCAATGGTTGAACAACTTAACTAAAATTTTGAGGAAAACATCATAGTTCCCTAGATCCACTTCCATTACTTAATTCTCTTAACATCCTTGTTGGTTCTAAAAATAAAATCCAACCATCCGTGTACTAGAATGTGATACAAAGGCATGTAATCCAACAATTTCTTTCCTAAACTTTACTAATCCACTCATTTAGTCATTTATTAGAGATTGACTAACCCAATAAACAACCAACCATTGCTCTCTCCAACATTTGGAGGATTTGGTTCATCATGGTGTCCTCACTAAGCACAAACATAATCGTTTCTTTCCATAGATTGACAAATCCTTTGTTCATTTTTACTACTCAAACCATCAGTGCATCGCCCTAACCTTCATACCTCACACCACTTGAGAAATCCTCTATAGAGTCTACTTTTCTACCTTCAATGGAAGAGCCCACGATACCACCATCACCTATAGTCCCTACACCAATTGATACACTTAACTTTGAGGAATTGTTTGAAATTGATTCACAGAAACCCTCTAAGATTATATTCCCTGCAACATACCCAAATTTGTCTCTTCTATCAAGGGTCTTAGGGCTTCTGATTTCCATAAGCGATGACATCCCCTAGCATTGTTAGACGCTAATAGCAACACCTTTACACAAATTGATATGTCTAGAGATTCCCTTTATATTGTTGAATTTACTACCTCATCTAACAAGGATTGCAAAGCTCAACACAACTTTCTCTCTTATAGTTCGAGAACCACTCTTATTTGTCAAAACATTATCCTCATGGGGTGATATTTTATGCTTAAGTGAGTTTAGATATGAAGGCAATCTCATTGCTCCCTTCCCCTTTGAGAAACTCTCATTGCTTTGAGGGCTTTGAATAAGCCCTAAGTTATCAACTGAAGCTAAAGGAGGCCTTGAAGGCATCCATTCCTATTTCAAATTCTAAATAGTTCTTCATGAGTAAGGAAAATTGACAATCCTCCACAAAGTTCCTCTGGATCTTCTTAATATTCTAGATGCTCCTAGGCTTTGTCTATTAGAATTTGGAATAAACCCTTACATGATACCATATCTATATTAATACATATTCATATTTAACAATGTCTTTAATCTATGGAAACACTCATACAAATCTCATAAGTGTTTAATTATATTGTTATCTTTAATGTTGTTAATTGTATTCTATTTTATATCCAATAAATTAAATTAACTTATATGTGAAGTCTATTTACATAATGGTTAATTGAATAACAATCTCATATAGATGAATTATGGTTTACTAATTCAAGAGAATATTTTCAATAGATATTATTTTCAACTTAATTATATAATTGTTTTAAATAAAAAATCTAAAATTAAATTGTAACTATATCCATTTAGAGTTTTCACATAAAAAAAACATTTAGAGTTTCCACACAAAAGAAAAAAAATAATATTTTCTGTTACATTACTTTAAAACTAAATAAAAAAATTAAATAAACAGAATTTAGTTGATCCGTTATATCTCATTTTAAATTTAAGAAATATATTCTTATATAGTGAGTAATGAAATAAATTAAACAAGTCGTGGAAATTTTCGATTGAATCAATAATCTTATAATATGTGGAACTCATTCATGCGTATATTATGGACCAAGTTTCATTAACATTAATTTGATGAAAACAAACAATGTTATGTGCAAAATAGTAAAACCGAGGGAATAGAGTTTTATTTGAATAGAAAGTAAATACAAAAATTCAAACAAACAAGTTTAGGTTACATGCAAAAATAATTTTAAAAGTTTGTGAAACTTATAGCTATATATCAGAAAATTGCAGACCAGCAATTGCAGTTATTATGTAACAATTATTTCCATTTCAAATTAACAATGAATATAATATTAAAATTGCACGTCAAAGTAATAATGGAAAGATCTATTAAATTTGAAAATAAACTGTTCATTTTTTATTCTTTATATAATATATAATATTTGATATTTTATTGCAGTGAAATGTGCTTTAGTAAAATATACACAAAATAATATATTAAT
>JZKD02S1929172.1:394973-422433 GCA_000966675.3 Picea glauca
GGGACATTGAACCATCTACGTTGAAATGTGGACATATTATTGAATAAAGTTGTGGAAAATCATGTATTCTATATGGAATTTAGCAAGCCACCCATATTGAATGGGACATTGAACCATTTAAGTTGAAATGTGGACATACTATTGAATAAAGTTGTGAAAAATCATGTATTTTATATGGAATTTAGCAAGCCACCCATATTGAATGGTACATTGGATCGTCTAAGTTGAAATGTGGACATACTATTGAATAAAGTTGTGGAAGATGATGTATTCTATATGGAATTTAGCAAGCCACCCATATTGAATGGGACATTGAACCATCTAAGTTGAAATGTGGACATATTATTGAATAAAGTTGTGGAAAATCATGTATTCTATATGGAATTTAGCAAGCCACCCATATTGAATGGGAAATTGGTGAAGAAAGTTGTGCATACTCACTAATTCTATCAAGAATTTTGCTTTGTACTAGTATCGATAAGGAAATAGAGATAAATAAGTTGATAAACTATGTGTTTCTTGTTTGAATTTTTTTATTAGTTCAATTGTTTAGAAAATTTTAAAGAGGGGTGTGGACACTTATTCATTATATATGGAATTCAATAGTAATGTCATATTGATTGTGACATATGTTGAAGCTGTGCAAATTCATTAATTGTATATGAAAATTGGTAGGTATAAATATTGACTAGGAAATATATAATGTCATATTGATTGTGACATATGTTGAAGTTGTGAAAAATCATTAATTGTATATGAAAATAGGTAGGTACTAGTATTGACTAGGAAATATACATAACTAGCATACCCCTAAAGAGGGGAAAGGGAACACCGAAGTGAATAAAGGTCATTATGTTGTTGAAAGATAGGGGAAGTTTTTTATTTTAAATGGTTGGATCTCTTGAATAGAGTTTAGGAATAAGTAATTAAAAAGATATTTTGATGGGTTAAGCATCAATAAATGAATGGTGGGAGGATGTGATGGACTAGGATATGAGATATTGAATTAGCATCAAATTAGTTTAAGGTCAATTTGGCAATGTTCCTTGATTATTAATCCAAATGAGACATATGGCAAGATATAAATATAATCTCTCAAGGACTATTGGAATACAAGGAAAGAAAGGGTCACCATTATGCCTTGGGACATTTTTTGGTTCACAGGTACAACTCAATTGGAGGCTAGAAACTATGTGCGAGGCTAGAAACTATGTGAATGACCTACAGATCATTCTATAAATTTTTCCATTACATTGCATGTTAAAAGATGAGCATGAAAAAAATATGTTTGAATGTAGACATTCATTTGCATAATGTTTGTTCTATAATAAGAATTTAATTTGTCAAGGCTAGAGGTAAAGTCGTCAACTAAGTTGTTGCCTATGTTTGCCATGTATAGATTATGCAGTGGAATACAACACTTGCATATGGTATGAATGGATACTACATCAAAATTGAAAGCTAAAATCACATCAAAATTGTATTCATATTACCAAATTTACTCAAAAGTGAAAATAACCCCAATTTGGAAAAAATAAAAATCAAATTAATAATATTATTTTCCATTCTATATTCGATGACATAGATACTAATTAACTACATTTTTTACTACTAAATCAAGATATCTCTCTTTCAAATTCAATGATAGAGAAATATCTCTTCCAAAAAGTATAGGTGAAGTAGCTTCAATATATAGTTTATGACAATGAATTAACGTTTTTTATGACTAAATCAAGCTATCTTTCTTTCAAATTCAAGGATAGATAAATATATCTTCCAAAAGTACGGGTGAAGTGGTCACAATGTATAGTTAAGGACAATGAATTAGAAAAGTAGTTGCTACTTCTAGGATTTAAGATTTATATAAAATGACGAAACCAAATTGTCCATTGTTCTTGATGAAGTGGATACATTTTTCTTAGGGTCAACAATGAAAGGGAATTTTTCAACATCGTTCTTAATTGGGAGAAAGGTTTCAAAACTAACTATAACTGGTGTGGTACATATTAAATAGACATACGGAGAGAGTGAGGGTATCAAAGTGAATATGTAAATTTCAACCACCAAATGCATGTGGCACGACAACCACAACCTGCCTCTTCATACTCTTTGAATTAATGAAGATAGACAGGTTTAGCTTTAAATTCATGGACAGTGACAACTTTATTCCAACTATTTCAACATCTCAAGATTATTATGGATTGCTTTTTCCTAATTGAGTGTTCTTAGATTCATACTTTATATAATGGAAGTACAAGTACCACTATTTTTTTATGAATTTCTTGTTAAAAGATAATCATACCATCAAAACTTCTTATCTCACTGATTTTATGGAATGCCAACATCTCAAGAATTGGCCTTGATTTCTTTATATTCTTATTTCAACATAACAAACCCCAAACACATTAGCTATAATGAAAGTACAAGTACCACTATTTTTTTTATGAATTTCTTGTTAAAAGATAGTCATACCATGAAAGCTTATAATCTCACTAACATTATGTAATTCCAACATCTCAAGAATTGGCCTTGCCTTCTGTGTATTCTTCTTTAAACATAACAAACCCTAAATATATTAACTATAATGGAAGTACAACCACCTCTAATTTTTTTATGAATTTATTGTTAAAAGATAGTCATACCATGAAACTTCTCATCCCACTAATGTTATGTAATGCCCACATCTCAAGAATTGGCCTTTCCTTCTTTGTATTATTCTTTCAACATAACATAACAATGGTAGGATTGGAAATGGTCGTAAAGGATGTCAAAAAGGGGTAAAAGATAAGGACAAAAATATGACATTTCTAGTGGCCAACATCTCCCCTCAACTAAAGGCGTTGCATGTCCTCATGCAACCACTAATATCAATCATAATCAAAATCACTATATGAGTGTTTCTAGTGAAATTTGCTAAGACTATAGTCAAAGTGTCCCTCTCCCCTAGTTGGGTAGTAACATGCATTATATTCAATTTCCTTCCAACAGTGGGCTTCCACTCCAGTTTCCAATATGTAGTAAAACTAATATTTCAGTAAAGGCAACCATATCAAAGGGTAGTGATGATCCACCTTAGTCCACATTTTCTGATACACTTGACATTTATGTCTACTCGTTGCAATGTTATGCCAATATTAGAAGGATTATAATCACTTATGATTTAAGATTAAGATATGTAAATTTTTACTTTTATTCCATTTTCAAGCACAAAAAGTTAACATTCTTTACCAATAGAACAAGTGTAATGATAGTGGACACTATACTACAACATAATCTATAAAGTTAATCATGCATAATCTCCTATAATCATTTAAAGTTAATCTTGCTTAATTTCCTATGATCATTTTAGTTTTAAAAAAATACGTCCAAATCAACCTTGTAAACTAAAGTTTATTTTCTCTTAAAACATGTAATTAGAGATTTGCAGGTATGGATTGAATCATTAAATTCCCAAATCCAAAAATGGATTTGAAGAGAGAAATCTCATATCAATCTCAAYGGATGGTCTGAATGAAYAGTGCATTTACTTAGATATCGAGTTAGTGAACTCGATTTCTCTAACCCACCCATCAACATATAACTTTTATACTCTATAGCTCTAGCTCTTACTATACATGTATCACTACAGAGCGAAATGGGTAAAATAAAGATTGTATACTATACATATATCAATTGCAATGAAATACGCAACTAACTGCTTCCATTGAATAACATGTAACCCCCTCTTCCATCACAATAGGAGAATATAAATCTTTTGTCGCAAGCTCAATTCATCGAGGTTGTTGTTGAGATTATAATCATGAGGAGGTTGCATTTTTGCCCACATTAACACGAACACAAACGAGAGAGTGTGGTGTGAATTGTTGTAGTCCCAATGGTGTGCAGGAGTCGTCTGAAGTAAGAATAGTATTATGCAACCATGGTGCAGAGAACTGTTAAGCGTTTGGAGAAAGAAATAAAGAGAATTAATTGAAGAACAAATTAGAGTAAATGACATTGTCTAATTGTTCTACATTTTTGTGCTTCTCATTGGAATCTAGCAACATAAATCTGTACGAAATCACAACTTTTTGATGTTTAAATTGCATTTTTGAATGTAGAAATGAAGTCAGTGTGCTGAAAAAACCCTGGAATAATAAGATTATACAGATTTAACCACTCAAATATGTAGATCCAACAATATCTCACTGGATTTTAGAAAAAATATCTCCAGAAAATATAAAATGTAGGACATTTACACTACATCTTGAGTAAAGTAAATATGAAAAGGATCGAATGAATATTGGCAACCGAAAAAACAACAACCTTCTACCAAGGGCGGACGATAGACACAATTTATCATTAATTAGTGTTTATTGGATTTGCAGGGTTAAATTTAAAACACACGTAATTACAAGGATAAGCTTGTAGGATGTCCATAAAGTTTTAGGTGGGTAATTTCCAGGAAGGAGCAAAAAACAAGGAGAATCATGTAGGATGTCCATAAAGGTCAGGGTAGGTAATTTCCAGGAAGGAGCAAAAGGTGGTTGCTGACAAATTCAATATTTCATTATAGGTTTTTAAGATGGTTTTTTATATGGCTAGAAGGATTTCGTAAGCAATTGAGTGTCACATAAGCAAATGCTTGCGGAAAATATTGTATCATATGGCGAAAAATATTGTATCATATGGCAATCTCATACTCATTTTTGTCACATAGAGATCAGATTTGGATTCTTATTACTCCAAAGAACAAGAAGTTTAGTATGTCAAGGTTGTGCCAATGAACTTCTTCAACAAAGTCAGTACACCAAGGTTGTGCCACTAAACTTTTTAACTATGTTTGAATCATAAAGTTGGAATGCAAGACAAGGAAATTCCATGCATTCTCAACACAATGCATTTGCCACTCTAATCCACATTGAATATCAACAACTACAATGTTCATTCCAAATCAATGCTATTGCACTAATCGACTCCTTTGTTACAGACAACCAAATTTGTGTGCCCATACTTCAACAATTCTTTAATAGTTATAAACTTGGTCATAAAAATTGTTACAGGACACCACTTAACACAACATATATGACTGCTTATTATCATGTTTATCATCGTATTTGACTACTTATTATCATGTTTATCATTACATCCATGGGAGGATGTTTTTAAACACATACAAACGAACTTAGCACGTCCCATGGGCCACACAACATGTGGAGGAGGCTAATGAACCTACCACGAGTCAACTGCAATACAGTTGTCTGGGAAATAATTTAGTCTCCTTGGGGATGTACACACATTGATGGATGTTACCAACAAGACTTCTGTCAATACGGATCCAACCATAATTATTTCAGCCCATGAATTCAAATGTATTAAACATGGAAATTTGTTTTCGCGGGACAACAATGGTAGGCATGTTTACATGTACAATTTTCCCTCCAAATTCAACAAACTTGATAGAATTTGAGAGAATGCCAGAATTTGAGCATGAGACATATATGTGTTTTCATATTTCCAATTCAGGGCTCGTCCATGAATTATTACAGTGGGGGGAGGAGTTATTCGGCCTTGAGGAAAACACTCAAGTTGTAGGATCATCATGGTTTGTTACCAATCAATTTACAATGGAAGTGATTTTCCACGAGAGGATGAGGCGCTATTGATGCCTCACTCCACATTGTAGGAGCATCATGGTTTGTTACCAATCAGTTTACGGTGGAAGCAATTCTCCACGAGAGGATGAGGCGTTATCGATGCCTCACTCCACATCAGGACATTTTACATTCCTTTTTATGAAATCTTCGACATGTCCATGCATGTCGCGGATCACAATTTGACAGAAAGGGACCGTGTTGGGATCCAAATAGTGAATTTTCTGAGAAACAAATAACAGTGGAAGAAAATAGGTAGCAGAGATCATTTCATGGTGATGGGACATATTTCTTGTGATTTTGTGAGAGAGAAAAATATCCTAAAAGCATGGGACAATAAGCCTCTACTTATCTCAAATGTTAATAATGTGAGTATGTGTTCTTCTTGAAACTACAGGGTAGTCATTCACGCAACATTCTATTTCAGTCGACGTTCTATTTTTTACTCCATGTTTTCCAGTTGCAACCCATTGTTTTTCATAGAGTGGTAGTCTTACACACAGTACAAATGGTATTTTCCCCATAATCGAAGCTCATATTCAATTTATATTTGACAAGAGAGCATGAACACATTGACAATCTGAGAATCGAGCAACCTCTTACTGACCTTGAGTGCAGAGAACTCAAATAACTCTAACCTTGAGTGTCAATCATGTAAAAAACATATGTTGAGACAGACCACAATCTAAATATCGAACAGGTGGCAATTTGCGAATGGGCAGTGATAGACGACGAAGGTTTGGAGGAGAACCTCCCCTTAAAAAATGTCTTCGGCGTAAACAGTAATGTCATATTGATTGTGACATATGTTGAAGTTGTGCAAATTCATTAATTGTATATGAAAATTGGTAGGTACTAGTAGACTAGGAAATATACATAAATAGTAATGTCATATTGATTGTGACATATGTTGAAGTTGTGCAAATTCATTAATTGTATATGAAAAATAGTAGGTACTAGTATTGACTAGAAAATATACATAAATAGTAATGTCATTTTGATTGTGACATATGTTGAAGTTGTGCAAAACCATTAATTATATATATATATATATAACTAGAGAGTATATACTATTAGATATATAACTATGCAATGTTAGAACCATTTTAAAGCATGTACCTACATTAACATCTTTTTAGAAGGAAACATGGTTTTACACTGAAATAGTATAACTCTAACTTCATAGGAAATATATCCATGTGTTCAAATTTATGAAAATCATATACACTTGTAGCCTTCACCTCAGAAATAATGAAGACCAATGCATTTTGTGTAATCTTTGTTAAATTTATGGAAAGTTCAAAAATAATTAAGTAAGCTAATATTTGTAAAAATCCCAACATTGAGATGGAGAGGAGATCTAATGTTTGGAAAACCTTTATGATTTGAACATTCTGAGTCAATTGCTGGAGGGGGTATCCCCCTCCTCCAATATTACAGATTGATTCCTTTCGATCTCTAGTTTATTCCATGGGAAAATTTGCAAAGGCACTACTTTCCTGTTTTGTCAAAAATTTGAACAAGATACCAAAGATTCCTTTTCCCTCAACCTATTTTCGTCAAATGGCCCTCAAGTTGGATGATATAGGGTTGGTTGGGAAATTTACGGATGTCTATCCTTCACCAATATCCATGGTGATATAGATATTGTTAGTGCTAGAAGATGCTCTCTGACTGTTGGGAGGGCATGCCTAGCACATCTTAGTTATTGCAATGATTGAGAAAAATGGATGAATTAGGTGGATCAAGAGGGATGAGAAGCTCAAAGTGTCTGGTAGAAGAAATAAAGATCAAATCCAAATAAAAAGGAAGCATCTCATAGGCCAAAGGTAAGTTAATGGAGAGTAGACAGTTGAAGAAGATAGCATGAAATGGAAGAAGGTGGCATATTCATGAATATATAGGGCTCACAATATGTTTGTCCTTACACATCCATGGAGAAGATATTTAGATCAAAATTTCATTTTGATCTAAATCATAATATATAGAAACAAATCACAATTTCACGGGCAATAAACACCAGAATTTTTGTTGGCATTAGATCTTAAAATGTGTAAAGATTAGTGCATCGCAAGAATTATTTCTGAAAATATAAAAGACGAAGGAAACCTATATGGAAAATGAATACAAGTAAAAATTTTATTACCTTGATGCTCTGAGCATGATAATGCAAGATTTACAAAGTGCAAATTTAAATGATGGCCAAGACTCTGAGCTCTCCTCTCTCATCTCTCGGACTCCTCTTTTTCTTTCCTCCCTCCTTTTTTACATTACAAATGATAAGATTTATAGGAAATTCCAATCTTCAAACAATTACCCTATTTTTGGAGTCAAATCTTATCATCAAAACTAAAAAATAAAATACATCTCACCCTATTTTTTGGAGTCAAAGCTTATCATCAAAACTCAAAACTAAAATACATCTTGAATCGGTTACAAGAAAAATATGGAAATGTCGGAGTTGAAAATTTCTCTGTTAAAACTCGTTGAACTATGAATTGTTGGAGTATTTCCACTTGCACTTGAATCTGTGATTAGATCCTTTTCTTCCTCAAATCTGGATTTTATTAGATCTTTTGTATCCTTTGTCTTGATATGTTGACCTGGAAATATGTAACTCTTTTGGAAATTGATGATTTCTCTCCTTTTCTCCAAATGCTCTGCCACCAAATATGGAACAACTCTAAGATCATTCTTCATACATAAGATTTTTGAAACTACTTTCATAAAATTCTTCCATATAATAGATGA
Organism: Picea glauca; assembly: GCA_000966675.3. NCBI lineage: Eukaryota > Viridiplantae > Streptophyta > Pinopsida > Pinales > Pinaceae > Picea > Picea glauca. The sequence continues at coordinate 403,358 of JZKD02S1929172.1, forward strand.
TTTCCTCAATTAATTCCTTGAGATCTAGGATCAATTTTAATTGAACAAAACAAGAATGGTTGCAGAGAAACAAGTCCCTACCAAGAAGGTAGAGGATCTTGATTGAATTGCCTGAACTGAAATGCAACTTCACACCATTACCTCAGCATGAGAAAAGGAATATCGTTCTCAGTTTTCCCTCTCAGTTCGGGAAACAAATCTCTTGCAAGAACGTTTGTTGTTACTATGATAATAACAAGGCATTAGCATTGACATTAGCAATCCCTGAATTGTGGTAAACATCAGTGAAGCAACAACAAACAGTGTAGATCAACTAATGAAACTATGCACCATAAATGCAGCCTTATTGCGCATAAAGACAGTTGAGACATGTATGGGGTGTAATTAAGGAACGAGGTTACTATATATGATGATAACATTGTAATATCATTTCTCCACTTTAATTTTATTTTGCATTAAAGCATTGTTAAACATTTAAGTATGGATTATAGTGTACAGGCTTGTTAATAATTTGAATGGGATCTTGAAATATGGAGAAAATCTAAGTTTCAGAGATGGGGATCTTGACAAATCTAGAGGAAATGTAAGTTTATGTGTATTATTTTTCTTCAATTGTAGTAACGTTGGCCTCAACATTGAAAAAAAGATTATAAATCGACTTGTGAAAAATTGTTGATCTTGGAATTGATATGGCATTGATACAGTAACATTGGCATTGGGATTGAGCGAAGGAATACAATTTGCAACAAATGCTTTTTCTATCCTTATTGCGCATAAATCTAGTTGAGATGTGTATGGGGTGTAATTAAGACTATAGACAGATATAAAAATAATGATATGTTTTCAAAACATTTAAAATTTCTTTAATTAAAAATTAAGGTGTCTTGTTCTTAAATTTTTAAGTCACATCATAAATTTGATTCAAATTCATCTAGTACAAGCCTAACATTTATGTGACGTAACAATATTTACTTGAAAAAATAATAATAAAGTGTCTCCAACACAAATCAGTCTCTGCTCAAACACATACAACAAGCATGCAATTCTTAACAACGTGTCCATTGAGACTGGAATGGAAAATTCTGGTGTGGTACGAACCAACCATTGCATGAGCTTCCATCTGGTTTTCCTCTATGATGCCCATGCATCTTCTCCACTTGGACTGCATCCATCACAGTGACCTAGGTTCGATGCCCACTAGGGATTAACCAAAGTGCATTGAATGAATGTAACCAGCTAGCGTAGAGGAACAAGCCTAATAGAAGCATGAGGTTGGGATGCTTATGATCCCAACAACTAGGAAAAATGGCATTTGAGATCTTATCAGGAAAACGAGGATCCATTCGAACAACTTTATAAACACTAGCCTTTCATAGCTTTCCTCTCTATGTATTGTTACGCTAACAAAGACCTAGACGAGTCTTAGCACCTAAGGTTTGTTTATATGCCACTTGATCCTTTTCCATATAGGTGTTGAACCCCGTGAAGCAGCTCCTCTATGTCAGTTTCTTGGAATAGCAGGATTTATACTCTGAAATTCGGACAGCGATCCAACAATAGATAATGCGGTTTGACTAGGCTTTTGACCTTCATTTGGAAGATCCGACATATCTTCATAGATCTATCTCTATTTATCAGATTCTGGGGATTTCTAACACCTAACTGGCTAGCATGATCGCATATATCATATATAAGGATAAGGACAACTCATATAGAAAGAGAATTAGGTATATCATAAAAATATTTATCTCTGGCAACAAGGAAAAGTCCGGGAGAGTTTATGACCTTCACCTTCCTGGCTGGCAGGTTCTGAAATGCACTTTAGCATCAGTAAGGTAAGGTCTATGCCCTTTATTTCATTCCCTCGAGGTCCTGATATTAGGTAATCGTGGAAAAGGATGCATGGTCTCTTTATGCTTAGGTAATCATGGACAGGGATGCATGGTCTCTTATGCTTCTAGGAACAGGTCACTAGCACCTTGTGTCTGCTACCCAAACATGTAGAAGGAGAGTTAAAACCTCTGACTGGTTGGAACCTCTTTATCTAGATAAAAAGAGAGACAACCAATTGATCTACAAATTTTTTGTATCATTAAATAACCTAAGATACATGAAATATCATTAAATAAATAGGTTTATATAGCGCAGCGTACCAACTACTATGAGCACAACTAATCTGTCATGCAATTTTCTTAAGAATGGATTTAGATGGCTCAATCGCATGAGGTGTTTGGTCTTACAATTCAACGAGGCCAAGATGTTGATTACTCTGAAACTAAAAAAGAACACATGTTCAACAAGTGTCCACATAGTTTCAACTTGGAATTTTCCCTACCAATATAAACATCCCAGACAGGAAACATCCCAAACACTTTTGGAAAGCTTGAGCAACTTATTAGTCTTGACCCTTCTCATAATTCATTGCAAGGAAAGATTCCAAGCATCTTTGCTGATCTAAAGATTTAATCTTTCTTAAAATTTGATCTTTCCTTCAATAATGTTTCTGGTTGTGTTCCTTTTGCTCTAAATAATGCAATTTATGTTGCTAGCTTGAGGGGAAATGTTGCACTTCGTACCTAGACAACCAATGACAAAACATTGCTCCAATACTAGAACCAATCACAATTACAAAGGACTTCAAATCTGTACACAATCGGTGTTTTTCAAATGCTAGGATCAAGGGGGATTCAATTAAGGTTGTGGATGTGACTTAACACATCAGGTAAGTATATTATTTCTAAAATTTGGAACATATAGAATTTTTTTTGTTCAATCACACCCGTAAATGTTTTTTTTAAATATATATTTGCAGATAATTTTAGGATGCATATAGAAAAGAGAGGGGGGCTCATTTTGGGGTTGAGAATATCTAAACGACCGATTTATCCTTATCCAGTTCCTTAAACAACCAAACTCGAGACCAATTTGAATTCTAGTTCTTATAACAAACAGGTACCCTTCAAGGATAATACTACCTCATCCCAAGAGTTTGGAAAAATAATGCCACCCAACTCTCTATCGACCAATGTCATTGTCATCCAAATGATAGTCCTTATTGAGTGGATGTATGAACAAGCAACAATGTAGAGATTCATTTACTCACTAAATAAAAACACCCCAACACCAAGTAAATATGGGTGGGATTTGAGTCCACCTCGACTTGCAACCCAGTTTATGCCTACACCCAACATTCATCCCAACAACGGTGCGAACATTATGTTTAATCCCTTGCACAAGGTTGCTCCTGCCAACTTAAAATATCAATAGAGTACTGTACATTATATATAATTCTATTTGCATGGACGCATGGATCAAGGATACATATATAGATATAAGTAGTGATTACCTGTAGTGAATTCAAAGATCATCGCCACTATCATGATTGCCCACATAATCATATCGTAAAACTGATTAAACAATGGATTCAAGAAATAGAAGAGGGAAACCAGAAAAAGTGCACTTCCCACCCTTATACCATGGACAATTATCCCTAGATATTCTTCTCCATGTCTCCAGGGCACCATGCAGAGAAAAATAAAGCCCGATTTCAAGCCAGCGAATACTTGGAGGATTTTCTCAAACACTCGATGATGCAGGCATTTGGGAGCCGCAAATAGCTCGAAGGAGCTTTCAAGAGTTCTCCTCTCCCATTCGAGAATAATTATCTCCCACTCTATGTCGGGATTTGACGTGGCCATGGTAAAGATATATGCCCATTTAGTCATCCAACCAACCATTTCAATTACTGTAAGTCAACCAACCTGGTGAATTTGTTATATTGTTTTGTAAGAAAAAAATGGGGATTTTAATATTATGATGTTTCTAATACAAAATTTTCATGGAGCGTTTAACTTACAGATTATTCTTTTATATATTCTCTATATTAGATATGGGCTCCCTATACGCTCTTTGTCCCACCTAAGCCACCTGTAACTGTCCTGCCTTCAATAAGCCTTCTTCCTCCAGATAAGCCCAGCCTAGCATGAAAATCTACAAAGAGAAAATTAAAGGTTATTATCTGCAAGAAGGTAATGTTTCAAATACGTAATGTTTAAGATATAAATTTTAAGAAAAGGTCAAATATGTAATGGTACTCACTAAGATATGTTACCTGTTGTATAACAAATTTGTGCCCGTCTTTTACAAGAAGAAGCATTTTAGAGTGCATAGCGAGGCTGGGGCATAAGGGAATGGAGGCAATGGCCAGACCATAGTAGAAGGGAATGGAGGGGCAAAGAGTCGAGACATTGAGACACTGAGAAAAAGGGGAAAACTCTCTGTTGTGTCATGCTTACAGTGTTCTACGTGTAAGGTAAATATTTTCTATGTGTAAGCTAAAGGTTTTCCACAAGGATGTGATAAATATGGGTTAATATATGGCTAGATTTTGAGAAAACATTTAATGTTTCCAAGTAATTCTATATTCATCTCTAGCATTACTTTGTTTGGTAAAAATCAGAAAGCAAACTTGCTTTTTAAATCAACAATAACCTAAGATATCTTCATTGTGCATCGGGAAGAGGCCAAATAAGAGATCGAATTGAAAAACTTGGGTTAAAGAACAACTTAAATTGTATGACCTTTAGAAAAAAATGTTTAAAACACTCAAGACTCAATGTTTTTTGTGCCCAGTTAATAAGAATTTTGAAAATTGATTACTAATAGTCTCTAGCCTGAAGGGCAGGGACTAATAAGGATTGGATGAGATGTCAAATTTCCATATTTTACTCAATGCTCGACATAGGAATAATAGGTAAAGTTCCTTTCCAAAATGAGTAATAATAAAAACTATCAAACCTAAAGTAATAATTTTAATAATTTCTTTTGGGCAAATATTTTTTTAATTTTATCCAAAATGAGTAATAATAAAAACTATCAGACTTAAAATCATTTTAAATGATTTTAAAACTAGTAATTTTAATAATTTAGCTTTTGGGAAAAATAGGATTAGGACTACCTTGACACTTTCGATGGAATAAAGGAATAGGGTTAGACCGACTCATTAAAATACATAAAAATATTGAAACATTCACCAAAGGAAGACGAGAGACCTCACCAAAGTCAAATACATAAACATATTACAACATTCATCAAAGGAAGATGGGAGGCCTCAACAAATTCTGATGCAAGAAGCTGAAAGACCAAAAAATTTTAGAAAGTGAGATCTACACTACAAAAATTCCTTGCTTCTGGTAGCATGCTTGTCTTTGTCACATGCATTATCGAAACTGGGCATAAGATACCAAATTTTAACCCTGCAGATTTGGGTACTAACAGTTACAAAAGAACTAGAAATTAATTATCAATGGCAACTTAACCCATTTTTTCTGCGATTGAGGGTTTTATTCCTTTCTCTTTCAGGCCAAAAAAGACAGGGATTTAATATTTAGAAGTGGACCCTACTTTTTTTGGTAATAAAGAGATGTATCTAAAAATATGGACTCCTAATTTTAGTCTAGAAAGTAATATATTTTTTATGGTTCTATTGTTGGTGTGTCAGTCAATCTACCATTTCATTTTTAGAATGAGGACATCATGAGATGCAAACAAATTACCCTTGGAAAATATATTAACATATATGAACCAAAGGACTAAATTTTTTCTTGTGTATGCATTTGTGTTGAAGTAGATCTGGAAAAGGGATTTCTTGAGGAWATCTAGTTAACATTGGACAACTAGAAACACATTCAACCCATAGACTATGAGCAATGTCCGTTTAAATGTGAATTGTGCCATGAATATGGTCATTTTGTGAAAAATTGCACTAAGAATGCTTTAGAAAATCAAGGAAAACATGACATGGGTGATCAATGGTAGTGGGTTAAGAAGAAAAATATGAACAATAAACAAGCCACCTCCTCATCACAGCCTAAGAAAGGCCATCTTTAGAAACAATTTCAAAACCTTCTAGATCAGGACAAGTTTTGGGGCAACCTCCATTGACTAGACTATCTAAAGATCTGTCAAATAGTAACAAAGAAATTACTACTAACGTATCTAGAGGCAAAGAACTCATCTCTATTGGGAACATGTTTAAACTCTTGTCTCCTGGAGAAAACATCCCTAATATTGATATGTTAGTAGTCCCCACCTTGAATGTTGGAATTACTTTTGAAATATCGGTGCTAGAAGAAAACCATGAACTAATTCCCTTTCCAAGAGATGAAAAAAATATATCTAAYCATGAGAAGGAGGTATCCCATTCTCCATCAAAGGATTTGTACACTTMTGGAACAAMTCCATGACATTAATCCTATCATCACTCTRGAKATTTGAAGACAAATGARGGAAAATAGRAAATTGCAAAAKGAAAAACACATAAAAGGACATGATGAAATCCATCCAAWGMAATAAGAGAAGATATTGCCGAAAAAGATWAATAATTGGGATTGGAAACAAACCTTTACAAAATGTAYGGTAAAGGAACAARAARCACATTTAATCAAAGCTGAGTGAACCTTCCACGGGGTGGGTCTCATAAACTAGCAGGTAAATGATGAATATTATCTCTTGGAATTGTAGGGGCATGGGTAGTAAGAGAAAGTTAGAATCTATAAAGGACTTGCTGGAAAAAAAAAAACTTATTATTCTCCTACTCCAAGAGACAAAGCTAGAGGTTGAGGAAGCCATAAGTAAATATAATAAACAATGGAACTATAATGAGGGGAAAGTAGTAAGTGTAAGAGAAGCCTCCAAGGGCCTATATACAATTTGGAACAACTCCATTTTACATTTGAACTATAGCCTTCAAATGTAACATTGGTTGTTGACAAGTCTCACCCATCAACATTCTGGTGAGATTTTCAATATAGTGAATGTTTATATGCTTATCACTTATATTGAAAATTTAGAGCATTGGGATTCACTCTTAGCCATAAGAGGGTTGGATTACCGAACCAAAAGTATTGTGGCGAGTGACTTCAATACCACACAACCAAAAATAAAAATAAAGGGGGGGAGTGGTGAGTAAAGTAAGGTAACCCATTAGGGAAAGGATGGAGGACTTGATATCTCTTTGGTATCTCATGTACATAAAACCAAGAAATAGAAGGTACACCTGGACAAATAAAATAATTATCCCTAGTCATAGTGCAGCTAGGTTGGATCAACTCTTAATCAAGAGCACCTTTCTTGAGAGCATTGCAGTATTTTCTTCCAAAATCATCTCATGGTCATCCTTTGATCATAGGCCTATCTCTTTACTGATAAAGGAGACTCTGAATTATGGACCCATCCCTTTTAGAATTCATGCTCTCAAAGAGTGARATMMGRATTCCTAGTCCTCTCTAGAAAGAGAGCKTCAAARGAGAAAKGAAAAAATGGATTTGATTCAATCAAGACTATAAAGRAAAYARGTTTCCAAATAATTACTAKTATAAGAGAGTGAGGCTTTCCAAAATTACCAAAATCCCTTAGATCGGAGGAAGTAAAATGACACTTAAAGTCTCATAGTCTTTTATTAGCACCAGGGGATAGAAATCATTTTTTTCCATAAGAAAGCACATGTTATACTTTGGAAAACAATGTCAAGGAAATAACTATAATGAGTGGTGTGATTCTTTGCTCCTTTGATGATATTAAGGGAATGACATACACTCATTTTGCAGATTTGTATACTGAAAAAGATGAAGCCAATCTAGGGGAAATAGTAGCCATGTTGGACCACATACTAACAATAATTTCCCAAAGTGTGAATGATAGTCTAACTCAAGAAATCATAAAGGAGGATAGTTTGAAGTCTATCTAGTATTTAGCACCTAAAAGAGATCTTGGTCCAGATGGATTGTCTATTCACTTTTACAAGGAGTGTTAGAATATCGTCAAGTTTGATCTTACATAGATGCTACAATATGTTCATAAATCCAATAAAATAGAAGGATAAATGAATTCATCCTTCCTAGCTCTAATTCCCAAGGAAGGAAATCCTTCCTCCTTCTCCAAATTCGGGGCTATCTCATTATTTAATGCTTCTTACAAAATAATCACTAAAATTATTACCAATAGGTTGAAAAATAATATTTCAAGAATTATTTCAGACAACTAGGGTGGATTTATGGAAAAGAGGTAGATTGTGAATAATATTATCTTGTTTCGAGAGGCGATCCACTCTAGTCGTACAAAAGGAGACAACGGTACTATAATAAAAATTGATATGGATAACACCTTTGCCTAGGTTATGCACTCTTTTCTCTTTGATGTTTTTCATAAATTTGTCTTTTTCCCTAATTTTATACATTTGGTATCTTCCTGTATAAGAAACCCTTGGATCTTCCCTTTTTTAAATAGGATATCTACTTATTTTTTCAAACAAAGTAGAGGATTGCGACAATGCTTCCCATTATCTCCTTTTTCATATATTATTATCGCTAAGTCTCTTAGAAGCAAGCTTCAATTTGAACATCATAATGGGAATATTCTCTTCATAAAAGTGGTAAGAGGATTAAAAATAATCAATCATTCACAATTTGTTGATGACACTTTGCTATTAGGATGAGCCTCCACTATCATGGCAAATAGATTTAAGAATTTGTTGGACCTTTTCTTCCATGTCTATGGAGGTTTTCTCAATCATTATAATGACCAAATTTATTTTTGGAATGTAAGCAATAATTTTATTAATGCCATTTCTAGAATCTTCTAATTTCCACATCTTGATGTTTTTCCCTCCTTCAGATATCTTGACATGCCCATTTTTTTATCATTCTTCTTCCTCACAATTGTGGCAATGGGCCACTAGTAAAATAAAAGATAAATTTATTCAATGGAGCACACAGTTTTACACCCTACTGGTCGGCTGGTACTTATCAAATTAGTACTCTTAGTGTTTCCTATCTTCTAATATTCAATGTTGCACACTCATATGGGAGTAAATAAGAAAAATCTCTCAAGAGTTAAGAAGGTTCTTATGGCAGGAAGAAAATTCAAACTCAAAGAGATATCACCGTGTAAAGAGATATCAACAATCAGGGCACCAAAGACTCATGGTGGTGTTGGTATAAAGGATCCAACCTTGATGAATTTAGCAATGGGAACCAAACTTCTTTGGAGATTGGTCACTAAAAGGTATGATTGGTGGTAGAAAATTCTTGGATGTAGAGGTAAGGAAAATATGTCTTGGATGTTGTTCATGTAGTAAGTGAAGGCTCACATATCTACAAACTTCTTAAGGTAGCTACCCTATGTTGGAATATTCACCAATACTGGGGGGTGAATCAATATTAGGTATTTTTAACCATTTTCTTATCACAACATATAAACATTAAGTTATCAACAATTTATCATTTATGATTGCATTCAACATATCATAAACATGTAACCACAGATACAAAGTACACATGGAGTTTACGTGGAAACCATGTTGAGGAAAATATATAAAATGATCTTACTCAAGCATTTTCATATCTTGATTAGCTAAAGAAAGATAGGCAGGAATATCACCCTAGATTTATAGCCATCAAAAATCGATATCAGAATTCAAAAGTATTGTTTACAAGTGCTTAGGTTGTTTTTTTATAAATAAAAGATTGCTGAAAAATTTATTACCTTTGTAATTTTTTGAACATATCAGATGCTGAAATGATATAGAAGTAAAGACACCAAGTCAATAATAAAAATAGATGAGACATAAAACAATCCTTTATTTCATTCAAATTCATCAAAGAATCTTTCTCTTTACAAAATTCCCTGAGGAAGTTTTGGAACAAAGTCAAACTTAGACGTCCCCGATGAACCATACAAAAGGACTTCTGACAGAAAATAAAAAAACTGAACTTAAAAAGCTAGATTAGCTTGCCATAGATTGTTGCCCACTCAACTTTGCACAATAGCCTTTGCCACTCATGAAATCTAATTCACAAACAGACAAGTCTACACAGACTATCAAAGATAGATCAACACCTCTCAAAAACAAGTGTTTGAATGATGTGATTCAACCCTGAATCTTGTTGTCTACAATAGGACCCTGTTGTCATAAAAAAGAATTAGGCTTCTAATGAATTAAGGAATGAATGAAAAATGAATTATCTCAACAAAAACTTAAAGAGAAAACCTTAGTATTCTTCTCCTTCTATTCTCCTCTTGTTCCTCCCTTTTATTTTTCCTTTAAACAAATTAGAATTGGTTGAAGTGGTTGAACTACTTCCTTAGTTAAGTTAACTAAAACTCAACCAATTTTTTTTTTAGTTAAGGGGGAAAAGAAATAAATCATAATAAGGGTTTTAAAATAAATAATAACTAGTAGGTGGGACCCCTTGTGACTCCCTTTATCTTTTAACAATCATAGCACAACTATTTAATCAAACAAAACATCCCTCCTTGTGACTCCCATCATCACATTCATATTTGACAATTTATCTCAATGATATTTGAAATTAATTCCAAAATATATTACTCATATATCCAAAAATAGTGTGTTGTCAAAAAATTTAGAAGTCAACTGTTCTCGTCAATTAATAAATAAATAAAACTTAAAATCCATACTTTCCACTCTGGGAGGCAATCTTTCCCTTCTTGTTGCTGTCACTTTTTGATCTCTTTGAATTTTCCTTAGGCTATGTGGAGCCTTTAGGCCAAATATCGTTGATCACGTGAGAGCAATCATCCCTCAAATGCATGCAGGAGGACACAGATTTATCAGAGTCATTGGAGGGTGAAGAAAGGGAAGCAGTGGATTTTCCTTTGTCAGGGGCATGGTGGGCCTCGGTTTTTAACCTTTTGCTCGCATGGGAAGACTGAACTAGTGAGTGGATAGGGGAAAATTGGACAATTTTATTGATAGGTGGGGGAGCAAGTAAAGACAATTTAGGCCATCCATGATGTTGGGAGACTGTCGGGTGGAAAATCTCTTGCCATCCGTCATTTTCGGGAACTTCATGTTGTAGTGAGAAATGAGGAGGCACGGGGATACCAGGGACCTGTGGGGCTTGGAACGGAGGCCTTTCTTGCCTAGGTTGGACCACTCCTTTCCCAATCCAGTTAAAGAACCCAACTTGAAATAGCTATCCTTACTCTTTCGAGTATGCATCAAAGTGTATAGAGAATCTTGGCCTTCTAGGGCCCCTGTTCCAATTACCTCTCCCTCAGTTACCTCTACCATGGCTACCTCTGTTGAAAAATCCCATTCCTGTATGCATAATTGATTAGAAAATAGTTTTTTTAACAACCATACATGAAAACTCTTTTAAAATATGAAATAAAATTTGGCTCAGCAACATATCAGACCCATGCAATCCAATCCATACAAATTGTTTAATAGTTGTCCATGAGCAGGGGGTGAACAAAGGTTATGGGATGTGCGAGGGGTTGTATTGAGCGAACAATGTTAAAATGAGGGGGAAAATATCATGATTACTGCTCACAGACAAAAAAAAATCAACTGTATCGTAAACCAAAAGAATAAATCACAGTAATTTATCCTTGTGCAATCTCTTTAACTGTCATAATACAAAATTTTCTTTAACTGTTATTAAATTTTAGGAACAGGGAGTGGATAATGAATATGGGAAGGCGAGGGGATTTTAATTAGTGAAAAGTGAAATAATGGTAGAGGAAAAGAGCGGATATTGTTCGAAAAATCAATTAAGTTGTTGATATTCAACAAGAAGATCCTAGTGAAAATTATGCACCTACACTAAGATGGAGCCTCAGGCTATTTTTAGGTTGAAGTCTATTTTTAGATGACGAGCAAATTCTATTTATAGATGATGTCTATTTATAGATGGTGAGAAAATTCTATTTATAGATGTATGTCGACTATTATTATCTCTTAATAATAGTTGGACAATAAATATTAATCTATTCTCAATGAGCACTTGGAAATAGTTAACTGAAGTGGCAAATTAGTTAGCTATAGGAAATTCGAGTTCAAAGGTTTGTTGGTGGAACATGCAAGTGGACCTAGTTGTAACTGAGTGATTCAAAGTTGTAACAGAGTTGGATGTGTAGTTATGTGAGTTCTAAAGTAGTTTAACTCAGTTAAGTGAGTTAAGCTCAGTTTTACTAGTTGTAACTGAACTTACACTAGTGAGAGATTAGTGAATTAATTATTAATTAATTCACAATCAATGGTCTCACATGAAACTGAAGATTTACCACTGTTAACTACATGTATGTCAGATCCAGTGGAGACCCAGTTGAGATGAAGGTGAAAGGGAAAATTTGACTATCAGTTGTGACTTTAGTGGGTGTACTCATGAAACCACACACACATTGGATGTGCCCATGAGGATTGCGCAACCTAGGCAAGAGGAATTCATTCATTGCAGGGATTTCCATCAGCAGGGATTGCGCAGAGGAGGCAGATTGTCTGGAAGAATTAAATTGGCACATGAATTTGCCAATTTTTGTATGACAGTGTGAGACGATTGTATATTGTACTGAGAGCTCTTGGATTAGAGTTTTGTATGAGATTGTTTCATGATCCATAATATATACATAATATATGATAGTGGGGTTTTTATCTTTATGTTTTCCCGGTAAAAACATCTGTGTTATGTGTGATTGATCTTTCTTCTTGATATTGCAATTGGCGATTGTGTTTTAAATTCCACAAGAATATTTGTAGAAGAGATTATGTATTTAAAAGTGGAATATAATTTTTATATCAGGAGAATCCAGGAAATACATAATCTTTATTAAAATTTCTACATGGTATCAGAGCACAAAAAATTGCAAAAGTTGAGTTTGTGATTGGATAGAATTCAAATTTGCAGAAAGACTTTGTTGGTGCTACAGTTGATTCAAGATCGAAATGGATTTCAATGGCTTGAGGTTAGAGTATGCACTCGAGGGAAGCTAGAACTACATTTATTGGACGGACAAGATGGAGGTAGTATTCAAAGACAATGGCTTGAAGGAATTCATTGACAAAGATGTTCCTAAGCCAGATGCTGCAAATCTTGATGCATGGAAAAAAAAAAGTGGAAAAGGCGAGGAGGATATTGTTGGAGGGAGTACGAGACCACATTGTCTCAAACCTCCATGGGAAAGCCACACCATATGAAATGTGGAAGGCTTTGATGGATCTATTCCAAAACAACAATGACCATAGGAGATTGGTGCTCAAAGATAAACTCAGGAAGATCAATATGGAGAAGGGCGACTCCATTCCAAAATATCTCAAGAAGTTTGTCCAATGTCGGGATGAGCTGGGGAGTGTGGGAATAATAGTCATTGATGATGATTTGGTGAGCTTGGCTCTCCTAGGACTTCCCAAGAGTTGCAAAAATTATCAAGACTCTGTCAATGGAAGGGAAAAATTGCCAAATTGGGAACGACTATGGTCGGATTTGGTGTAGGAGGAGTTCAGGCGAAACACCAGAGATGGATCTTCATCAAAGAATGATGATGAAGAGGATTGTGCTTTGGCTGCCAAGGCAAGGAAAGGGAAGGGGAAGAAATTCCATTTAAAATCTAAGTCTAAAGGAAAGAAGTTGGATTTGTCCAAAGTGAATTGTTTTCACTGTCACGAACATGGGCATCTCGCTACTAATTGTCAGCAGAAGAAGAAGAACAAGAAGGTTGCTAGAGATGTAGCTAGTGAGGCCCTTGCCTCACAATTTGAACTTGACTTCTCCTTGATTGCATGCATGGTGTCAAGTGCTTTAGGATCAATGTGGTATTTGGATAGTGGTGTTTCCTTCCACATGACAGGAGATAAGGAGCTTTTCAGTGACTTGGAGGAGAAAGATCTCAAAATGCATATAGATATGGGCGATGATCGACGATACAGTGCAACTGGAAATGGTACCATTACCTTTCAGAGTGATTCAGGTAAACCATTTCTATTGAAATATGTTATGTATGTTCCAGGTCTGCAGAAAAACTTGGTCTCGGTCGCAATGTTGGAGGACAGAGGCTATGATGTTGTTTTCAGCGATGGAAAAGGTTTCCTCTGACATAAAAAAATGGGTCAAGTCAAGAAGATAGGGATTCGAGTTAATAATGTCTACAAAATGGAGGTATATGGCTGCACTTCCATGATGGGCAAGGCAGAAAAAGTGGTGAGCCAGGATGAGGGCGAATTATGGAACAGGTGATTGGGCCATATTCATCATGGAGCCTTGAAAATCATGTAGCAAATATCTACTGGACTTCCAATGGGAACACTTGCTCAGTTAGATCAGTGCAAGGGTTGCACCATGGGGAAGTATGTAAAGTCCACCTTTCATGAAAAGGAGAACCGTGCTTCGGTGATCCTGGAGAGAGTTCACACAGACGTGTGTGGACCATTATCGGTTGCTTCAACAACAAAACATAAGTATTATGTTATTTTTGTTGATGAATTTTCTCATAAATGCTGGATCTTCTTCATGCAGAAGAAGGATCAAACATTCTCGAAGTTCTGTGAGTTTAAATCATTGGTGGAGAAAGAGTCGGGGAAGCAAGTGAAGGCTCTAAGGAGAGATAATGGTGGAGAATACATCTCTAACAAATTCAAAGACTTATGCAGCAAAGAAGGAATTCGAAGAGAACTTATAGCACCTCATAACCCACAACAAAATCGGGTCGCGGAGAGGAAGAATAGAACGATCGTGGGTGCAGCACGAGTGATGTTGCATGATCAGGGCCTACTAATGCATGTGTGGGCGGAAGCATGCAATACTGTGGTTTATGTGCAAAACCATTGTCCTCATAGAGTACTTGGCATGAGTACACCTGAAAAATATTTCACTGGTAAGAAACTGAATGTTTCTCACTTTAAGATTTTTGGTTCATCTGTTTATGTGCATGTGACCAAGAATGCCAGGAAGAAGCTAGAGCCGACGGCTAAAGTTGGGATATTTGTGGGGTACACAGAAACACCCCATAATTATCTTTTGTATTTTCCTAACAGTAAGATGATTGTTATGCGACGGGATATAAAATTCAATGAGGGGAAAGCCATGCGGTTGTCACTTGAGAGGGAGCTATACTTGCATGCAGAGGAGGAACTGTATGTTCCCAAAGATGAGTCTCAAGATGTGGATCAGCCACATAAGGAGGTTCATGGAGTGGAGGAAGCCACTCATGCAGAGCCAACCATCATAAATGGTAGAAAGCGCACCACGAAAGCTGATAGATTGAGACTAGATGTTGCACAGAATGTAGGAGCCCCTACTTCACAGTGAAGACAGAGACAATCTCCTGATCGATTTACTGGATACATGGCTCTCATGAGAAAATGTATTGTGACTAAACCATCTTTATTTCAGTAAGAAGTGCAGGATCCCACTTGGGTTGATGCAATGGTGGAGGAGTATGACTCCATTGTCAAAAATAGTGCATGGGACATTGTCCCAAGACCAGTCGAGAAATCAGTGGTAGGTTCGAGATGGATCTAAGAGGTAAAGCAAGTTGTTGATGGGAGTGTTGAGAAATACAAGGCCAAATTTGTGGCCTAGGGCTTCTCACAGATCAAGGAGATAGATTATGATGAGACCTTTGCACTTGTCACAAGGTACTCTTCCATAAGATCCATCTTTGCACTCTTAGCACAGATGGGCTAGCGCATTCATCAGATGGGTGTAAAAATTGTGTTTCTCAATGGGATCATTGAGGAAGAAGTGTACATAGATCAACCTGAAGGATTTTAGATCTTCAAAAGTGAGTCGCATGTGTGCTGACTCAAAAGAGCATTGTATGGGTTGAAGCAAGCACCCCGTGCTTGGTACACTCGGATAGACAAATATTTCACCAGCCTCGGTTTCACGAAAAGTGAAGCGGATGAAAACCTATACCAAATTGTGGGGAGGGTAACATTTTAATCATTGTTCTTTATGTTGATGATTTAATACTAACTGGTGATGAGAAGTTGATACACTCATGCAAGGAGGACCTTGCAAAGGAGTTCGAGATGAAGGATATGGGCCTCCTTCATTATTTCCTTGGATTGGAAATATGTCTGCGAGATGGTGAACCTTTTGTGTCTCAAGAAAAGTATGCAAGGGAGATATTGGGTAAGTTTCACATGGAGGGATGCAAACCCATGGATACTCCTCTTCCAAGAAACTAGAGGAAAGAGGATTCTACTTCTATAGAGGTAGTGGATGCTACTATCTATCAACAATTAGTGGATTCGCTAATGTATCTAGTGAACAAGAGACTAGACATTTTCTATGCAGTTAACCAGTTGAGTCAAGCGATGGTTAAACCTACCAAGCTCTTTTGGAAGGCAGACAAGCATGTCCTTAGATACCTGAGGGGCACATCCGAGTATGGCTTATGGTACAGACAGATGGATGAGGTGAAGTTGTATGGATTCATGGATGCAGATTGGGCGGGAATCCCAATGGACAGAAAGAGCACATTTGGGGGGATCTTTAGTATCATATCTACTGTTGTTTATTGGTAGAGAAGGAAGCAGAGATCAGTGGCACTCCGTTCAGCGGCAGAGGAATACATGGAAGTGAGTCAAGCTGCATGTGAGGCTATCTGGATGAGAAAGATCTTGGTTGGTTTATTTAGTTCTCATTTAGATCCGACATTGATTCATTATGATAATCAGAGTTGCATTAAACACTTGATTAATCATGTGTTTCATGATAGATCTAGGCATATAGATATCTGGTATCATCATATCAGAGATTGTGTGTAGCGGAAGATCATGTTGCTTCAGTACATTCCTACGGAAGATTAGGATGCAAACATTTCGATGAAGGTGCTCACCGGGAGAAAATTCGAATACCATAGAGACAGGATCGGGGTGAAGGATAATATCTTTCTTGTTAAGAGGGAGTGTTGAGATTAAACAAGAAGATCCTAGTGAAAATTATGCACCTACACTAGGATGGAGCCTCGGGCTATTTTTAGGTGGAAGTCTATTTTTAGATGATGAGAAAATTTTATTTATAGATGATGTCTATTTATAGATGGTGAGAAAATTCTATCTATAGATGTATGACGACTATTATTATCCCTTAATAATAGTTGGACAATAAATATTAGTCTATTCTCAATGAGCACTTGGAAATAATTAACTAAAGTGGAAAATCAGTTAGCTATAGGAAATTCGAGTTCAAAGGTTGGTTAGTGGGACATGCAAATGGACTTAGTTGTAACTGAGTGATTCAAAGTTGTAACAGAGTTGGATGTGTAGTTATGTGAGTTGTAAAGTAGGTTAACTCAATTAAGTGAGTTAAGCTCAGTTGTACTAGTTGTAACTGAACTTACACTAGTGAGAGATCAATGAATTAATTATTAATTAATTCACAATCACTGGTCTCACATGAAACTGAAGATTTACCACTGTTAACTACATGCATGTCAGATCCAGTGGAGACCCAGTTGAGATGAAGGTGAAAGGGACAGTTTGACTATCAATTGTGACTTTAGTGGGTGCACTCATGAAACCACACACACATTGGATGTGCCCAAGAGTATTGTGTAGCCTAGGCAAGAGGAATTCATTCATTGCAGGGATTTCCTTCAGTAGGGATTGCGCAGAGGAGGCAAGTTGTCTGGAAGAAGTAAATTGGCACATGAATTTGCCAATTTTTGTATGACAATGTGAGACGATTGTATATTGTACTAAGAGATCTTGGATTAGAGTTTTGTATGATATTGTTTCATGATCCATAATATATACATAATATATGATAGTGGGGTTTTTAGCTTTATGCTTTCCCAGTAAAAACATATGTGTTATGTGTGATTGATATTTATTCTTGATATTGCAATTGGCGATCGTGTTTTAAATTCCACAAGAATATTTGTAGAAGTGACTATGTATTTAACAGTGGTATATAATTGTTAGATCGGGAGAATCTAGGCAATACATAATCTGTATTAAGATTTCTACATAAGTCATCCATAAGAAAAATTTGTATTCAATATAACTATTCTGACACCCATTTAACAATTATTGTGATCAATTAAACCTTTTCTGTGTGTAAAAATTTATTCACTGTCTATATTTTAATTCTCAACACCTTTAATTAACACAGTGTCATCATACTCAAAATCAATATGCCTTCCAAACATTCTGTATAAGAATTATGTTTCTTCTCATTTATTACATTTAATATTCAAAACAAAATCCCAATGATCACATAGTCATTTGTTTCAACTCTATTCAACATCAAAACATTAACCACTGTCCATAAATTAATTCCTCAAATCAAACATACACACAAGTTATGCCCGATTTCATTCCTTCAACCAATTTAACAATTAAATTGCAATGAAACCATGCCACTAAAAAACCCATGCCCGTCTCTGATGTTGCAATAAAAAGATACGATGCATGATATCCATAATCATACACAGTTGACAGCCAAGCCACAACTATCAACACTTTAAATTGCAATAATCTCGATCGGGCAATTAAAACACACAGTAACAGTGACCATCATTTCAATTTATACCATGTTGTAAAAAAAATCCAGACCAACACATAACGTAAAGAAGCATTTTGTGATTGTTCATATCAAACCAAACAATAATGTTGAGTCAACAATCCAACTGTTACAACACAAGGAGGCAACGACTGTATGCCCATTTTTATTTCCTTTTACAACTTCTCTAATCAACTAGTTAAGCATGTTAAGCCATCGATTCAACTGTCAGAAAAGAGGGCATCGATTGTAAAACAATTATCATTTCCAACACAATCCTCCAACCACACAATCAAACAGAGATGAGCCAATAATAAAAAACCATTGTTAATACTACCCAACAACTATAACAATCGACCAGATAACCAATAGGGTGTGACTATTGAGTTGATCAAAATCGGGCTAGGTACCAATGAATACAAGAAAATAGTCAAGGGTTTGCTTGATCCAGGTGGATATTGGTGGCCACCCACCTTTTCCGACTGGCTCAAAACAGTTTTCTGGCAATTTTGGCAATTTACTACTTTTAGCAGGTTTTAACTTCCGGGGCCATTTTGAGGGCCTAAATGAAGGTTTTTTGTTTGTTTGTTAATTTGTGCGGGATCTGTTGGGCACGCGATTAACCTGTGGCTTGAGAAACCGTGACTCAGGGGCATCTAAGCCGTCAAAATCACCTGGGGATCGTACCCGGCCTGAGCCACACCAACCCTTAACATGGTTGGATTTTTTTGTCCCTGCAGGTTTGGAACCGGTGACTTTAACATC
>JZKD02S1929172.1:427274-467279 GCA_000966675.3 Picea glauca
AACTCAACGGAGGATCTACTTCAACCGTCGGAAAAAGGTTGGTTTATTCTTCCCGTGTTTGCCTGAGAAAAGGGATTGAGATTTTGGGTAGAAGGTCAAAAGTTAAATCTTAAGGATCATGATCTACGTATAAGTTTAGAGCCCTAGCTTATTAGTCCGTAGGGTAGAATACCCCACAACACCACCCAACTGTAATGAGATTCCCAAATAATATTTGCACACTCACTTGAAAGAATATAGATATGGCTTAGATGTCATAACAGTCCATCCTAGAGATGAAAGTCTAGAACTATATTTTGTTGCACTCAATGTATGATAGGGAGCAACAAAGTTAGAGTCACTATTGTATAATTGTGTCCACCTGGATGTCTCATGCACGCAGAAGTTAAGAACTATGGTTAGTGACATAACCAAGGGTCTACTGAGGTATTATGTGACATGGTTGGTGCTTTCCTTCTTATACGTCTTGATGTTCAAGTGGAATTATTGTAGGTACATGGACCACTTCTGATGGAGGTCATTCTGCAACTTCCCTTTTTCTTGCATGAATTGCAAAGGCCTGTGATTAATGTGGATGAGCATTTCCTTCCCTAGAATATAATGCTTCCACTATTGGCACGCCTGCACAGTGGAGTACATCTCTTTGTAGTAGGTGGGGTATATGTGAACAACATCAAATAGTGTTTCACTATGATAGGACACTAGAGGACCACATCAATAACATAATTTGAAGCATATGTCTCAATATCAAATGGCTATTGCAAGTCTGGCAGAATAAGGATTGGTGCTGAGTAGAGGCAGGATTTCAATTCCTTGAGTGCTTTCTGCTAGGGAATGACCCAAAAAATCTTGGATTTCTCTCCACCCTTGGTCACTTGGCTTCGGGCCCAAGCGATATGAGATAACCCCAACACAAACTGCAGTAGAATTTGGAGAGGCCCAAGAAGCTGCAGAGCTCGTTCAGTGTCTTTGGGGCTAGCCAGTCGTAGATGACTAGGATATTAGTTGGATCCACATGAACACCTTACTCATCCAATATGTAACCCAAATATTGGATTTTTTGCATGTCAAAGGAAAACTTCTCCAAATTGGCATATAACTTGTGTTGTCGTAGGGTGCCTAAGACCTGCTTAATGTGCTTCAAATGTTCCTCCCATGTTTTGCTAAAGATGAGGATGTCATCCAAATATATGACCACAAAATAATTTGTGAATTTTCACAATATATCATCCATCATTTGCATGAATGTGGTTGGGGCATTAGTGTTATCGGACTAATCGGTAGGTACGGACACTAATAGATCTCCCTAGATCCACCTGGATCTAGAACAAAACAGGACAAGACATGACTCTTTCCCTAAGTTTTGACCATTGAATTAGCTAGTAGGGAGGAACAAGTAACATACCTTGGTATCGCTTCCTAGGGTCTCTATTGCTCCCGCTTTGCTCCGGTTCTCTTATGAGGTCAAGACCAAGACAACACAAACCAACCAAAGTGAAGATAGCAAAATATATTCAACTGTCAACTTATGTGTATGATCAAGGAATTACACAATAAAGTGAGAATAGCTTTATGGGAAAGGGACATGCCATTGTATCACATTAATTGAAAGTAGAAGATTACAACCTGATCGCCTTGATGTCGCAAGATTCCTTTTGATGGCTCTTGGCTCCAACACACACACTTGTTCAATCCTTGCATGAAGAAGATCAAATCCTCTTGATAGACTTGCTAGAGTCTCCAAGCTCCTGTTCAAGCTAAGTCCTTCACACAATTCTTTCACCAATTCTCCAATGAATCTTGCTTAACCTTTTCCATGAGAATTCCATCAATATATAGGAGAGAATGAGATGGTTACTTAGATACGAATGATCCCACAATATCAGGGAATCTAGTACAAGGATAACCATTCGAATACCAACCCATTCTTCTAGAAGATTCCCTTCTAGAACCATCGAGAATTCATCTTTTTCCAAGATTTAGAGAAGGTTCGCACCCTAGCTATGTAGCACAGTGCGAGAAGTTCGCACCCTAGCTTAAGGCAGCCTGCGAGAATGAGTCATTATCGCACCCTGATATATTAGCAACCTGCGAACTCTCTTCAAAAGTATGTTTTATGGGAAGAGATGAATGTCAATTTTCTCAGGAGAAAGTTCTTATGAGGACCCTAAGTACACCATCATCAATACACCATCATGATGACCAAATTCATGGGTAACAGAATGCCCCCCCAAAGTATGAGGCCGGAACTGGTGACAGCCGAAAGACTTTGTAAACTGCATGTGTGTGTCGGAAACCAGGAGCACACCTAATCGGAAACCTGCGAACAACCAAGCATCTGCAGAATATCATATATATCAATTATGAGGTAGGCATTCCCATACTCAGATCACAAACAGATGACATTGTAGACATAGGTCATGGCCACCAATCATACATTGTGGATC
Organism: Picea glauca; assembly: GCA_000966675.3. Taxonomy (NCBI): domain Eukaryota; kingdom Viridiplantae; phylum Streptophyta; class Pinopsida; order Pinales; family Pinaceae; genus Picea; species Picea glauca. The sequence continues at coordinate 429,722 of JZKD02S1929172.1, forward strand.
CATGCCGTCAAAATATAGCATAGCCACCAGGAATACACTGTGGATCTATGCGAGAAATTTCAAATTAAGACGACATAGCCACGAGACATACAAAGTGGATCTATGTGTCGCAAATCATACATACTCCATCGCAACCTGGACAAAGAGATGATATCCAGGGTCTTCAATCTCGTCGCCCAAAAGTACGAATCTAACCATGTGATTACATGTGTTGAAGTCGAACATGGCAGAAACCACTTGATTACCGATCATTGATGAAACCGTTAACAAGTTCAAGGGAAATCACCATTGATGTCAATGACTCCCAAGGTACTCTAGTACAATCCATCGAGTGTGAATGCATGAGTTGAAGTTGAACATCCGACGGAATATTTTGATTAGGGGTCAATGATGTAAACCCATTGTCGAAAGTGAGGAAACCTGCCATTGAGGCATGCAGGTTCCAAGGTACCAAAAATTTCTAAGTCTTGATTCTGGATAATGAGTTGAAGTCGACAGAACAAAACTTGTCACAGGAGGGCCTTGATGTATCCCCCATCAATGACACGAAATGAGGAACAGATTTTGAAGGTGAAACAGAGTATGATGTAAGTTGGACTGGACACAAGGAAGGCCGACACGGAGAGAATGGACAACTGCAGATGGCTGACTCAATAAAGGTTTCAGATGGACTTCTCTTGAACATATGAACGACACGACCAATGATTTGGCAGCACTGACTCAGAGACGACACAGGGTATGACCTTGAAGCAAATCAAATGAGAGACAAATGGATTTCCCAAACCGGCTTCAAATATAATGAATAGAGGGTGTCATGTTCAAGAGCGACACTTACTGACAATCAATATGAAGATGAAAATATATCCCTTTCCCAAATTTCCCCCCACCATTTCTGGCGAGTACCTCTTTATTTTTACGCAAGCTTGAGGAGGATAACATATGTTTGTTGATATAAGCTTATCCTTCGGATAAGTCCTTTGGAGTATATTTAACGAACCATAGTAAGGAGTGGTTCGGTCCCATTACGGGTCTGTCATTGTTTGTTTAACGAGTCCAGAGATAGAAAAATCAAAGGTTTTTCATGATTATAGAGTCTGGAAAAACACTTAAAAGAGAACTCTCTCAGTTCCTTTTTCGTAAAGTAGTCTGATGAGACCGAAAAAGAGATAAATTATCGCCCAACAGATGCTTTCTTCAAATACTTTATCGAGCGTGAAAATAGCAAGGTCGCTCTGCTATCTTTTCATGTTTAGAGAGTCTGAAAAGAGCTTAAAGAGGACTCCAGGGGGGTTCCTTTTTTGTATAACCTTGGTGAGCCCGAAAAAGTGATAAAAGTATGCTCAATCACGTTCTCATGTATTTTCGAGCATGAGAACGGACAAAGACCAAGCTCGAGGTTTTGTGCAAAAAACCATGAAAAACAATCAAAACATGCGATGAAAAAGAAAAAATATGTCTGCATCCCTGTATATGAACATCAAAGTCGTTACGCCTGCAAAATTTACACTCAAAAGGGCATTAGGTTTTAATCAATAAATAATTATAAAAAATTCAATAACATGGTAAAAGTAAATATGAAGAAGTAAAACTCTTTTTACCATATCATTTTCACTTTTCACTATTTGAGCCCAAAACCCCCTCTTTTACCCTCGAAATTCGACGTCAGATTGCGGGAGTTACGAGCATCCATTCGACGAGCCGTCAACGACAGTGAGGTAGGCTCTTTGTCCTCTACTCTTTCATGGTTTAAATTTTCATTTTCATTGGTTAAACACATTTTTTGAGTTTTTTTTGTGAGCCATTCTCGCAGGTGGGCAACACGGGACCTGCGAGAATGGGTCATTCTCGCAGGTGAGCCCATAGTAGCATGCAAGGTTCTCGCACTGTGCCTAAAGGGCACCTGCGAGAACCGCAAAGCATACAAATTTTTTTGGATTTTTGCTCAATGAAAGAAAACCAATTTGTGAGTAGAGTTATTAATCTTCTTTTTGTGCTTCTTATGCAGGTATTTTGGCCATCAAAATGGTTCTTGAATGGCATGAAAGGGAGCACGACGAAGATAATTCCATTGCTGGAAATCATCCGCCCACTATTGCTGCTTTGAGAAACTATGGTCTTTTGAAGTACTTTCGTATCCCGGGCATGAGGGCCCAAGTCAGGTTATTAGAGTACCTGGTGCATATGTGGGATCCCGATCAACAGGTATTCCATGTAGGGGTCCACACACTATCCTTATAAATTGAGGACATTTACTTCTTGACTGGACTATCATGGCATGGGTACCACGTGAGCCTGACTAGTAGCAGAGGTGGTGGGCTTCCCATGAGTGAGTACTGTCGTTTACACTGTGTTCCCGAGGCAGAGAGGAAGAAAGGGAAAGTAGCTATTTGGGGAGTGTGGGATTTGACCCTCCACACTATTTTATTCACCATTTCACGTATGGTTGGGAGCTCCGCTCCTCACATGGTGCTCCAGAGTTACTTTTAGTATGTTATAGAGTGTACTGAACCTCGGGTTTTTAACTAGGCAGATGCAGTGCTTCGTAGCATGAAAAGGCAGTTGACCAAATGCAAACGAGGCAACCTGAAGCAATTCGGGTACGGGTCTTTTTTAGTGTCATTCTTTCTCGAGAGGGTTCCATTATTGAGGCTGCAGGTGGAGTGGAATTTATCGGCTCCCAGGGATCCAAGAATGTTGAGATGGTGTTAGCTCATGGCTCGGCACGTAGCTGGACCAATTATCAAGTATGATGATACCTTATTCGACTGGCTGCGACCACAGATGTTGATGGTCGACGATTATGCTTATGCCGGGTTGGATTTTTGAGGAGATCCGGAGGATTCTCAGTGGGGGGAACTTGGTAAGAAGTACACACATTTTTTCCTTTTTAAATGTTTTTTGTGAATTTTATTATATGAAAATGTTTTTTATATGTTCGTCCAAAGACTAAATACAAAATTTGTTGTTGATGACACAGATGTGGGACCTTACCGACCTCCTGGTACTTCCCCCATTCAGCGGTGAGGAGAGGTGGCACCAGTACCAGTATTGGACACCGAGGATTATCAAGCAGTGGAACAAAACCTAGAGGGTTTGACAGTAGATATTCCAGACATGACTCTTGGAGAGGTTCCACGACATTATCAGCGTCACACAGTAGGAGTGTCAGAGTCCATAGGTCGACTGCTCTGTAGGGTTGCCTGGGTAGTCGTATGTTACCATGAACATCATCCATGACGTCATTTTGTAGAAGCTATAAGCTTCAGATTTTGACATTTTGGTCTTCGGACAAAACTTTTTTGTAAAAAAACTCTTTTGATCGTTATATATATAGACGGATTCTACCGTTTTATCATGTGTTGTGTGAAAATTGATGTGATTGATTTATAAATGATCCAAATGTTTGTCTAATACATAGTTAGCCAATGCATCAGTTAATGTATTTAGACATCTAGGAATATGTTGATATTCAATATAATCAAAATAACATTCCAAGAGGCGAATTCGCAAATACACCCGTAACAAAGTAGGACTTCGAATAGTATAGACATTACTTAACTGTAGTACTACAAGCTGCAAATCGAGTCGCACAACCAAATGACAGATTCTGAGCGAGATAGCATCAACCAATAATTCGATAATGGCACTATACTCTGCAATATTGTTGGTCACACGGCCAAGACACACACCTCGTAAGGAGACAAGTTCGTTTGTAGGGGCATAAATTGCCCATGCAGTGGAAGCAAGGTTCTGAGTACTATGGCTAGCGCCATCAGCGAAGCCAATATAGGGTAGCGAAGACTCCGACATCCGGAAATCAAATACAATGTCACATAAGGGTAGAGACCAGATAATGACAAAAGCAAGCTATAGTAACACACAAGAAGTAAGATACAATAAAAATACAAGTACTCGTGCACAGATGATTTTATGCATAGTACTTCTTCAAGTACAACCCATTCCTGGGTTCACTCAAAGGGATACCATTGTAATCTACTAACTCATAAGCTCCTTTTTCCAAAACTCGTCGAACGATATAAGGACCTCGCCACATGGCTTTGAATTTTCCAGCTCCTAGCATATCTCGATCTTGTTCATAGAGGAGAACGAGATCTCCTTCGGAGAAAACACGAGGCTTGACATGTTTGTCGTATTGGGCCTTAACACATTTTTTCTGAGCTTCTATGACTAGGGTAGCATCGCGTCGAGTTTCGTCTAATCGCATAAGATACAATAGACATTCTTCTTCAACATAAGTGTTTGGTAGGAGTTCAACAGCTAGTTTTAAAGAGGGTATCTCACATTCAATCGGGAGAATGGCTTCCAAACCATAGACTAACCGGAACGGTGTAAGCCTAGTATCGGACTTGACGGATGTCTGGTAAGCCCACAATGTCGAAAACAACATTGTGTGCCAACTTGTTTTGTGAGTCCCTATCATTCGTCAGAGCATAGTTATGAGAACTTTGTTAATTGCTTCAACCTGGCCGTTGACTTGTGGGTAATAGGGCATTGAGTTATCATGGCGAAGACCCAACTTTTCAGTAAGTTCAGACATCATGAAGTTTCTAAAGTGGCTACCGTGATCAGTGACGATAGCTTGGGGAACACCAAAACGAGCTATGACGTGATTAAAAATGAATAATGTTGCGGTCTTTCCAGTGTTGTCAAATTTCGGCATCGCCTCGGTCCATTTCATAAAGTAATCGATGGCTACAATAATGTATCCATGCCCCCCAGCCGAGTGAGGTTGACATGTCATGAAATCGATGCTCCATTTCGCAAAGGGACCAACGGAGACCACAGGGTGAAGAGGAGCGAGATGTGACTGTATCTTGTTATTATAGGTCTAGCAAGCATGGCATTTTTGAATGGCGATTATGCAGTCGTTAAATAAAGAAGGCCAAAAATACCCTGCTCGTAAGATCTTCTGGGTAGTAGCATACCCAGACATATGACCACCACAGGCTCCAGAATGGAATTCATTCAGAGCTTTCTCGGCTTCGTCGAACGTTAAGCAGCGTTGAAAAACAGAGTCAATCCCCCGACGATAAAGAGTATCCCTGAGGATAATATATTGACGGGCTTGATAGCGTATGCGACGCCGGTCAGTACTAGACAAAGTTGGTCGGAAAGTCTGGGTTTGGAGATATATAATGATATCACCATACCAAAGATCATCAGTGCTGATAAGTAAAAGATATTCATCGGGTAATGAATCAGCTGCTACATTTTTTGTTTCAGAATAGGGAAAGTCACATATCAACTCAACAAATACTAAGGACTTCTTGGACTTGGCGCATTCGAATTCCAAGTCAAACTCCTAGAGTATCGCAATCCATTTAGAGTATTTTACCCCTGGCAATTGACGTGTAAGAATGTGTTGCATAGGGTTGCAGTGAGAAATCACTGTAGTCTTGCGCGAGAGGATATAGTGTTGGAAGCATTGGATGGCTTGGACAACGGCCAAGGCTAGTTTTTCGACATGTAAATACTTGATTTCAGTAGGCGTTAGACTTCGACTCAAGTAGTATATAACATGTTCGTCGTTAGCATCATCCTCTTGGACGAGAACCATACCAATGGTGTAATCTGAGGCAGCAAGGTAGAGGAAATAATCGCAACTGTAATCAGGGTAATCAGGGGGAAAGAGAAGCGGAGCACGCGTTAGGGACAATTTCAAAGCTTCGAAATCATTATTGGCGATGGTATCCCAGACGAACTCTGAACCCTTTTTAAGGAGCCACGTAAATCCACGAGTGATCTCGGCATAATTTGGGATAAAACGACGAAAAAAGTTTGCTTTCCCCTGCAAACTTTGTAACTGGCAAAGTGTAGAAGGAGGAGGGAGATTAAGGATCACCTCAACCTTTAAAGGATCCACCCAGATCCATTGATGCGAAACGATAAAACCTAGAAGTCGACCGGATTCCACACAGAAAACACACTTATGAGGATTCAAACGTATACGATAGAACCGACAGTGGACGAAAATGGCTCGGAGGTGGGTTGGATGATCGACACGGCGCATTGAGTGAGCGGGTAAATCGTCCAGATATGGTTGGACGATGTGCTTGATATCATGGAAAGCATAAGACACAGCGCATTGAAAAGTTGCGCCAGCATTCTTGAGACCGAAAGGGAGTTTCCGATAGGCAAAAGTACCCCAAGGACAAATAAAAGTTGTCTTAGGTTGATCCTCGAGAACAATGTTGATTTGATTATACCCGGAGAAACCATCCATCAGAGAGAAGATTTCACTTTCGGCGCAATCGTCGACAATCTGATCGATGAAAGGGGTAGAAAAGTTGTCTTTGGGACAAGCTTTATTGATATCCCTATAATCAACACATACACGAATTGTGCCTTGTTTCTTGTCGATTGGGACAAGATTGGAAACCCAGTCTGTGAGAGCCACCGGATAAATAAAGCCAGCTTTAAGAAGTTTCTTGACTTCGAGTTTGATAGCAGCCGCTTTACCTGGGTGAACTGGATGAAGGCGTTTCCGGACGGGTTTAGCGTCGGGGTATGTCTTGATCTTATGTATCACAATCTCAGGGTTGATACCCGGCATTTCTTCGTAGCTCCAAGCGAAGATGTCACGAAACTCTTTGAAAAGGGATGTGTAGGTGATGATTTCGTCAGAAGAACACGAAGCTCCGATATGGACATTTTCGACAATCCCAGGTTTGATGGATATGTCGAGGGGAATAGTGGGCGAGATATTGCTTAAGTTCCCTTCAGAAAACACAGCGTGTGCGGACTCGGGAATGGTTGAGATGACGACAACGGTCGATGAGGTCGAGATCCATTGATAGTTCTCAATGGTATGTTCCTCTAGAAAGAGGATGGAACGATGATGTCCATCGTCCCAAGGGGTGTCTTCCATGACAGACATGATCATCTCGTCCATGGGAAAAATGACATGAAAAGGATCGGGAGACAACTCACCAAGAGAGGGGGTAGAAGGTGTTGTCGATTGAATGGCCTGATAGGCAGATTTGACCGTACTTAACGGCATTTCGTCACCATAACGAAGATGATCTCCAGGATCAGGTACTATCCATGGGTCATGAGATGTTGTAAGTTCATGAGTCGAGGTGGAGATCATGTTGATTGAAGCAACGGACGAGCATGGAACATTGGGCGGTGGAATGGGAAAAGTACCCATTAACGAAGATTCTTTTAGAAGGCCTACACCAACGTTCTCATATCCCGGTGGGGTTTTAGCGATGAAAGGTACGTTCCGAGTACAGGTATCGAAATTAAACAAGGCTAGTTGGTCGACGGTGACGACCTTTCCTTGATGTGGGAAACGTACCACACAGAAAAGGGTCGACACAACTATGCACATGGAATCGATCTAGCTGTGGCCAAGTAGAAGATTATAATCAAGGGGAGCATCAAAGACTTCCACTTCGACTTGGACCGTTTTTCCTTCTAACATGATAGGCAACAAAGGAAGGACAACGTCGGGCTTAAAACCGGAGCCGTTGAAGGCTTTAAGAGTGTTCTAGGATTCATTCAAAGGGGGAGAGCCAATGGCTTTCCAGCAAGCAAGAGACATAACACATGTCGAGGCACCCTCATCAATAACGGTTCGGCAAATGTTTTTGTCAGAGACAATCACTTTGATCTAGAACGCAAATTGAGGGGGTAACCTTGGAATGTGATCTTCCAAGTCAAATATTATTAAATTCGTATCCATCGGGTCGATTCGACCAATAGCTTTCAACAGTGCCTTCCATTGTGTGGGAAAACTTTGAAGGACTTCGAGGGCTGACATCACAGAAGGTGCTTGGGCCAGATCTTCAACAATGTTGTAGTTCTGGGCAGCACGAGCATGAGGATTGAAAGTTGATTTTCGAACGACACCCTTTGGGGGGTTTGAAGAACTTTGTCGAGGCTCGGTCATTCGAGATGAAGAGGACCGTTGGTAGGTGGAGTCGCGGGAGAGGGTTGTACCGAGGAAGGTGGTAGATCATCAACCTTCTCTTTAGAGGGAGAATAATCTTTGGCTCGAGTAGTGAGTGCAACGTCACTCTGCTTTGAATCCCCAGTACACATCAAAACATAGGATGTGGTAGAAGAGGAGGGTTGGTCGTGAATGACCAACTGAGCCTGTCGTTGAGATGGGAAGGGTTGGGACAAAACGGTCGGAGCAGGTGGTTTTGGAGCTCTTTGAAGGAACTTAGTGACCTCAACGCGTCATGGACAATCCTTCATGTAGTGATCATCACCACAGATAAGACAAGGGTATTGAGGTTTGCGCTTATCCCAATCGTCAACAGGTGTAGTTTTGGTTCACTCTGCTTGAGAAGTATTTTTGTCCTCCTTATTCTTACCCCTTCCCTTTTTGGATTTGTTTTTATCGGCTGGGGTAGATTGAACTGCATTTACCTTAGAAGTCTTATCAGTGGGAGGGGCAGGAGACGGAGCATTTTGAACATTAGAAGAAGCAGGTTTGGGGTTTGTGCTTGAGGCGGAATGTGGTTGGGCCTGGAAAGTGCCAATCACACCGTCGGCTGCATGTGAAGCAGCTGGAGTAGTTGAAGTGGCAGAAGTGGAAGGACGAGGCAAGTCAGGTAGAAAATCGTAAAGGGTACTCGTTTGCAAGTAAACGAGGTCAAGATATTGAGCACGAATTATAGCCTGCTCTTCCATGACTACTCCACCCATGGAAATGTCATGACCGATATCATTCACAAAAGATTTTGTGAACCATTCTGCCAGTAACTGATCAGGGAGTTCCAGTTTAATGAGACATCATCTCCATCGCCACTCATGAATGTGATCGGATATATGAGTGGCCTTGTTCTGTTTGAAGGAAGTCAAAATCTCATTCCCCGTGTCATAACGGATCGGTAACTGGTAGTGTGTGAGGAAATCCATAACTAAGGTGTTGAAGTGAGAGAAGAAACCCCACGGTAATTCTATATACCACTTCGCAGTAGAACCTGTGAGGGTTCGTTGGAAAAGATGTAAATGAATAGAGTCATCCATCAATGAGTTGGATGAACACCATAGGTGAAAATTCATAACGTGATTGTTCGGGTCCTCTCCCGCTTTGCCGTCGAATTTAGGAATGTTCGATGGTAACTTGGCTGGTATAGCATGCCATTGGGGAGAGTGATGAATTGGATCATTTAAAATCCTTGACAAATCCGGAAGACCCAAAGTGGCTATGAAGGGTAACTGTTGATTCACCTGCGGGTACTGGTGGATTTGGGGAGGAAGCCCCATCGGCAAACCAGTAGGACCGTAAGCAGTCTGCATATAATGTGAAGACCCAAGCAGATTCGGTGGTGGTTGGAGAGGATAGTAGCTCATAGGATTGTACCGTGGAACAGGGACTTGAGTTTGAGCATTCACCCCCCAAATGGGGTTGAACGTACCTGGATATGGTTGGCCCATACTAGGGGGTATCACAAACGCAGTCGGAAATTGTTGCCCCCCAGTCGATTGAGGAGGATGTTGTATCAACTGATTCCAATATTAGGCCAAGGACGAAGGTATATTTTGTCCATAAGGTGGGTTCGGTCCTCCCATCGAAGATGGTGTTCCAATTGGGGGAAGTGTTCCAATTGGGGGTTGTGTTCCCATTGGGATTTTTGTTCCAATAGGAATTTGCCCGCTGGGAGGGGGTTGATTCATACCACCTTGGTGAAATTGTCCACCAACGGGAATCTGGTAAGTTGGTGTAAATGATAGAATAGTGCCACTAGGATTAAGACTACCAGTGGAGGATGAGAGAGGTCCTCCAAAAGGAAATTGAGGGAGTGTTGGAATAAAACCGGGAAGAGAGTGCCCAGAAGAAGAAGGACCACTAGGAGAGCCGGATGGGGTTTGCGTAGGAGTGGAAATGAAAGCATTCAACACACGGTATCCAGGTGGTAGTGTCAGAGTGACATTGGACGTATGCGGTGTGCTGATGGGAGTGAGACTAACCGCAGTAAACCCGGTTGGAACACTCGTAGTATCTGTGTGATGGGCCATTTCGATAGGGACGGTAAAGTGATATGCGGTAGTAAACGGTACTGTCTCTGGACTAGATATTTAGGAAATTACAGGTGGGGTGATTGCAGAAATCACAGGTGAGCCTGGACCAAAAAGGTCCCGTCGAAAAAGACCCGTAGACCAAAAAATATCTTGGCCTTCTATGCCTGGAAAGGGTCCAACTAGTGATCCAGAAGATGTAACAACTAAGTGTCCAGAAGAATTCAGTCGCATAAATGGTTGCTCAGAGTCAGGGTGAAGTTGAAAGTCCTCTCGAGTATTTGTAATTCGAAAATGTTCTAGAGAGTCAGTTCGTTCCACTTGTGGCGTGGTGACGACTTGGACTTCACTTTGCTCAGGAGATCCCTCAGGTGTACTTGTAGGCAAGGGTTGAGAACCTTCCAAATGCTCTAGAGATAAACCCTACATTCTACATGAACAACGTGGAGGAGCTATTGTAACCGAGTGACAAACTTCACGAAGAAAATCGTATAGTCAACTTTGGTAAACAAACAGCACGTGCTAGTAAACAAAATCTAGGAAACAACACCAAGCAAACAAGACCTTCTAATTCCAAAGTCACTAGTTGGTGATGAAATCCAACGTCGCAACAATGAGACGAGAAGGGGTTGGGCTAGGGTGGAAAAGTTACGCTGACGACCTGCTTAACGGACTTACACCCTGGTGCAAGCTCCCACACATAATCGTGGGTATACCCTCCAAGGAGCCCGAGTGAGTTTGGCCAACGCCGATTCTAGGTATTGTGAAGACTTTCCCCTTCACAGTCACCTTGTGTAAGACCCTAGAAAGATAGGCCACTAAGGTTACCACCGACAACAATAAATCCTGGGGGGGACAGTCGACAGTCCGATCCACATGCAAGGGCAGGTTATCTAGCCCGAAATCAACTCAAAAGGCTTCCACTCATCATTGTGGGTATACCTCCAAGTGACCCCCATAATACGTGCAATCTCTACACCGATATCAACACAGCAGGGTGAGTAACTTCATCAATATCAATGTGACCTCGTGTTTGACCCTTGTGTGAGAAGGGCTTCCAAGGACAAGATGTTGCAAATGGAATTTAACACTCCTTAACACAAGATGCTATTGTATGTTTTGTGCTTTGGAGAGTGTATCTCTCTTCCTATTCCAAAGCACTAGCCTAGCTAAATGTTGGTGTAATAGAGCCCTAGAAAAGAGTTACTAGTTAAATTTTACAATTGCGCGGTGTTATTAAGAGTTGTTGTTACTCAAAGGAAACAGAGATGAAATTGATGTTGTATAAGACTCTGACCCAACAATGCATGGAGGAGAATGAAATATATCAATTTCCGTTCAATGAATCCTATGTACGGGAGGGAAAGAGAAGTTTTATGGATCAAACTTGAACTACAAAACACAATTTCCTTTAAAAAAAATAATTGCAACAAATCACGCATCAATAACAATTCTCTATTGTTTCTTTTTCAATAATTTCAACAATTGATTTTCAATACTTTCGAAGACGAAAAAGATTTTGAAATAAAAAACGTTTGTTCACTTTTCAAAAAGGACCCACACCATGATGGTGAGAGTGCAGAAAATCAAAAACCAATGAACAAGCAATAGATAAAAAAAACCAAACCACTCTTTCAATGGAAACAAAAATAACAAGCAAACCAAACTAGTCTTTTCAATTGCGTAAGAAAAGTGATCTTTCAAAGAATAAGCAAATGATAAAGACAAAGAAGCTCAACTTTCAACTGATCGTCGGTCCTTAACCAAACAAGCACACTCAGATTCCGAAATCAGAGAGTACAGCTTTGCCGAGAAAAGTCAAGAAACTAAAGTCAAGAAAAAATGACAGGAAGAGCCTTTGAAATCCTAAGATTGTTCGTGCACAAGAATGAAGACAAGAAAACATCAACCAATAGTCTAAGAAGCTCTTATTAGGCACCTATACTGATCTAAGCAGTTGATCATGCCAAAGTCTTAAAGAAAAAATTTTGAAAAAATGGGTTCGCAGGCTGAGAGTGTTACATAATGCGAGAATAGGTGATTCTCGCAGGTAAGCTTTGACCAGAGTGTGAGAACCTCGCACTGAACCTAAAAGCAGGGTGTGAACTCAGTATATTCTCGCAGGCCACTGTGGAGTGCAATGCGAGAATGCCTAAAACTAATCAAAATTTTGGAAAAAGACACAAAATTTGAAGAGGCCTCTAGACCCAGAGTGTCTATCAGGGTATCCTGAAGACTCAGAGATTGATATGAATGGAGAAAGGTAAGGCAAGAGAAAATGGCCAAGGAAAAATACCAAAAACCATAAAGAAAATGGGTTATATCCCCAGTGGATTTTCCAATTTTGTTATCGGACTAATCGGTAGGTGCGGACACTAACATATATATCTACATCCACCTGGATCTAGAACAAAACAGGATAGGACATGACTCTTTCCCTAAGTTTTGACCATTGAATTAGCTAGTAGGGAGGAACAAGTAACATACCTTGGTATCACTTCCTAGGGTCTATGTTGCTTCCGCTTCACTCCGGTGCTCTCGTGAGGTCAAGACCGAGACAACACAAACCAACCAAAGTGAAGATAGCAAAATCTATTCAACTGTCAACTTATGTGTATGATCAAGGAATTACACAATAAAGTGAGAATAGCTTTATCGAAAAGGGACATGCCACTGTATCACATTAATTGAAAGTAGAAGATTACAACTTGATCGCCTTGATGTCGCAAGCTTCCTTTCGATGGCTCTTGGCTCCAACACACACACTTGTTCAATCCTTGCATGAATAAGATCAAATCCTCTTGATAGACTTGCTAGAGACTCCAAGCTCTTGTTCAAGCTAAGTCCTTCACACAATTCTTTCACCAATTCTCCAATGAATCTCGCTTAACCTTTTCCATGAGAATTCCATCAATATATAGGAGAGAATGAGATGGTTACTTAGATAAGAATGATCCCACAATATCAGGGAATCCAGTACAAGGATAACCATTCGAATGCCAACCCATTCTTCTAGAAGATTCCCTTCTAGAACCATCGAGAATTCATCTTTTTCCAAGATTTAGAGAAGGTTCGCACCCTAGCTATGTAGCACAGTGTGAGAAGTTCGCACCCTAGCTTAAGGCAGCCTGTCAGAATGAGTCATTCTCGCACCCTGATATATTAGCAACCTGCGAACTCTCTTCAAAAGTATGTTTTCTGGGAAGAGATGAATGTCAATTTTCTCAGGAGAAAGTTCTTATGAGGAGCCTGAGTACACCATCATGATGACCAAATTCATGGGTAACAATTAGTGAAGCCGAAAGGCATGACCAATCACTTGAAGAGACTTTCTTTAGAATTTAAGGTTGTGTTCCATACATTAGTTTTCTCAATTAACACTTGGTGGTAGCATGACTTCAGATCAATATTACTGAAAATTTATCTCCCTTGAGATAATTGAGAATATCATCAATTTGTGGGATGAGATACAGGTTTTTACTACACTCTTGTTCAGTGATCTATAATCAATACCAAATTTCCATGTCCCATCCTTCTTTTGTACTAGAAAAATTGGGCTCATGCAAGGTGAGGAGCTTGGTCTAATGTAGCTCTTCAAAATTAGCTCTTGGATCTGGAATTTGATTTCTTCATTCTCCATAACAGAAAACCTATATATAGGGTCGTTATGCAGAGGAGAATTGGGTGTCAAATAAATTGAGTTCTTTACCTGACAGTGTAAAGGCACCCCAACAGGCAAGGAAAATATGTCTTTGTGCTATTCTACTATCTTTTCCACCTGCTACTGTTGTGTAGAGAGACCTCGTGCAGAGTTTTTGGAAGTTACAGTGACCTTTCATTAACCTTCCGACCATACCATAAATAGGACAAATATCTCAGCCTGAGAAACCACCTTTCGGCACTGCTTCGTGGAAATAAAAAAGACCGCAGTAGTTGGGACTTCCTCCGGTACCCTGTAGACTTGACCTCCCAAAGTAATAATGACACTACGGGGCCTAGATTCATAAACAAAATGACACTTCCACATATATGGTTGACCTAAAATTACATCATGAAATTCAAAGGGGGAAACATCACACAATACCTCGTCTTTGAAGGGTTCGATGCCTTAATGCAGGAGATATTGTTGGATGACACAGATTCTTGTCCCTGGTTGAGCCAACTGATGATGTATAGTTGAGGATGCAGATTCATTTTTAGGTTCAACCTCTTGATGACCTATGTTGAAATTAGGTTCTTCCGGTTATTGTTGTCAACAATGAAATGGAGGGGGGTCCCTTCACCCACATCTATGAGTGGAAGAGGCGCTACCCTTCTTCAGGCTCATGTATTTCCTTTGGCTGGAATTTTGTAGTAGAGTCGATGACAATGGGTTTTGTGTTACTGATTCATTTTCCATTATTCATTTTTGAATCATAGTCTGAGTCAACATTTGACTCTGAGGCTTTCATCTTATCCAACAATGATTGTTTGGAGTGACATTCATCAATTTTGTGCCAACGGATTTTGTGGAACTCACACTACTTTCTAGTGTCCATATTTGACTTCTCGTTACCCTTCTTTGTTGGTGGCTTGGACTGGTTGTCTTGGGGCTAGACATCCTTGCTCCATCCTTTACTTTGGAAGTTAGGGGCACCTTTACCATACTTATGGTGTGATGGGTTTGCACAGATGAAATCTTGCTTATTATTTTGCTTGAACGTTTACTCGATCTTGACAACATATTGGTAAGCAGATCCCTATGAGGATATGTCCAGGAACTCCATATCTGTTTGGATGTACCTATGTAGGATATTGCAGTACTTCAAGACCATGTGTCACTCGGAGTCTTTAATACCCATCTTTGTGTGTAAGGTATGGAATATGTTGGTGCACTCCAACACCATTTGATATCTCTCCTAACGCGGAGTTATCCATATAGTTCACTCTTCATCATAGTTTCTAATAGGGTAGTATTTCTCCTTGGGTGCATCGAAAAAAGCCACCCAAGTGGGTTTTGGTCCAAAAATTGCAGACTCATCTCCAACATGTTTCTCACATTAAGTTTCCCACCAATCTCTGACATGGGGAAGATCCTTAAGGAGTGGAAAGGTGATCTTTTCATTGTTGGAAAAATTTTGGACAAAGAAATAACCCTCTAGTAGACTTAACCATTTTTCCAAAGCATTGACATCTATATAGCCTTCAAATAAAGGAATATCAAAGTTAACTTGTACTTTAAAGGGTGTCGCATCTCCGAAGTGACTATTGGTTGAAGGTGCCTCCATCATTGTTGGTAGTCGTCGAAGGATATGGGTGAAATTATCCATCATCTTGTTCCTCTATTGCGTTAGGGCTTCCTTGAGAAACAATTTGATAGGATCTCTTGCCCCATTGTCTCTCTTTTCATCCACCATGGGAGGCCACTTGGGCTAGTGAGAGTGATTTTCCTCAAGAGAAACTAACTCGAAACCTAACTCTTTATACCTTGACCTCATCGGGCACATTCACTAAGAAACTTACAAGGAGTTGACTACTCTGATATCACTAATCCATATTATATTGATAACAACATGAAGGAAAATATATAATAAGGAAACACACAAATATGTTGCAAGAAATATAGTAATACAATTAAACTCAAATTCTATTAATGATTTTCTGGAGTACAAAAGATTGTAAAATGCAAATCACACAAGCTAGCTAGAATGGTGGTAGCTTATCTATGAAGATAGATATATGATGACTATGCTCATTCACAAGAAGTTGATTATGAAGAGTCTGAAAAGGAATTTTAACATAAAGCATCAATGAGAAAACCATAAAAATACAAAAACCTAACCTTAGAAGATGAAACTCCAAAAGGTTTGTGGGCCCTGATGTGGTTAGTTGATACATCAAATTTTTGTGGGCATTACTTTTACATACAATCTATGTTTGGGGTGCTCGGTATCCCGTTGGAAATTTCTAGACAAGAAGTACACATTCCAAATGGCCCAATATATGACGACATTCCAAATGTCCCAATATATGTTGTTGTCATATATTGGGTGTTATCACATAAAAAAATGTCATTTAGGGGCTCAAAATGGCCTCAGAAGTTTGGGACCCAAAAAGTCATAGAAAAACTGCTAAGATGTTGAACCATTCTGAATTAGTGGAACATGTGGTTGGTCACCAGTATCCACCTGGATCATATTGAAAGATTCTATAACATTAGCCAAGGAAAATGTACCTTATGTTTTTAACAAGACCAACAAAGGTTGAAGAAGCTTGAAATTATTACTATTATAATCCACCCATACATCAACACCCACCCTTGTCTTCCCACCATTTCCAACCTTTAAGGATAACACAAGAAAAAAAAAAAATTTCTAGATGATATAAACATTTGAGATAGATTTTATAGCTGACTTGATCCATTCCTCAAAAGTTAGTGAGTCTAAATGTTTTTATAGAATTACCTTTTTCCTTAAACCCTCATGATTGAGAATTCATTGTGAACTCTTAGCTACTATACCTTTACCAAATTGATAAATATTTTTTAAACCCTAATGCTCAACAATGTTTGGTCTAGAAATATTTTTCCAATTGACTAAAGCAACACCGTCCACTATTTTTCCTATCCCTAAAAACTTAAAACAAATTTTCCTAATATTCTCCAGTATACCAACTCAAATTTACGACACATAATGCCAATACATAGGCATGGCTTCAAGAACTAATTTGACTAAGGCTATATTGCCCCTATTGAAAGCCATATTTTACACCTAGTAGTTATTCTCTTCTTATCTTTGTGATATAATTAGATCCAATATCTAAAGTCATAATCGTTAGGTTTCAATACAAATCCTAGTTATTTCAAACCCTTCTTAAAATTGATGTTGTTATATGGTAAAATCATGATAATCTCCCTTTCCTAAAAATATAAAATATCTGTGTATTTCACAGCCTTTCTGAGAGACCCATTCCCAAATAATAACACATCATATATGAATAAAAAATGGGATAGAAATAAATATCTTCCAAATTTGATGCATTTTATGATACCATTGCTTTGGTATGAATTCAATGCTCTAGTTAGTAGTTTAGTATTTTAGCCACAACTAAAAAAAGGAGAGGGGATAAGGGAAACCCTACTTGAGACCCCTTATTGGTTTCAAGAAACTAGAAGAAAAAGAATTTATCAATACTACAAAAGAAACAAAAGAGAGGCATCCACCAATCCAACTAACCATGGTAGGAATATAACAATATGAATTAGAACTATTCTCATATACAATTAGCTAACATGCTCAGATTCTTTTGATAAGTCAAGATTGACAACCATAGCACTTAGCTTCTTAACTTTAATCGTATGCAATCCCTCCATAGCCACTAAAATTACATCATGAAGTTGTCTATTACTAAGAAAACCAAACCAACCACATATAATAAACTTAGAAAACATCGTGTTCAACCTCCTAGCAATATCTTTACAATGATGTTGTAGATTGATTTGCATCGTGAAATGGGTCTAATATACTCTTGAAAAGATGAAGGAAAGTGTTTTTTTCAGACCAATGTAATGATGTTAGAGTTTGTTGCACCCAAAATTTGACCAAGAGTTCTATATTTTTCTACAATTTTGAGAAAATCATCTTCTAATAGATTACGGAAATCCATATAAAATTCAATGGTCCATCCATATGAACCAAGGATCTTATCCTTTTGAAAGGAATTATGACTATATCCTTCAGTTCCTCTTTCAATATCCCAACAATTGACTCTTCATTTGTTTCATCTTCAATAACCTTGGCACAAAGGAGGAAAGCTTAATTATGTAAACAATGCTTACACTGTTAGGTTCCTAGTATAGTCTTTTGAAATAAAATGCCCCCAAATCAAAACTTTCATTGAAACTTGTCACCCTTCTTCCATATTCTCTTTCTATCTCCTAGATTTTGTTCATATTCATCCTTTGCTTAGAATAATTTGGGAATAATTTTGTATTTTCATGTCCTCATGCCAAACATATGGCTCTACTTTTAACCCTCCATTTAGATTCTTCCAATTCCATCATTTTCCTTTTGTCACTCTCAATATACTTTAACTTGTCCTTTTATTCTTTAGAGAATACACCAAGACTATTTTGTTCATATAGTTGGGATATTATATATTCAACTTCTTTCAACTACTATTGAGAATTAATATATTTTTTCTTACCCATGCTATAATAACATTCTTAAATATTTTAAAGGTTTCCAGTGAACTAGAGAATTGTAGATCTCAAATTGGTAGGGTTGAAATGCTTCCCTCTTGCTTGAAAAACTTTATAAAATCTTCATCTAATAACCAAAATGGATTAAATTTGGAGGGCCTTGCTAGTTTTTCATCATATTTATCTATCTAAAGAAAAATTAGTAATTTATTTGAGCCCTTCTTAGTGGAAACCCATGAACTTGTTGATATTATGGTAGCTTCAGGAGGTATGAACATCTATTGTGATCTTTGACAAGATTAGAATGTTCTAGAAGGAAGCAAAGAAATGAAGGAAACCCTAGACAAGATGTCGGATGCAGAAATATAATTAATATGAATTAATTACTACCCAAAAGGAGAATTCGGCCCAGGCAAGCCTGGCAGAATTACTATAAATATAGGGCACTAGTCTCTCATTATTCACACTTCTCAGAATTGCAGAGAGCAGTTTTTGTGCACTACAGTCCAACAGTTTTGTGTGCAAGTCCTGGGGAAGGTGTTGCGCCAACTTTTGGGTGAGACTATATGTTCATCTTGGTTACTTCTTTCTTGGTGCATTAGCCTCTCTTGGCTATTGAATTTCTACCAGGATTCTTTTCTCTGTCAAGGTCAAGGTGCTCGAAGGGTGGCTTCGGCCTATGGTTGGGTGACAAGGGTATTGTAAATGGTAAAACAAGCACAATATTTTATATTCTAACAGGTTATGGGTCCACACCTCCTTCGTTCAGTCTAAACACTGGAAGGAAGCATAGCCGCTAGGATATTGATCTCGCTGAGGAACTGCCACTAGGGTTACTAGCAGGAGAAGCTTCCAAGACACTGTCTCTAGGGTTACTAGCAGAAGCAGTTGCAGAAACCCTAATCTCAGATCCAACACCTTGTGATGGAGCATATCGCTCAAAAAGAATATATTCAGATGTGCCCTAAATCAGTGCACCTTTTGGGTCTCTCAGAAGTCATAAACGACGAAGTTGAAGTTTTCGATCAAGGCATGACTAGTTACCAGTTAACCAAAGACATGAGTGAAATGATAAGTCTTTTACACTACTCAGCACTCACTGAAACGATTGAAGATGACATGTGGATAATTGATAGTGGAGCTTCTAAGAACATGACGGGAGATCAAGCCAAACTCTCAAACCTAAGTGAGAAGAAGACATCATACAAGGTAGAGCTTGGAGACAAAATCACTTACCCAGTCGAAGGATTTAGACAAGCCTCCGTCAAGTTGAAATCAGGTAACAATGTTGACTTAAGAAATGTTTTATATGTACCTGGTCTAGAAAAGAATCTCGTATTGATATCTTTCCTGGAAGATAAAGGAAACATGATATCATTCGTGGATGGAAAAGTGTTATCATGGCATAAAGACTCCAGCATAGAGAATGCTAGGGTTATTGGAAATCGTAAAGGAAATATGTACAAAATACTAGAACAAAACAAAGAAGCTCTCATTCATGACGAAGTCCATCCCAATGAACTTTGGCATAGAAGGCATACTCACATTAATTATCAAGAATTACCTTTTCTCAGAAAGATGGTTGAAGGAATACCAGAATTGCAATCTACACATGAAGGAATCTGCAAGGGATGTGCCCGTGGGAAGAATATCAATAAACCATTCCCAAGCAGCAATAACAGATCTAAGGAGATTCTAGATCTGATACACTCAGATGTTTGCGGTCTGATGCTAGTAAAATATCTGGGAGGATCTTCTTACTACATAATCTTCATACATGACTATTCAAGAAAGACTTGGTTATACCTACTAAAGACAAAAGATGAAGTATTCAGCAAGTTTTAAGAGTTCAAAGCAGAAATAGAAAATCTCACGAATAAGAAGATCAAGACGCTAAGAACATATAATGGTGGAGAATACACATCAAAGGAATTCGTTGCATTCTGCAAATCGATAGGGATTAGGAGGGAGTTGATTGTTCCTCATAATCCTCAACAAAATGGTGTAGCAGAAAGAAAGAACAGATCCATTGAAGAAACTGTAAAATCCTTACTAAATGATCAAGGTCTATCCATGTTCTTATGGGGAGAAGCAACAATGACAACAATGTATGTGCAAAATAGAAGTCCTCGTCATATATTGAAGGACATGACACCAGAAGAAGCCTTCTTAGGTAAGAAACCTAATGTGGAAAACCTAATAATATCTGGATGTCCTGTTTACTCTCACATTCCTAAGGACAAAAGGAATAAACTAGAACCCTCGGGAAACAAGGGCATATTCGTGGGATATAGTGATTTATCCAAGGCTTATAGAATCTATATTCTAGAACAACATAAGATCAAAGTCATCAAAGACATGACATTCAACAAAAATATGGCCTTCAAGAAATCCCTAGAAGAAACGATAGAAGAAGAAGAGATTGAAGAACCTAATGAAGAAAACACAGAAAATGAAAATGATGAAAAGGAACAACCTGATCATCCTATGGAGCCATGTGAAAACATTGATTCAGATATAGTACCCAAGACCAATAAATGACTATCTTAGCTTGAAGCTACCTTACAAGACGCAAAAAGACTCAATATTCCAGAAGGAACATTCAAAAAGAGTAAAAGACCTAAAAGATTCTCAAGTTATGCAGCATACATGATGAAGCTTCTAGATGAAGAACCTACCACATTTGAAGAAGCAGTTCAAAAGGGACAATGGAAAGAAGCTATGACGGAATTGCATCAATCCATTATGAAAAATGAGGTATGGTAAATCGTACCTAGACCTAAAGAAAAATCAGTGGTAACCTCAAAATGGGTATACAAGATCAAACATGCAATAGACAGAAGCGTGGATAAATACAAGGAAAGATTCGTAGCCATAGGGTTCTCCCATAAGGAGGGAGAAGATTATGATGAAACCTTTGCTCTGGTGGCTAGATATACTTCCATCAGAGCTATCATATCTCTTGCCGCTTCCATGGGATGGAACTTACATCAGATGGATGTAAAGACAACTTTCCTCAATGGAGCAATTGAAGAAGAAGTATATATTGAACAACCTCAAGGGTTTGAGGTACATTCCAGAGACACTTACGTTTGCAGATTAAAGAAAGATCTATATGGACTCAAGCAAGCTCTAAGGGCTTGGTATGCCAGAATGGACAGCTATCTAACGAGACTTGGTTTCTCCAAGAGTCATGCAGATCCAAACCTTTATTATAAAGTCATGGACAATGCACCTGTAATTCTACTACTATATTTTGTCGATCTATTCATAACAGGTGAAGAGTCTCTCATCATTCAGTGAAATAAGGAACTAGCTTCTGAATTTGATATGAAAGATCTAGGTCTCATGCATTATTACTTGGGACTAAAAGTATGGTAGAAGCATGGCGAAGTATTCCTTGGACAAGGAAAGTATGCAATAAAGATCCTTCAGAAGTTTGGAATGATGGATTGTAAGTCCATGGATACTTCTATGAATACAAATATAAGAAAAGTGAAAGATCCAGATTCTGATCCAGTAGATCCATCTTTATATCGACAACTAATTGGGTCATTGATGTATTTGGTAAATACTCGACCAAACATTTCCGTGAATACACTAAGTCAGTTCCAGGTGGAACCAAGACATGAGCATTAGATAGTTGCAAAGCATGTCTTAATATATATTTGTGGGACAATAAACTATGTCTTGAGATATACTGCATCAAGTGACATACAACCTCATGGATTCACAGACTCATATTTGGCAGGAAGTGCAGAAGACAGAAAGAGCACTTCAGGTACGTGTTTCATCTTGGGCTCCACTATGATATCTTCGAGCAGTAGGAAATAGAAGTCTGTTGCACACAGCACAGCAGAAGTAGAATATATCGCAGCATGTGAAGCATGCATAGAAGCAATATGGCTAAGGAAGTTAATCTCAGATTTGTTTAATCAGATTCCAAAATCGACCATAATACATTATGATAATCAGAGTTGTATAAGATTATCAGAACATCTCGTGTTTCATGAAAGGTCGAAACACATTGAGATCAAATACTACTTTATTTGAGATAAAGTCCAGGAAGGATAGGTAAAGCTTGAGTATATCCCCATAGATGAGAAGACAGCAGACATCCTGAAAAAACCTCTATCCAGAATAAAGTTTGCATATTTTCGATAGAAGATGGGGATCGTGGAAATAACTCCCTTAGCTGAAAGGGAAGAAATGACTCTCTAGGTTGGGAGGGAGCACTGGAAATATTATTGAAGATATTTATTTTCGAGATTGAAAAATAACCCAGTTGGGCACATTATTTCCTGTTCGGAAAGTGGATTGAGATTTCTGACGGACAGCGATTTCTCATTGTGGTTAACATGAGAAATCGTTGTCCGACGAGGTGGGCCAATCTTCTTGAGTAACCCTCAAGAAGAGAGACTGCCCTAGACCACTCCCCATGTTAACCAATGAAGGTGGGAGGTCTTTCAACCTCGTGACACACGAAATCCCGATACGTGAAATCCCTACGAGATATGAACCGTCAGATCATGGGGAAGTCAGGACCGTTAGATTAAGAGCTCCGAAATGTCAGCATTTTAGGAGATCAGTTGTCGGGAGAAGTGAGATGTGCGGACGCACAAAATCACGAGGCCCGAAATCGTGAACTCTCGATGATCCAAAGTATTGGGTCATGTTGACGTCGTTGGGATTAACGAGGACGCATGGGATGTGTGCCACGTGTCAGTGGGTCTCGAAGGAAAAAGTTGATGCAGTAGGGCCAGATGGAATCACCCGAGGTAACGTGGACCCTCTTAAGGTCACCACGTGTCACCACCTTGGTTGGTGACAACTGTGTTGTGGGCCCGGGAGTGAGAATGGTCGGAAGTTCAGAAGTCGAGAGTTGGAGAGGAAAGTGAGTGTGTGAGTCTCTCTAGGACCGAAACCCTGAAACCTGAAACCCCGAAGTTTCTTTTAGAGAACCTTGTAGATCTAGCGCTTGGTCATGACCCTTGGTCGCGTGGGGCTGGGAAATAGAGGAAAAGGGATATGGCCTAAGTGTACTGCAAAGCCGAGCAGATCTCGAAAAATTCATGGAAATCGAACGTTTTCTCAAATCGGGTTGTTTTTGAATGGTGTAGAATTTGTTAAGGATTAATCACCTGAGAAATTCTGGTTGTCTGCACATTGTGTTTGCAGAAGTTTAGCGAGTGCCAGAACTGAGCATAATTTCCATTGAGTGCAAAAGAAATGGAAAGGGCACAGACTACTTCCCGTTCCGAGGATGCAACAAAAGGAATGGATGTTCACTTGGGAGTTGAAGGATCGAACTCCAATGGGCATGGAGAAGAGATAGATAAGGAAGGAAACATGATGAAAGTCATTGAAAAATTGTAGAAAGATTCCCAAACTCGCCGAGCAAATAGAAAAAGCTCAGAAAAGCTCAGGAAAAACAAGGTGAATTTAACATAAAGTTGTTAAAGAGTTTGGAGAGAATAGCGAAGAAGTTAGAGAAGGAGAGCGACTCGAACAGAATAGAGAGTCACCAGACTTCTGAGGGAAGAAGGTCAAGGAGTGTGGGTATACACCATCATCACTCCCAAGATCACTCCAAGAAAAGGACACACAGTAGTTCCAGCCCATCTCCTACCAGAAAGCACAGGAGATCAGGAGTGGATGAATTGAAGGGAGAGATGAATAAGATTAAGTTGCCTACGTTTGATGGAGAGCATAAGGAGGAAGATGTCGAAACATGGTTTCTTAGCATGAGGAAATATTTCCAACTGCAAAATTATTCCTCTCATGCAGAAGGAAGAATTGCAATGCATCAATTGAAGAGAAAGACATCCATGTGGTGGGATCAGCTTGTGCAGGTCCAACACCTTAGGGAGAAAGGTATCACTTGGACGGAATTCAAGAGGTATTTCAAGAAGAAATACTTGACTAAAATATACTACGACAGAAACATGAAAGAGTTCTTTGAACTCAAGTTGGGCAGCATGACCATGGATGAATATAAGCGAAGATTTTGGGAATTATTGAAGTATGTTCCATTCATCAAGGATGAAACTTTTAAGATTCAAAGGTACCTGAGTGGACTGCCACCTTCCATTGGGGACAAGATCCAGTATAATGACCCAAAAACTATGGAAGAAACGATAAGAAGAGCGAAATGCTTATATGAATAGCAGAGAGAGAAGCCTACTTTCCGGAAGGCTTGGGAAGACAAGAAGAAATTCCAGATGGATCAGAGGAAGAAGGGAAACAAAACTTAATTTTTCAAGAACGGTCCTCAAGGAAAACCATCATTTAGAGAGTCGAGAATGGCCGATGTGGGGGAACAAAAGCCAAGACAGATGCCCATTCAGTGTTGGGGCTGTAAAGAGAACCACAATTACAAAGATTGTCCCCATAAAAATGGCAAAGTGAGAGTTGTCCATAATGTTCAGCAGGATGAAACAGTGGAGGACATGGGCAATAGAATGCCAAGGATCTACGCAACCCTGGACAACAAGCAAGATAAATTTCAATCACACATGATTGAAGTAGAAGGTATGATTAACAACCATGCCTTTACTATTTTAATTGATTCAGGGGCTAGCCATAGTTATATAGATCCTAGAGTGGTGTAAATTTATCATTTATCGAGAAGCAAACATGAAAAGTCTTGGTTAGTGCAGCTGGCTACAGGAACCAAGAGGAAAGTCATTGAGTTGGTTAAGTCCTATCATGTGGGCAGGAATGGACTGAGCATGAAGGATGAATTGAACATTTTGCCTTTAGGCTCTTATGATTGTTTAATTGGGATGGACTGGTTGGACCAGCACCATGCCATCCTGGACTGTTGTAACAAGGCATTTACTTGCCTGGATGAGGAGGGGAATTGAAAAACAGTCCAAGGAATTCCCAAAGTTGTTGCTATCAAAGAAATCTCAGCAATGTAGCTGAAGAAGTGCTACAGAAAAGGTTGTCAATTATTTGTAGCCCATGTGGAGGAAACAACCAAGGATAAGTTGTCATGTATCAAAGATCATGCGGTACTAAAGGAGTTTGAGGATGTATTTCAAGAGGTACTAGGATTACCTCCAAAAAGAGATATTGACTTCTTTGTAAACTTGATGCCTGGAGCAGCTCTAGTGTCAAAAGCTCCTTACAGAATGAGTACACCAGAGCTGAAAGAATTGCAATTGCAGCTTGAAGATATTTTGAAGAAGGGGTACATACGCCCAAGTGTGTCGGGTGCCCCGGTTCTGTTCGTGAAGAAGAAGGAAAGAACGTTGAGTTTGTGTATTGATTTCAGACATCTGAACAAAGTAACTGTAAAGAACAGGTATCCTCTACCGAGGATTGATGACCTCTTCGATCAGTTGAAGGATGGGAAGATCTTTTCAAAGATAGACTTTAGATCAAAATATCACTAGATAAGGATAAAGCATGAAGATGTCAACAATACTGCCTTTAGAACAAGGTATGGTCATTATGAATTCATAGTGGTGCCTTTTGGGTTGTCAAACACACCTGTTGTTTTTATGTGCTTGATGAATGGTGTATTCAGGGACTATCTGGACAAGTTCGTCATAGTATTCCTGGATGACATTCTGGTGTATTCCAAGTCGGAGGAAGAGCATGAACAACATCTTAGGATGGTGTTGCAGGTGCTAAGAGAGAACCAACTGTATGCCAAGATGAGCAAGTTCTCATTTTATCAGGAGTATATCCATTACTTGGGGCATATTATTTCGAAGGGTGGGATAGTTGTAGATCATGAGAAGATTGAGGCCAATAGAGAATGGTCAGCACCAAAGAATGTGACAGAAGTCAGATCCTTCATGGGTCTAGATGGATATTACAGAAGGTTTATCGCAGGGTTCTCGATGATAGCTCACCCTATCACTTCCTTGTAAAGGAAGGAAAAAAAGTTTCAGTGGACAGAGGATTGTGAGAAAATATTTTAGCAATTGAAGCAACTGTTAACCAATTCTCCAATCTTAAGGATTGCAGATCCAAACGAAGATTTTGTGGTGTGCACTGATGTGTGCAAAGAAGGACTGGGAGGAGTCCTCAGTCAGAATGGATTCATAATCTGTTATGAATCTAGAAATTTGAAAGAGCATGAAAGGAACTATGCAACTCATGATTTGGAGTTAGGGGCCATCGTTCACACTCGGAGGAAATGGAGACATTACCTCATGAGAAGGAGGTTTGAATTGAAAACAGACCATAATGGTCTGAAGTATTTGTTTGATCAACCAACTTTGAATGATAAGCAGAGCAGGTGGTTGGAATTTCTCAGTGAATACGATTTTGATATCAAACATATCAAAGGGAAGGAGAATAAAGTGGTTGATGCACTCAGCAAGAGAGTACATGAATTACATGCTACAACCATTAGCATGTATCAGACTGATATAAAGAGTAGAGTTTTGGAAGCTGCAAGTGCCGACTTGTAGCATAGGGAATTGGTAGTGAAGCTACAACAAGATAAGACGCTGCAAGGAGTGGAATATTATAAGCTAGGAGATGATGGAATACTTCTGTACAAGAACAAAGTTTATGTACCTAATGTCCAGGACATAAAACTTATGATTTTGCATGAATTGCATAATGTGGCTTATGTAGGGAACCCTAGATATCAGAAAACCATAGCAACAGTCAAGAGCCATTACTTTTGGCCATGTATGAAGAAAGAGATTGTTGAATACATCGCCAGATGTATGGAGTGCCAGAAGGTTAAAGCCGAGCATAGGCACCCAGTAGGGTTACTGCAACCTTTACCCATTCCTGAGTGGAAGTGGGAAGTGGTGACAATGGATTTCATCACCAGATTGCCAGAACAGACAAGCAATACGATTCAATCTTGGTGGTGGTGGATAAGTTTACTAAAGCTGCCCATTTCATTCTGTTAAACACTACTTACAAGGCAACAAATGTTGCCGACGTCTTTATGAAGGAAGTGACATGATTGCACGGAATCCCTAAGACAATCATGTCTGACAGAGACCTGAATTTTACTTCAAATTTCTGGAAGGGGTTGTTCAAAGGATTCAGAACGAATTTGAATTTTAGCACAACTTATCATCCTGAGTCGGATGGGCAGACAGAGCGGGTGAATCGAGTGATAGAAAACACGCTAAGGATGTATGTGATGGACAAACCATCAAAATGGGAAGACTACCTGCACTTGGTAGAATTCGCCTACAACAATGGGTATCAAGCATTATTGAAGATGATCCCATTTGAAGCACTTTATGGAAGAAAGTGCAATACTCCAGTAAGCTGGGATAATCCAACTGATAGGGTAGTGGTTGGGCCAGAGTTGCTCAAGGAAATGGAAGAACAGATGCTAAAAATTAAGCAGAATTTAAAGGTTTCCCAAGACAAGCAGAAAAGTTATGCTGATAGGAATAGAACCCAAAGAGAGTTCAAAGTGGGCGACCATGTTTTCCTGAAAGTAAAAGCCAATAGAATTTCCCTGAAGCTGGGAAACTGCGCCAAGTTGGCAGCCAGATTTTGTGGGCTATTTGAAATCCTAGAAAGGATTGGGCCAGTTTCATATATGCTTGCATTACCTGCATCCATGAGTGTACATAATGTGTTTCATGTTTCATTGCTTAAGAAATATATACCTGATGCTAATCATGTAATTGATTGGAATGTGATTCAGGTGGAGCAAGAAGGTGTCCTGCAAGTGCATCTTGTGCGCATATTGGACCGGAAAAGCAAACATCTCGAGAATCGAGCCATAGGGCTCATAAAGGTCTAGTGGACCTGGTACGGTCATGAGGATGCGACATGGGAGAATGAGGATGCTATGCGGGAAAATACTCACATCTTTTTGAATATTTTGAAAAATCTTATTGATGTTGTGTGAAAGTTGCACTGAGGACAGTGCAAAAATAAGGGGAGGGGATTGTAATATCCCCAAGGACGAACCCTGTTATGAATTGTAAATCATGTTTTGTTGGCTCGTGATCCGAGTATTGATAATATGGAAGGCTTATGTGTTTATTAGGCCAGAGAGCCTAAGTATTAAGGCCAGAAGCTTTTTTTTGTATCTGTATTATGCAGAAAATTAATAAAAATATAAAAATCGCCACATACAGACCGACCACGAAGAAAGAGTGATGGGGGACTAAGCTTCCATAGAGTGGGTAAGGGAAAAGGGGCTGAAAGGTTGGAAAGAGAGGCTAAGTGTTGAGCCTAGGGACTAAGCTTGGGGGCTTAAGTCCTTGGGAATAATATTTTATTATTATTCCAAAAGCTATGTAACAAAACATGTTTTTATCCTAAGTTCCTGGAAGGCGAAACGTGCGCAAAAGGGAACACAGGTTGTTGGAGCGCATGTAGCCTCATGGGAGACATGTGTCGGCCCTGGCACATGCAATTTAAACCAAAGATTGAGCTGTGAAGGGGGTTCATCCTCCATTCGTATGTGATTTATCTGAACCATGAGAATCTGGGAGGTCCTCTGTTGTTGCTTCCATGCTGCCAGTTTCCAGATCCTCTGCCTGAAAACCATTTGCCTTTGCTTTGGAACCTCTGGTTTTTTTTTTTACCCTCACGCAATTCTGAGAACCAAAACCAGTGAACTATTTTGTGGAAACCGACACCGGGGAAATCTCCTAAGCGTGTCGTGTCTAGCATCTGGTCGTTGCCATTTTCGTACCTATTCCCATCTACTATTGCGACTATCATCCTTGCGTGAATGAGTGTTGAACCGTGGCTGTGGTTGTTTTCTGTTTCCACACCCTGTTTTCTTGTTGTTGCTTTCACCCGTGAGTTAGCCAAAAGATGTTGTTGTTGTCGTCATCCTAAACTTGTGGGAATTGAGTTGAAGACTGGTTGAATAATTGGGTTGTTAGGCCCCTGGTAGAAGAGGTAGATTGTCAGTCCCATGAGCATCTCTCTTCAGGTGAGAGAGCTTGCTGGGAAGTGGTTTTCTCCTAGAGAGAGTCAAGCACCAGCTTCAGAGCTTTGAGAATTCCTGATCCAGCCTGTTGCTAAGGCCTAGAGAGGGAGGTGAAGCACCGATGGACTGTTCTTATGAAGGGGTATACTCCCGGGTGAAACATGCATGTGGGGAATGAGAGTCCGTTAGTAGTGGGCGTAAGAAGGCTCCTGGGGAGAATCCTTCCAGTTGCTCTGTGCAGTTTTCCTGTAACCTCAACCTAGCCTAGGATTCCCTTGCCTTGGGTGGAGGTTAGTCCCAGCTCGGGGGTGACCCATTGTTGAGTGTGATGAGCAATGAGGTCTAAGGTTGGGAGGTTTGTGGAACGTCTGCACGTGGTTGGTGGAATTACTACAGTTTCAAAGATAAGTATATGCATGTGTTTAAATTTAGATTTTAAATGCATGTCTGTGATGCTTGCAATATTATCATGTATTCTGTTGCGATGATGTTTACTATTGATTGAATTCTTTCTGTATGTTAGCAGTAATTGTATGTTTACTCTGTTAAACCATTTAATTTCATTTAAATGCATAATATATAAGTATGAGAATGTTTCTGCGTAGTATCATTGCCTGACAAGGGGGTTGATGGCCGAGGGCATTACAATATGGTATCAGAGCTCAAAAGGCTAAGCAAGGGTTGTGTTGGGTAGCATTTCCCGGCCTGTTGGTGGCCAAGGATGTTACAAAATCTATGTATCCAATATCAGATTTCAGAAATTTTTCTAGGTTTACTTTGTACTTGACATCCTTGGCCAACAACTTTCTTCCTTTTAACTAGCCTTTTCTTATTCAGACCCACATGCAGGAGAGAACTTGCTCTATTATTATGCACATTGTTTTGAAAAACAAATTTGTTATGTGATAGGAGAAGTCACCGCTTGAATGTAGCAACTCCCTTCAGACTATTTTATGATAACTAAATCATTATGTAATGTCAGGGGCACATGGATTTCCATAGAAGAGTGTTGGAAAGTTCATTTCCTCAATGAATTTGTCCTTGAATATTCCAAGTGGACGCTGCCCCTCAGTAGGTGCAATTTCGACAATCTTATCTTGCAAGTCACGAATGCACTGTGAATCAGTGAATCCATGCACCAACATCTCAACAGGTGTTTCATTCTACGATTCATCACTTGTATCAAATTCACTATCATTTTTTAGAGTATCTACAAAGTTGACATCCTCTTCTGCAAGAAGACTGTTCCAGTTCTCATTTATACAAATGTTTTGTGCTTTGTACAGGGCCCTGGAACATAATTCCTTTAATGCTTTCATAACAACATGCACACGCACTTTGCCTGTCTGATAGGCATTTTTGTATTGCAAGCGTCTTTTCAGAGGCACAACAATTGTCATTGTATCACTAATGAATTGTGGCAAGGATTTTTTCACAACATCTAGCTGAACATGCACATTAATAATTGGCCTTGTTAAGCCCATCTGGGTCATTTATAGCCCCAAGGCCTGATTTGTGCAAATGCAATTCACAGAGACATAAGTCTCTCCTTAAGTTTCGTAAGTGCACTTACATCTGGCAGTGGTGTAGTACATCTTATTTTCCCAAGGGTTGCAAATTGTGGCAATTTTCCATTTTCAAGCGACCCTTTGCATGGAAGACAAATTTTTCCACTGGAAAACAATTTATTGTGCACTACCAAGTGAAGGTATTCTGCTTAGAAATCAGGCGTGAAAGACTTACTATTTTTTGAGAAATTCAATTGTTCACAAATTGCACACGCAATGGAAGCAGTGTCTTTAATTTGTTTCATGTACGTCTGTCTTGCATTTTTCTTTCGCAGGGAAGTATGAGTAGAAAGTGTTTTCTAGTTTTTATTGGTAGTAGTGCATGTTGTTGCTTCTAGGCCAGGAAATGTGACAGTTGCATCACCGTTCTTGTTTATGTTCTGTTGTGCACGAACAAACTTCTTTAGATTGTGATATGTGAGTTTTTCTCTAAAAGGAAGCGTAGGAATGTATTTTTTCCTCTCGCGCAAGAGCTTTTTCAAGTTGTGGTAACTTACTCTACGTTTCTTGTCCAAGGGCACGATGACCTGATGGAAACTGGGATGAATTTTACTCTGATTCAGGTTGTCATAATTTAGTGGATGTTTTTTGTTTAAGGGTTGTATGGCCTCATCACAACTCGAACAAATTTTACGCATAACTTTTTTCAAGTTGTAATAAATTACTCTACATTTTTTGTTGAAGCCCTGTATGGCCTCATCACAACTATGATGAATTTCACGCATGGATTTTTTGTTCAAGCCCTGTATGTCCATATCGCAACTAGGAGGAGTTTCATTCTCACTAAAAATCATGCAATGTGTATGCAGATTCAATGTGGTTTGGCTGGCATGGACATTAAACCCTGAACCACTGATATGTCCAAGCAAAGGTTCAAAATGGATATGTGTTGTATCTTTTTTCAATGAGAGGATGCCAATTGTTCGCTCGTAATTTGAATCAATAGACCAAGAATGGATAGTTCCATCTGGCAAGGCCGACCAGACCTGGATAGTTACTCTGAACATGATAGACAGCCTTTGCAAACAGAATCTGCATCCCTCCGCATTCCCTTTTTCATATGGCAGCACCATGTTTACAAGGTATTCTTGGTAACTTCCAATCACTGGCATATTTTGTACGAGATATGGAGAAAGGTGCTCATGAAAGCACCTAAAATCTTGTTGGCTGTTGCCTATAATTGCATTGCAAAAGGATTGTACAGTGTAAAGCCGTAGTGACTGCACACCGAACTCTGATGCTTCCAAACATCAAACTGCACTGAACATACTATTTCCATAGCTAGACACAATAGTTGTTGCTAGCTATAAACCATGGCAGTCTATGTGATGCATAATCCATTTCCACTGCAATTTAAGGTCTTTGCAAATGAGGGACAAGTAAATATGAGGTTGTTCTTCCTATGGACATTTTTTTGTATAGTAGTGGTTCATAATGACCACTGACAACATTAACATCATGGAACAAAATGCAATATGGATTTTCAAATGCGGTTTTGTTGAATAGTAGATATCTTGTTTTTCTTGTCAATGACCATATTGCAATTGATATATTGAGCCAGTTAGACAACCACCGTATACAAAATGTATCTCCCCAAAGTCCCCTCTCATGTGCAGGCAGAATTGGAGATGCAGACAACCACATCTTTGAAAAATACGTAGCGACATCATGTATTCCATGCACTTGCCGAAGAAAATCATATTCCAGTTCGTATTCATATGACTCCAATGCCTCAATGTTTCCATTTCTTAAACAACCCAAGAAAAAATCTATCAATCCATTGCCTAGGTCGGTCAAGGAATAACAGAAATGCAACAGAACCTAAAATGCATCGAAAAGGAAATCCCCTACAGTATACGAGAATGCATCCAATATAAAAAGGCCATTGTTATGCAAAACCTCCTCAATCCTGTCATGTACAATGGAGTGTGTATCTATTTCATATGATTCAACATCTATTACTTATTTCATATTTTGAACTGTCATTTTGAAGTTGTTTGCTAGATACTTTCAGTTTGCACGAAAACAGAGAAAAGGGGAAACAAAGAATAAAAGGAGGAAAAAAAGAAGAAGGAAAGCAAAGTAGGAAAACCACAAGAGTGGAACTGGGTACCAATCCCCATATGTATCTTTCAACCTTCTTCTTTTCAACTTCAATCCCCCCTAGTCCCCATAGCAGATGACAACAACAAAAAAAACCACACTAGAAAGTGCACCAAACAAAAAGAAACAATGCAAATAACAACACCATAAATTTACTCAGCAGAAAGATCAATTTGAACCTATCAATGGCGTGCATCCTACAAGCTTATCAGAGACAAGAAAAAGTTTTGAAAAATACAAAGGACAGGACAAAGGAAAAAACTGGACCCAATTCTCCGACCCACAGAACAAAAGCATTCCCTGTGTCTACACCCCGGCGGATGGCTCCCTCTTGTGATAACCCCCAACTACTTTTTGAAAACCCATCTGCACTGCAATTTTTGATATAGCTATGGATGTTGCAACCGGCATAGGTAGACACATGGTTTCTAGGAACATAAATTAAGAGCACAAAGAAAGATGGTGTGCAACAAAATTTCTAGGAAGGGACTCCCACCATTGAAAAATACGAATGAAACGATGCCACAGAAACTTACCCATCAATGAGGGATGAAAACAACTCAGGCCCAAAAACTGCAAACCGCAACAACACGTCCAACAACTTGCAAAGTTGAAGAACAACAAACCAATGAACAACCACGAAGAGGTCCAACTACAACTGCAGGACCTCAACTTTTCAAAGTTGAATCAAATAATAACAAGGATCATGGAACAAACCAATGAACAAGCATCGACCACTGAACCACTGATGCTGGCGGAGAACAATTCATCACAATTTCATTTCAAACAACATCATAAAAAAATTGGAACGAAATTGTATTGCAATGCCTCTGTACTATAAACATTTAAGACTGCTAGACTTGTTAGGTAGACACTTAAGATTGTCAGAATCGTCGAAGGGCGTAGTACTATGCAAACATTTAAGAAAAAATGCAGCGTGGCAGGCTTGTTCTCTCGAAGCACACAAGAATAAAGAAAAAATCACACATACTAATATGCTACAAAATGTATTCTACCTAGCAGAAAATGCTAAAGCAAACATTCGAACTAATGCTAGAATTAATCCACCTTCGACCAATGCACAAGAAAATATATGATTCAAAAAGACCATATACAATGAAATACTTTGTATATGCCAACATATATAACATTGGGAATATTGAAGCCGACAATAAGACCTCCAATCCGTTGTCCAATGAGATCATAACAAATATGGTACTTTTTACTATATAAAAATCGGTGTTTTCAATTCCCCGGTTCCAACAATAGATAATATGGAAATATTTCTGGTCAATGGACAATCTAATTCGAGGTCAACGAATTATCAATCACTATAGTTCCTCTATGCCTACGACAAGGAATGAACAATTCAACACAATTTCACTGCAAACAATAACATAAAAAAATTGGAACGAAACTGTATTGCAACGCCTTTGTACTATAAACATTTAAGACTACCATACATGTTAGGTAAACACTTAAGACTGTCAGAATCGTCGAAGGGCGTATTCCTATGCAAACATTTAAGAAAAAATGCAGCGTGGCAGGCCTGTTCTCTCGAAGCACGCAAGAATAAAGCAAAAATCACACATACTAATATGCTACAGAATGTATTCTACCTAGCAGAAAATGCTAAAGCAAACATTCGAACTAATGCTAGCATTAATCCACCTTCGACCAATGCACAAGAAAATACATGATTCAAAAAGACCATATACGATGAAATACTTTGGATATGCCAACATATATAACATTGGGAATAATGAAGCTGACAATAAGACCTACAATCCATTATCCAATGAAATCATGACAAATATGGTACTTTTTATTATATAAAAATCGGTGTTTTTCAGTTGCCTGGTTCCAACAATAGATGATATGAAAATATTTTTGGTCAATAGACAATATAATACGAGGTCAATGAATTATCGATCGCTATAGTCCTTCTATGCCTACGGCAGGGACTAATAATATGTGTGTAAACACCACTCGTTGACATGTGGGTAGTTACGGGTCATTTACATGTATTATTATACTTTAACATATTTTTGTTGTATGTTAGGGTAAGTTCAACCTAGTGTCCTTCTTGGGGCTGGCACCTTAACCCTAATGGAATGGTATAAATACACCATATCTCTCATTTGTAACATTCATCTCATTCAAGTGAATTCATTTATTTTTTTATTCAAGCTATAATTTTTTTGTCCTACTTATGGTGACTTTCTCTTGGTTATGGTTAAAGTATATTTCCAAAGTCTTCTTGTGACCTATGTTAAGTGTTGGATTATGGTAGGTTAAAGAAACAACACAAATCTACTATTTCTTATGATGTCAACATCATTTTAGAGCTTTCAAGGCAGCTACATATACAAAATTACGGATTTTTTAGCATCTTGCTTTTGTGACAATAATTATTTTTAGGGTTTTTTTCTTAGCTTTATCTTCACTAGTGAGAGCCTCCTCCTTGACATATTTGTCTATTTTTTTTTGGCAATTTAAAGGATGATTTTACAATTTTGTGCCCCTTTTTAGGGCAATGTACTCCTTCCCCTTAATTTTAGTCCATCACACTACAAAGTTTTCAAGGCAACACTAGTAAAGTGTGACCCATGGATGGAAAATGGTCAAAACTTGGAGGGACTCTTCATGATCTAGGAATAAGACCAAATATTTTTTATGTATATTATATCACTCACCAACAAAAAGGTGAATTTTTTCCAAATTGATGGGTTATCAAGGACATAAATGATGATTTAAGGTGATTTCTTATGGTTGTTGTGATGAATATGATCATAAGAATCAGTTGGGGAAATATTCATCTCCTTTAAAGTGAACTAGATTCTTTGCAATGGTTTTTGATATCGACAACACCAATGAACTATGGCATCAACAATTATGTCATACCAACTTTGGGACCTTGCATCATATGAGTCATCCAAGGGTCGTAGATGGCCTTCAATTGATTCAACTACCCAATGGTGTCTATGAAGGATGTATGCTAGGATAATATCATTGTAACACACCCGACCCCTGAGGGGCTTTCCTATGGATGGGGCCTCAGAATTTCATTCTCCTTAGGTGATCAAGTCCTTCATTTAGGGTTTCTACTACACTCTACTCATCCAGAGTTTTCCAACCACGGTCTCCATGCTCATAACCGAGCCCATAACTGACAGATATATCTCTTCGAAGTTCTTTGGGCATTTATTAGTTGAGGGCCACGTGTCACCCACGTGGATCCACCTCACATGTACTACTTCCAAGTTCCTTCCTCCACAGTGGAAGACCATCCTCAATACGATCTCATGACTAGAATTACTCTCTTCTTCCCATGTCAGTTGTGGAGGGATTCGACAATTCACTCCTATTTACTATCTACCAACGAGACCACCTGAGCTTCAAACTTACGAAGTCCCGTAAGCTCACCACATGGCTCTCACCTTCGGACTGTTTGGTCTCTCTACTGTACTACATCTAAGATCCTCCAGAGTCCTGAAGTCCTGGAATCTCGATCAGTTCACTAGCCACGTTGGTTAGGCAAACACATATCAGAAACTGACACATAGGAGGGGTTAGAGTGACACAGGGCACGTCAAGCTAGGGTCCACGTTGCCCTGGGTGATGTCACTACACCATGTCACCCCAGACTAACATGCCTCTAACATTCTACATATCTCATGGTCAAGATCCAACCACGTAGATTTATAGATCTATGGTTCTGGTTACCTCGAGGATTCGGCGTTCGGGAGTGTTGTGGTGCAACATCCTCTTATCTCCCGAAGTGCCTGAATTCTGAACTAAAGGGGCTAGCGCAATGCGTCCTCGATAAATAGACAACTGGGAAAGAACATGGAGGGTCCCTTGATCTATGGCTCTGGGCCCTTTGTAGCTTCAACCTTCGGAGTTTTGGATCTTGGCTTAGTTGGTAGGATAGGTACACCTAACCCCTAGGGAACCGCCTAATGCTGGTCAACCTTATGGGAACTTGAGTCTCCCGGTTACTTTGAACAGTATAAGGCTAGCAAGGTCGTACATACTTCGAAGTCTTGCACTTCTGGAGCTCCGAACCTAGGAGGACTTAGCTTTCGTAGGCTTAGTCCAAGGTTCCTAGGTATTGGTCATATGGGTCCTCTCGAACGGGTCTCGTCTATTCGTCTTCCAAACAAAGAGACCCCCTCTTTTCAAGGCTTGAGCTTCACTTTTCTTTTTGAGCTCTATCATGAAATGGTTAAGGACTTTGGGTCTAGAATAGTGTTTTAAAAACTGTTGAACCGAAACCGAAACCGGCCAGTTTGACCGATTTGATGGTCGACTGGTTCAAACCGGTCAATAAATCGAACCGATTGGCCTGTTTATGACCAAACCGGCCACAAACCGGCCAGTTTGGTCCCAGAAACCTAAAACCCCCTAAAACCTAAAACCTAAGTAACAGAGAAGCACAGGGCTCATGTTTTCTCATGCAAGTTGGAGTTGTAAGGTGTTTTGGTGTGCAGCTGAGGGTTATTTTTCCTTATTAATGCTATTTAAAGAGGTCCCCACCCCCTCCATTTCACCCACCCTAGTAATTAATGGTAATGTTAAATTCTTAAAGTAAAAGGATGAAAATAAAAGATAAAGGAGAATGTCACTTTGTCACTTTTACTTAAATTTTTAACATTGCCATTAATTGTTTCAGGATGTTCGAGAGCGGTTCCAACCTCATTGGACTGCATATGGAGAAAGTAGAATTTTAGGTCCCATTCAAAATTCAACAGACTTAACAGTTTTCAGGATTTCAAGATTGGCAAGATTGCAATGTTTCCACTGGATTCTATCATGTATGAG